>CM022952.1:39003016-39096177 GCA_012931725.1 Litsea cubeba
TGGGCCATCTCTTCTTTTTACGAAGAAGGTGGTAGTGCGGGTTCTGAGCTCTTGGATTGAGACTCTCCTTGCTGGACACTTGGATGCCGGATTTGGCATGATCCAGCATGTGCGTGAGATTCTCGGTGATGCCGAAGAGGCAGGTCTGGATGTCGAGGTGCCAGGGCGATCGTTGATAGGATCATTGAGCTAAGTAACAAGTGGTTTGAGACCATGGGTTTTCCTGATGACCAGTTCTTCAAGGAGATGTTCCTGGACCCTGCGGATAAGGCTCAGTCTAACCTGGATGAGGCTACACAAAGCAGGAAGCAGATAGTCCGAGAGAAGAACTTAGAAGAGCTAGCCATCATTGGGCTGACACATGACCTTAACATCCTTGATAGGGAGGTCGATGAGGCCAGGAAACGTCTTGAGCATCTGCAGGCACAAGTCGCTGCTAAGTGGGCTGCAATAACAGAGGCTCGTGACAGGGAAAGTGCTCTGGCAAACAATGGCGAACTGCCCGAGATAAGCTTCCCGATGTGAAAGAAGGATTGCAGCATTCTCCAGCATCTCATGGCAAGTTCCTGAAGAAGCGTGCCTTGGAATCCCTGACGGCTGAGGCCGAAAGTTTGCTTGAGGAACTGAAATCTTAGCTGGAGACCATTTTTGGTTGAAGCTCCCGTTTTTTTTTTTTTTTTTTTGTAACAGAAACTATCCTTCCCTCTCCCTTTTTCCTTTTTTTTTTCTGGTACCACATGTATTTTTTTTTGGTACTTCCTTTTTTTGTCGTGCTTGAAACACTTCTTTTTTTGGTAGCCCGGGCATGTATTTTTGGTACTCTTTTTTTTTTTTTTTTTTCCCTATGCTCACTTAAATCTTTTTTGTGATGAAAGTTAATTGCTAAATGGGATTCTTTCTTTTGTTTTCCATAAGCTCACTTAAATTTTTTTGTGATGAAAAATGATTGCCTAAATGGGATTCCTTTTCTTTTTGTTTCCCTACGCTCACTTAAATCTTTTTGTGAATGAATTGAGTGCCAAATGGATTTCTTTTCTTTTGTTTCCTCCTACGCCTCACTTAAATCTTTGTGTGATGAAAGTGATTGCTAACTGGGAATTTGATCAAAAGCTTGTCATTTTGTGAAAAATCTTTTGTCAAATGATTGTTTTGGCATGGGATCCAGATTTTGTTTGTGGCATGAAAGCCGATTTTGGCATTGATAGCCTGTTTGTGGCATTGATAGCCGGGTTTTTTGAAAGCTAATTTTTTTTTGTTTTGTGGCATTGATAGCCGGTTTTGTTTTGTGGCATTGATAGCCGGTTTGTGGCATTTATAGCCTGTTTTGGTGGCATATATAGCCGGTTTGTGGCATTTATAGCCGGTTTGGTTTTCAAAAATACAAGTATTGACTAAACGTTGCATCCCTACTGAATGTTCTTGCAAGTATCGATGGAATGTCGCATCCTTGCTCATTCGGTTGCGAGTATCGATGGAATGTCGCATCCTCGCGGATTTGGGTACAAGTATCGATGGAATGTCGCATCCTCGTGGATTTGGGTGCAAGTATCGATGGAATGTCGCATCCTTGCTTTTTCAAAAATTTTGATTTTGCGGGTACTAACTTGATGTCGTTTCCCCACGATTTTTTGAAAATCGTGGTTTTCTCGAACCTTTGGGTTGTGGATATCAACTGCAATGTTGCATTTCCACGATTTCTTGGTTTTTTCGAACCTTTGAAATTTGGGTTGTGGATATCAACTGAAATGTTGCATCTCCACGGTTTTGGATTTTGCAAGTATCGACGAAATATCGCTTCCCTGCTATTTTGGAAGTGTCAAATGTGGTTCGCATGCTTCCGATTTGTGCGAGTATCGACTAAGCGTTGCTTCCCCGCGGTTTTTTGAAAAACCATTTTTTTTTGTTCAAAGACACGAGGGTCATGAGTTTTGACCTAAAACCATTTAGGCGGTAAAAGGCAAGGTGGACTAGGGTGGAAATCCCTGAATCCAGATTTTGTTTCAAACCATGAATTCTAGGTTCAAGGGTTGAAAATTTTGGTCAAGTTAGGAAAAGGTTCCTAAACTTGGATTTTTGAACAATGAAATGATGAAAGTAAGCATTGTTTAAATTTCTAGAAATTTCAACATGAAAATTCTAAAAAAGAAGGGTTTAGCGAGCGTGTACCTGGAAACCGGTTTTGGCCGTACAGGCATTGCTCTTACCCAGTTGGGTAAGTCTTCAAGGGTAATACCGCTTTAAGTACTTACCGTTGATGGGCAGCATACATCTGTCACCTTCCATGTTTAGGAGTGCGTATGCGCCGTTGGAGAAAACCTTGTCGATGACGTAGGGTCCCTCCCATTTTGGCTCAAATTTACCTTTGGACTTGTGAGCGAAGACCATTGGTCTTTTTACCGCAAGAACCAAGTCACCCTTTTTGTAGGCGCGTTGCCTGAACTTTTTGTCGAAAGATCCTGCCATGCGTGCTTGGTAAAGTTCAATGCTTTGTTGAGCTTCGAGCTGTCTCTCATCGAGATTGTCCAGCTCATGGAGTCGCAATTTGACATTGCTTTCTTGAGTCATGTCATTTTGCAAGGATACCCTCAAGGAAGGAATTTGTACTTCCAAGGGCACGATAGCTTCGCATCCATAGACCAAGGAGAATGGTGTGCTATGGGTTGGTCCTCGAACGGTGGTTCGATAGGCCCACAAAGCTTCAGACATTTTGTCACTCCAGTCTCTTTTGTGACTAGAGACCATCTTCTTGAGGATTTTGCGGAGTGTCTTGTTGAAAGCTTCTGCTAATCCGTTTGCTGCCGGATTGTATGGAGTCGAAGGACAGCTTTGGATTTTGTATTTGTCGCAGAACCTGTAGAATCGATGATCCCGGAATTGTGGTCCGTTATCATGGACGAATCTTTTGGGTATGCCGAAACGACAAATGATGTTGGTGCGCAGGAACTGAAGGACTGATGAGGTCTTCATTTCGTTGAGTGCAAATGCTTATGACCACTTGGAGAAATAATCCGTAGCGGCGAAGATGAAGCGATGACCTTTGCTCGAAGGGGGAGAAATAGGACCTATGATGTCCATACCCCTCGAAAGGCCATGAAATCGCTGTAGGATGTAGCCATTCTAGAGGCATGTGAATGTAATCTCCATGAACTTGGCATTGTTGGCAGCGCTTAGCAAATTTCATTGCGTCAGCTACCATGGTAGGCCAGTAATAACCTAAACTTTTTATCTCATCATAGAGCTTGGGACCAGCCTGATGAGCTCCGCAAAGACCAGCATGAACTTCTTTGAGTGTTTCTTCAGCCTCTTGTTGTGACAAGCAGCGTAGAAGTACTCCGTTGAAGGATTTCCTGTAAAGGACTTTTGAAGGAATATCCAAATGAAAGCTTAGGGTTCGCCTTTGGATGCTTACCCATTCTTTTGGATCTTCAGGTAGGATTCCGAACATAACGTAATCAATGAACGGATCCCTTCAGTCGCCGATTGAAGTTTGAAGGATTGAAATCCGACTTCCAACCACTTGGTGGCATACAGCAACTGCTTGATGTGTGTTAAGAGGTGGAAGGATTCTTCTTTCGCACACTGTGATTTCCATGTTTTCCCTTTCTTGGATTGCCATAGATGCGGCAAGTCCAGCCAGGGCATCTGCACGTATGTTTTCACCTCTACGAATGTGGATGATGTGACAGATGTCAAACTTTTACAGAAGCGATTGTGCCTTGTTGTAGTAAGGCATCAAATCTGGCTTTCTGACTTCAAATTTCTGATTCATCTGGTTGACGATCGGTTGAGAGTCTCCAAAGAATTCCAGCATGATGATACCGGATTCGATGGCGAGTTCCAATCCTAGGATCAGAGCTTGATATTCAGCTACATTGTTTGTGCATGGTTCCAGTAATGAGAAAGCATGTGGAATCATGTATTTGTCGGGGCTAACAAAGAGGATGCCAACTCCTGAGATCAGCTGTCTTTTTTCATTTGTCCTGGTTGCACCGTCAAAGTACATGTCCCAGGAAGCATATTGTGAGAAAGTCTCCACATTGTAGACTGGTTCGTTTGGGAGATCATCTCTGAGTGGAGAATCTTTAGGCAATGGATGCTCTGCGAGGAAGTCCGCTAGAGCTTGCCCTTTGATTGCCTTTTGTGGTACATACCTAATATCAAATTGTGACAGAAGGATGGACCATTTAGCCAGTCGGGCATTGAGAGAACCTACTTTTGTGACAAGGACCTTCAAGAGGTTGACCCTCGAGACTAGGTAGACTGTGTTGGAAAGCAAGTAGTGACGCAGCTTTTGTACGGCGAACATCACTGCAAGACATTCTTTTTCGACTGGAGAGTAGCGATACCCTGTACCTACTAGCATGCGACTGAGGTAATATAGAGCAGCTTCTTTTCTTTCATCATTTTCTTGTGCAAGCAGAGCTCTCAGAGAGTGATCAAGGGCCCTTGTGTACAAGGTGAATGGTTTTCCAGTGGTAAGAGCAGCTAACACTGGAGGTTTTGTCAGGTATGACTTGATATCTTGGAATGCAGCTTCACAGTTAGCATCCCAGACAAAGTTTACACCTTTTTTCATCAACTGGGAGAATGGACGGCATTTCCCCTAAAGATTGGAGATGAACCGTCTGATGTAGGCCAATCTCCCTTGAAGCCCTTTGAGTTCTCAAGGTTCTTGGAGAGGGCATTTCTAGAATGGCTTTGACTTTTATGGGGTCAAGCTCTATTCCAGCTTCCCGAACTAAGAATCCGAGGAACTTACCCGACGAGATGCCGAAGAAGCATTTCAGAGGATTCATTCGCAGTTTGTGTTTGCGAAGCCGGAGGAAGACTTCTTGAAGGTTTTCGAGATGATCTTCTTTTCTTTTGCTTTTGACGGTGAGGTCATCAACGTAACACTCGACTGTTTTGTGTTGCATATCTTGGAATATCTTCATCATAGCCCTCTGATATGTGACACCAGCATTTTTCAGACCAAATGGCATGACAGTGTAGCAATACACGCCAAATGGGGTCCAAAAGGATGTATGTTTTTCATCCTCGGGATGCATCTTTATCTGATTATAGTCAGAGAAACCATCCATGAATGTCATTCGCTCGAATCCACAGGTATTATCAATCATTACCTCTGGTATGGGGAGCGAAAACTCATCTTTAGGGCATGCTCCATTCAGGTCTCTATAGTCAATACAGACCCTGATCTGTCTATTTTTCTTTATCACGGGGACAATGTTGGCCAACCATTCAGGATGTTGTTCCTCACGGGTGAAGCCAACGCTTTTGAGTTTTTGAACTTCTTTTTCAATTTTATCCATCACATCTGGACGGAATCTTCTTTGGCCTTGCTTGACAGGCTTGATGTCTTCTTGAAGATTTAGTTTGTGGACCGCTATTTTGGGGTCTAAGCCAGGCATTTCAGCGTAAGACCATGCAAAGCAATCAACGAACTCACGAAGAAAGGCGATATACTCGGGTAATTCATCATCCTTTATATTCTTGCTTATGAATACAGGACGTGGGTTATCTGGTGTTCCCAAGTCTATCTTTTGAACAGGATCTTCTATTGGAAGGTTCGAAGGTGGTTCCTCCATAATATTTTCGGATGCTTCCAGCTCAACGAAACCTTCTGGGGTTTCAAGGGCATTTCCAGACCAAGGTTTTGTTCCTTTCCATGGGTTTTCTTGATCGGCAATTTTCCCAAGGCTTGCTATGAGATGATCCCAATTGCCTGTTGAAACCGGGTCGAAGTAGGCTACTTCTTTTGGAGATGAGGGTTCTTCTGGGTCAGAAGACCACATGTCTGTGCCATCGGACAACTCCTCTTCATTTTCAGAGAAATCGTGCCAATTGGATGAGCTTCCTGGATCTTTGTCAGGTGACTCATCAAAGAGATATCCAGGGAGATCGATGTCTTCATGGACTTGAGAGTTGAGGCTTGGTTAGTATATTGACTTTTAAGCCTTTGTGTCAACTGTCTCAAAGGAGTGTCGGGATCGTACCCTAGCCCGTGTGAAGACTTTTCTACATAGTCGTAGAGTCTCCAATCTTCCAGCTGGCTTTTGGTCAAGACGGGCCCCAATGGCGTGAGAATACCGTGGCCTTATCCCAAACCGACTGGGTTTTGAGCGTCATAGCCCATTTTCTTCATAATTGCTTGTGCCACAGAACTATATAAGGATAGTTGAGGCATACCTTCATTTTGGAAAGGTTCAAGCATGGAGTTTGATGAAGAAGCATCCGATCTATGGAAGAAGATCGGCTTTTCCTTTGCTTAAGTTGCTGAAACAACGAGGGAAGCTGACGTAGGATCTTCTATGTCAGAAGTTGTCTCCATTGGAGTGAGAGCAGGCTGAACTTGCTGAGTGTTAGCTTGGCTTGACGATGTGTCGTCTTCTGGCTCTGAATCCAAATCCGTGTCTTGCATGATAGACACGAAAGAGACAACAAATTTGCCCCCAGGCTTTTGCTTTGCCTTCTTCACTTTAGTTGTTATGACCAAAGGCTTTGAAGGTTTGAGGGAGATGATGAAGGGAGTTTGAATGCTCTCGTCGGATTTACCGGATGGTTTGTTTTCTTCCGGTGATTGTCGAGGAGCCTTGCCTTTATCTTTCTAGAGATTTTCGGCAAAGGGTGCTGTGTGCTTCTCCTCCTCTTTTTTCACCTTCATACATTTGTGAGTCTGCAAAGTGGACTTCTTTACCTTTGAAGGGTTTCTGTCTGCAAAGACTCGATGTATCATGCTGTCGTCGCCAACAAACTTGATGCATTGATGTAGAGTTGAAGGGACAATATCATTCTTGTGGATCCAGGGGCGTCCGAGAAGGATGTTGTAGCATGAAAGGGTTTTTATTGCATACACTGTGACCTCAGAGATAAGATCACCAATCTGCAACTTGAACCTGATTTTGCCGATAGGCCTTTAAGTACTCCCATCGTATCTAAAGATAGATACAGATGTGTGGCTCAGCTTGCTGGGTGGGATGCCCAACTCTTCGAGAGCCGATGTGGAGATGAGGTTGAGTGCAGAACCTGGGTCGATCTGAACTCTGTGCATAGGCACTTCCTTGATGTACCCTGTGAAGTACAGGGGTCGGTTGTGCCTGGTTTCGCCAAGTAGGAGGTTGTCCTTTGTGAAGGCGATGGTTGCACTGGCTGCTTTTTTAACCGAGAGGCATTCAATGCATGATCCCTCAGTTTTCTTCTTTTCTCCCTTTAAGGAAGCTTTTGAGTTTTTGACCCGGTAATCCATTTCAATTTGGAGGACTTGCGGGGCATGTTTGTCAACATCCCCATTCAGCTTTTGTAATTCTGAGATGAGATTATCACGAGTGTGCGGAGACATTCGCAACAAATCTAGGATGTGCAGACGTGCAGGTATGTGCTTGAAGTGTTCAATCAAGTCACACTTAAAAGCCTCCTTAGGGCCTGCATGTTCATCATTGTTGCCACTAGGGGCGCTTACAACATCTTTTCCCGAAGGATTTACATATGTAAAGGAAGATTGGTTGTAATTTTTATGGTAGTCCCGGCCAGAGCGGGTGCCTTTACCAACTTCGAGAGCTTCTTGAGAAGGGTCTTCGTTTGGAAGATTGTCTTCAGGATCAAGAGGCTATCGTTTTTCATTTACTGAGGATGTATCGCAGCATAGTTGCCATCCTCAGTGATTGTGTTGCACGGAGCATTTCCGGGAACAAGTCCTGAACAGCATCAAGCAACCTTTCTTCTTTGTTGACCAATTCATCGTCCCAAGCATCAATAGCTGGGAATTCTTCAGTCAGGAAGGGTGTCAACTTTGAAGTCACAGTCTCAGGAGAAGAAACCTGAGAGGGTGTCGTCTCAGTGAAAGTCAAGTGAGATGAGGTGGCTCCAAAAGATACATTGCTAGGCGTCGCCGGAGTGTAAGTGATCTCATCAGAGGATGCTTCGGAAGAGCTATAATCCCGAATTATCACATTACAGGAAGCTCTGACAGGAGACGTTGCCTGATTGGAGTCAGACTCATCCTCGGATGTAAGAGGATCGTCTATCCAGCAATTTTCTCCATTTTCAGGAGTTAAGGGAGGATGTACCTGATGGTCTTCAGGGACTTCAGGCTCTGGATTGCGAGGAGGCTCATTGACGCAGTCTTGCTCTTGTTCTGGATCGAGACGCTGCAAGATCCTTGCATATTCTTCAAGATCAGGCATGGGAGCCAAATCTTCTTCTTCATCAGCTCTTTGTGGCTCAACATTGTTGATTCCCACTGGAGCAATGAGGGGTGCTGGTTCAACAACATTTTCTTGTATAGCCTCTTGGTGTTCTTCATCATCAGACCAGGATCCTTGTGGCTGTAGGGGGTTATACTAGATTACTGGCATGAGATGAGTCTCAGGAACCCATTCTTCATCAGAGAGATATTCTCCTATTTCAAGGGACTCCTCCCACTCGTCTGTGTAGTTGGATTCGAATCCATCATCGGTGTCGCTGGACTCGTATCCATCAATGGAGAATCCAAATACCGAATTGCAAGAGTATGATGCCTCTTGCGTGGCTTCTTTGAATTGAGGTGGCATGAAATCACTGAGAGTGAATTTTCTTACCCCCTTTGAAGTCTCTGGAAGGGATGTTTTTGTTGCCTCTAGTGAAGCGGTAGAGGAAGCCTCTGCCTTTTCTTTGACTTCTTATTTTGGCTGGCTCTTCTCTTGCCGTTTGAGCTTGAGGAGATATTTCCTAGCCTGCCTTCGCTGTTGAGCTGTAGGCTTTGTTTTCACGACCTCCCAATTTTCATCTTCCAGGAGATCGGGATGTACCCATATGGGTTGTCCGTCTGGTGTCGGGTAAGGAACCAGTTCCTCGGACGCTTAGATTGAGTTTATCACCTTGAAGGAAGTAGTGATCTTCTTCTTCGGTGATTTCGATGTTTGTCCACATGTCACCATGTTGACGGAGGCAGATCCATAGTTTTTGTCAAAGGTGATGACTCCGTTTTTCCACATCTCGTTTATTTTCTCTCTCACAACTAAGCATTGATTGAGAGGATGCGAGATCATCTGATGGTATGGACAATACCGAGGATCATTGGTTTTGCCAACATCGCTCGGTCTTTTTGGTTCAGGCAAGGTGAGCTTGCCGTTCTCCATAAGAGCCCTGAAGATTTCATCAACATCTTCATCAAACGGGTATTTCTTCTCTACTCGTTCTTTGAAGGCATCAGAGAGTTCAGGTCTCTTACCGGCGGTTTTGTTTTTAGCTTTCTTTGGTGGCTGAGGAGTTGACTTGGTCTGCACATTGAGGACCTATTTGTTCTTTGGTTTAGAGGTTGCAATGGTGGTTGGCTCTTTTCTTGATGATTTCTGACTGTTGAGATCTTTAATCACCGTTTCAGCTTCCATGGAAGCTTCTAGGAGTTCTCCCAGGTTCTTTGATTTGTTGCCGATGATCATGGAGCGAATTCTGGCTCTCATGTTGTTTCGGCAGATGTCGACTAGCGACGCTTGTGGCAATACATCAGAGCATTTGTATGCCATCGCTTTCCACTTGTGAATGAAGTCATATGTTGACTCATTCTCCCCCTATTTTAGGCTGCACAACTGAGCCATAGTAGCGGGAAGATCCTCACCTTTGAAGTGAGTCAAGAAGCGTGTCTCTAGCATGGCCCAATTTTGGATGGAGTCCTCCGGCAGAGTGGAGTACTAATCGATGGCCGTACCTTTTAGGGTACTTGCAAAGAGGCGGATCTTGACTGCATCTTGATCCGCGATAGCTCCCGTCAGGATCTTGAACTGGATGACGTGCTGTCTGGCTGATCATTTCCCCGTATATGTTTGGAGAGTAGGATGCTTGAATTTTGTGGGGAACGGGACCGAGTCCATCCATAAGGGATATGGTGGCTTGATCCCATGCTCCTTGAGTATATCCTCTTCTTTTGCTTTGGCGAGGATACTGTCTACGTCCTTTTTGGTAAGGGCGCGTGACTCATTTTCTTCTCCATTTACCTCATCATCTTGATGACTCGGAGGAGGTTCATTGTTCGCCTGATTTTGGAAGGCGAGGAGAAGGTTTTCCATCAGAGTTTCAATCCTCTGTTGGCCTTGTTCCAACTGCTGGATGTGTGTGATCGCATCATCTTGAGGTGGATTGCGAGGTGGTGGCTCAGAATTTGTAGCCAGGACGTTCATCCCTTGAGATTCGAACGAAGAAACTGTCTTGGTGACTGAGCTGGGGCTCATTCTTTTTGAAGAAGAGCTTGAGGAAAGATCAATATGCCGTCCTTTGCTTGAAGCAGTAGGGGATTCTTCTGAATGTCTTCTTGTCCTGGAGACGCTGCGGGTCATCGGACGTCGGACATGGATTTTTGTTGCTGACTTTTGGTGCCTTCTGGTTTTCCCAACCATATAGACGGCAGCAACTTGGTTAGGTCTTTTTTTTTTGACCCATTTGGGAGAGACTTGAAGTGTAGGAGGCTGGGTCCTTTGCTTCTCTAGTCTCTTTTGCCGATACGACGTGCGGCAGCGTATACGACGAGCAATTTGAGCTTCAGTCAGCTCTGGCTGGGCTTTGACGATGAAGGATGTGCTCCCTCGGGCGCAACAGCCGAGCCTGTCTTCTTTGTAGTTGGGCAAGGACAGGATGCGAACCCTGTCCTTCGCCTGTTGCAGCGAAGTTTTTAAATTTTCAAGTTTGGCCCCTGTAGAGATGAAGGGTCGAACTGCAGGTTTGTAAGCCTTAGCAGGTGCTTGCAGAGGCCTTGTGATGCATGACTTCATTTTGGGCTTGTAGGAACAAGCCGGTTCATGCTGCGTTGACTTGGGAGTCAGGTTGGAGATGGGTCTCTCCTCTTTCATGTAAGCAAGATGGTAGAACTGGTTCTCCTTGAGTGGGGTCAGAAATGCTGGCTTGGTGGATGTTTGGGACCTTCTTTGTTTTGGTGAAGGTCTTGGGGACCAAGTCTTGGGATAAACCCGGTCGTTTGCTGGTCGAGGCTTCATGGGGCCGCCACGGGCTTCGGGCCTTCTGGTGCTCGCCTTTGGTGTCACGGTAGTGACACGTTGAGAGGCGAGTTTCTGCTTCTTGGAAGGAGCAGTTTGTTCCTCGGGAAGTGGGAATGGTCCCAGCGTCCCAAAGATAATAGTTCGGGGAGTCGAGGTCGACCCGGAGATCAGAGAGTTGCCGAAGGAGTTAAGGCTTCGGCAGCTGATGGGGCGCTTGTAGGTGCGCGTAGTTTGCTTCTATTGAAGCATAAGTTGGTGCTTGTTCTTGTCGAAGGTAATGGTTAGTGAAGCTGCCATTATTAATTTTCGAAAAGTTTCTGAAACAAGACCACATCCATTAGTAATCACAAGAATATAATGATCATAAATGGGGATTTCTATGGTTTTGTCTTTTCAAATTGCTGGTGGAAGAAGGCCCAAGCAATATGAAGAAGGCAGAAAACCATAGAGGGTATAATTGTTCTAATCGCAGGTATGGTAAGCCCAGAATGAGCATCCCAGTGACTGCTAGAAGCAATTGTGAATTTAAATTCGACTTATCGAGAAGCAGAGCTTACTCGAGGTAAGAAGAATATAAAGTTCGATTTACAAATGTGCCAATCGCGAATACAGTAGACCCTGAAAGGGCGTACTAGTACCGCTAGACACAAATGTTTGGAGACCGCATCCATGAGATGAGATTCCCTGTTTTGAAAGGTCAAGATTGGATTCATCAAAGAGAGCAGATGGTATTCCGATTTGAACACGGGCTCAGCAATTTCCGCGAGCGCCAGGATTCAGAAGGAAATGAACCATGATTTCTCGGATCTGAATCCAAAAATGATGAGTTTTTTTTTTTTTTTGAAAAGGCCAATATCGGGTTCATCAAAGAGAGCAAAAGGCACTCCAATCTGAACACGGGCTCAGCGATTTCCGCGAGCGCCAGTGCTCAGAAAGGAGAAGACCAAGATTTCTCCAATCTAAACCCAAAATGACGGAAGTTTTTTTATTTTTTTTCAAGATTTTTTTTAAATCTTTATTTTTATTTTTTTATTTTTTTTAAATTTTTTTATTTTTTATTTTTATTTTAAAATTTTTATTTTTAAAAATTTTATTTTGAAAAAAAATTTAATTTAAAAGACGAGAGAGTACACATAGGCCTCCTAACCCGGTCTTATGAAATCTCGATTGATAAAATTGCCCCCAGGTAAGGGTAGGATTACTTAATGAACCCGTTTGGAGGACCCTTGCCTAGAATAGTCAAGCTGTCTCCACACTCTGGACAAGGCTTTTCTTGAATCAACCGTGATCAAAAAACGCAGTTGGTTTAACCTTAGCGGTCTATGTCTTTTTTGTTTTTTTTTTAGATTTTTAATGAACTCATCGAAGAGAAACGATGGCCCAAAACCTTAGTCGAACAGGCTCAACATTTCTGCATGCACGATGAACGATAGGAA
Organism: Litsea cubeba; assembly: GCA_012931725.1. Classification (NCBI taxonomy): domain Eukaryota; kingdom Viridiplantae; phylum Streptophyta; class Magnoliopsida; order Laurales; family Lauraceae; genus Litsea; species Litsea cubeba. The sequence continues at coordinate 39,015,420 of CM022952.1, forward strand.
AGGATCAAGGTTTCTCAATTTTGAATTCAAAATGAAAAATCTGATTTTTTGTTTTTATTTTTTATTTTTTTAGATTTTTAATTAACTCATCGAAGAGAAACGATGGCCCAAAACCTTAGTCGAACAGGCTCAACATTTCTGCAAGCACGATGAACGATAGGAAAGGATCAAGGTTTCTCAATTTTGAATTCAAAATGAAAAATCTGATTTTTTTATTTTTATTTTTTATTTTTTTAGATTTTTTAATGAACTTATCGAAGAGAAACGATGGCCCAAAACCTTAGTCGAACAGGCTCAACATTTCTGCAAGCGCAGTGAACGATAGGAAAGGATCAAGGTTTCTCAATTTTGAATCCAAAAATCTGATTTTTTGTTTTTTTATTTTTATTTTTTCTAATGAACATATCGAAGAGAAACGATGGCCCAAAACCTTAGTCGAACAGGCTCAACATTTCTGCAAGCACGATGGACGATAGGAAAGGATCAAGGTTTCTCAATTTTGAATCCAAACTAAGAAATCTGATTTTTTTTTTTTGAAAAAAGAAAGAGTGGAAATAAATTCAAAGAATTAGAAATTTCAAAAAAATCTCATCCCATTTTTTTAGATGCGGAATTCAACATAGGCCACCAATTAGAAAGTGGCCAAGGAATCCAGAAAAGAAGTATATGCATAGAGCAAAAGATATGATATGCAAATATTTCATTTCTAACATCGTGTTCTCAAATGAACGGGTCCCACCAAGTGTGCCAGCTTGATGGACCGCGCTTCTGCTTGGTTCTACCGAGGTCGGCGGACGTGGGAGTCCATTTGGGTCCGACCCTTTCGTAACCGAGGAGGGGGCAGAGGCGTGCATCAACATTTCTTTTGCGTGGGTGTGCCAGATTTTCTATTTTACTCGAAATTATAAGTGGTGATCCGGAGTCGACCTTCGCAAGTAAAAAGGAAATCAACTTCTTTCAAGTTTTCCATTGCACATATATTTAAGAAAAGAGACATTTTCTTGATTTGCCGTGAAAGGCGATTTTTTGGCATTTATTGCTGATTTTGGCGTTTATAGCCGATTTTTGGCGTTTATAGCCGATTTTGGCGTTTATAGCCGATTTACAATTCTTATCAATAATGAAAGACAAGAGTTGTGATTTTTTGTCTCTTTTGAAAAAATACAAACTACAATGAAAAGCAAGAAAAGGAGGATCTAAGTTCTCAGGAGATTGTGGGGGACCCGTTCAGATTGACGTCGCAAGCCATATGTGGACTTCGCCATCATCCATGCAGATGAGAACAGAGGATGCTATTGATTCGCTTGGCTTGGCTATAACCTCAGGTTTTTAGAGGAAAAAGACCAAAAGGAGGTCCTATGTCCAATAAAAAACTAAGTAGATGGGCTGAAAAGCCACGTCTAAGCCATTGGAGGCAAAAGGAGAAGGCAAGGACCTTAGGGGGGGTGCCCCCCAAGGGACTTTTGTCACCTTGTAGCGGTGGTCGGTATAGAACTTCCGCAGAGTTTTCTCTCTTTCTTTCTCTGGATTTCTATGCTTTTTTCTGATCTGGGATCCGTCTTGTTTTTTCCGATTTTTTGAATTCTTTGGAATGCTCTCCTATTTATAGGCTTTTAGGTAGCCATTTAGGAGAATTTATGAGCTTTAATTGTCATAAAGCTACATAAAGGGAGGAGTTACAGGATTTAATTCCTTTATTTTGTAACTCCTTTTTCTTGGCTTATGATTGGCCAGAGGAGATTGAGGGCATTTAATCGCCTTTAATCGCCATGATGGGAGGAGTTTCATGGGTTAAATGCCATGAATCTCTTGACTTGTAACTCCCGGATGCTTGCTTCTGATTGGGCCGTCCAAAGAAAAAGAAATGGATTAATGACTGTAATAAAGCTAGTCAATTAATCGCATTAAGTGGTCGCCGAGCAATTGAAGAGTCGCGGGCCGTGCCGCGTCTTTTGGGATTCTTCTGGCGATGATCATCGATGGATCTTCAAGTAGATCGACATTGGATGACCATGTAACTTCATATATTATTTGCCAACAACGGGTCGGTGCCATCTGTCCTGTCGATTTCTCGATCGGTCGGGTAGAAAGCACATTTTTTTTGGTTGACTGGTTGGCGATCAATGTTGATTTTGATACTCTTGATGATTGACCCGTGTTTTTGACAGATGTCAGAGGATTTGGTGTCTCAAAAGTATGAATTTTGGAAAATACCAGAGGTCAGACGCTTTGAATCGCGAAGAAACGGCGAAAAACGGGGTTTCCGGGGCCCACCCGGCGATCCCGGGCTCCAGGGTCGCCAGCGACCCTGGCCCTGGGTCGCAGGGGTCTGCGAACCCGGGGGGGGGGGGGGGGGTTTCCCCTTTTTTGTCTCGTTTTGTGTCCGTTTTTGCTGTTTTTTTATTTTTTTTTCTTCTGGATTTTTTCTTGACATTTTTTATCATTTATTGGCCCGATTTCCCTGTAGATTACCTGATGATAATCCTTGCATTTTATTTTGCAAAGTTTCCAATTTTCTGAGAAAGCCGAAGACTTTGTCGCGCAGAGCTGCCGATTTTCCGTCAGAAGCTGAAACTGGGTCAAACGATGTCGGAATGACCTGAAATTTGGGGTGAAGCCTGCTGAGCAATAAATAAGACCAACCATAGGCTTTTGTTTGAGTTTTGAAGCCGTTTGGGGTCCTATCACCAGTAGACTTGCTTTTGTCGCGATGAAGATGTCGGGGCTTGATGTGAGGTCAACCGATGTCCGATTGACTAGAAATTTGACAAGGAACCTATTGGAGTCATTTTAAGATGATCCATAGGCTCTGTCTTGGAAACCATGGTCCCGGGGAGCTTCGCCGCCTAGAGGCCTGATTTGGCTTCCGAGCGTCAAAGTCTGGTCAAATGTTGTCGAAATAACCTGAAACTTGACGTGTAGCCCTTTGTGAGCATTTTGAAGCCGTCCATGTGCTCTATCTGATGAGTGATGGCCTCGGTGGTTCTCGCCGCCGAGAGGCTTGATTTAGCTGTTCGAGGGTTGATGTAGGGTCAAACGTTGTCGGTTTGACTTGGAACTTGACGTGGAGCCTTTTGGATGTATTTTGAGACCATCCATCGGCTCTGATCGAAGATTTGGCGTCTCCGATGCTTTCGCTGCCGGGAGCTCCTTTTCAGCTGTCGGAGAAGCGAAGTTAGGCCAAATGATTTTGAAATGGACCGAAACTTCTTGTGTACTCCTCTTTTGGCTGTCTTGAATGATCTTGCAGTTTTTGTTTGATTCTAACAAGATTTGATTTTTTGGAAGTAGCATTGCCTATTTATGGCAGGTTGCGACTTCATGTAGCTCTTTGGATCTTGAAGAGGCAAAATGACATTTTTGGTGTCAACAAGAATGTTGATCTTAGTTTGTATAGAAGCATGATAGGGAGCCTATTATATCTTACAGCTAGTAGACCTGATATTGCTTTCAGTGTAGGAGCTTGTGCCAGATATCAATCTGATCCCATAGAAGCTCATTTGAAAACTGTTACGAGAATCATTAGATATGTTTCAGGGACTTCAGGATATGGCTTATGGTATCCATATAATTCATCTACTTATATTGCTGGATACTCAGATGCCGATTGGGCTGGAAATGTGGATGATAGAAAATCGACTAGTGGTGGTTGCTTCTACCTAGGAAACTGTCTAGTTACTTGGCACAACAAGAAACAGTCATCCATTTCCCTATCCACAGTTGAAGCAGAATATATAACAGCTGAAAGTGATTGTACTCAAATGTTATGGATGAAACAAATGCTAAAAGACTATGGTATTGAACAAGGTAGCATGAATTTGTATTGTGATAACACCAGTGCTATCAATATTTCCAAAAATCCTGTCCAACACTCTAGAACTAAGCATATTGATATTAGACATCGTTTCATTAGAGAATTGGTTGAAGAGGGAGTCATAGTTTTGGATCATATTTCTATTGAGAAACAACTTGCAGATATTCTGACAAAACCATTGGATGTTTCAAAATTTGAAAACATGAGAAAATCCTGAAAGTCCAAGGGATCCTAACCCTAGAGGGGGGTGAATAGGGTGATCTACACTTAATGACTAATTATGACAAATTTTAATTTCTTTAAAATAAACTAGTCACAGGATGATTAACATACAAAATGCGGAAGCTTAAACAAAACAATCACCACAAATTAATCACCACTACACGAAGATTTATAGTGGTTTGGCCTCAATGCCTACGTCCACTACCGTCTTGTGACTCAACACCCCACCGGATTTCCACTAAGTATGCTTTTCAATAGGCTAAGCAATAACCTCTACAACTATGCTTTTCTAGGCTAAGCAATAACCTTTTACACAATGCTTTTCTTAGGCTAAGCAATAACCTTTACACATAGAAGATTTTCTCTCAAGAAGGTGTCTTCACAAACACTCTAAGAGATTACAATTTAAGCTCAAATAAATTTGCCTCTAAATAGGCGGATATGAAATTGTAAAACAAACTCACACGACACACTAAGTAATGCAAAGATGAATGCTCATGAAGTGTGTGTGTGAATACTTCAATCAAGTTGAAAATGAAAGCTCAATCAATTTATGCTAAAAGTATTTAAAAGTTTAATGCACATAAAAAGATATGATTGAAGTAATATGGAAATCACATGTACCAAATACAAACTTGTAGAAGATATGAAAAACAAGGGTTTACAAGTTGTATGAAATTAATTTAGTCTAAACATGTGATGCATGTGCAATGTTGTTTTCAAAACCAAACTAATTCAACAAAGGTTTAAATGAATGAAAACAACAAGGAAAGATTCAAAACAAGTTAATGAATCATGACATAAAAGAAATCAAAGATTTTGGTAATGCATGATTAACAAGGTTTATAAAACAAACTTGTTTTGAAAACAAGGTGAAGAACCCTATGACTTAAATCAAAGATTAAGGAAGTAGAGGATTCAACACATCATAGTTTATATGCTAAAATCATTTACCAATAGTTTAACAAAGCATAAAATAATGATTAATAAAAGGTAAAGCTTACTTGGTGGTTTAACTTCATTAATCCAAGCTTTAGCTTTCCTTAATGACCATTAGCCTTCCTTAGCTTGATCCCCTTTCTTTTGCCTCAAAATACCTCAAGAAGGGCTTCAAAGATCATCAAAAAAGGCTAAGGAATGAACTCACTTTTATAGAAAAAGTGTTCAAACGGCTACCTGTCGGTCGACCGACAGGAAGGTGTCGGTCGACCGACACCTCAAGGTCAAGTCCTAACGGTCATATTTTTGAAACTGTGCAGCTGTGGGTTAATCAACAGGTGACCGATAAGCTGACCGACAGTGCAATTTTGTTCAGAAAACAGCTCTCTGGAATTCTAACCGAGAGGCTTTCGGTCAGCTTCTGAACCATGGTCGGTTAGCCGACACCTGACCGACATGCTAACCGACAGTGTGGCTAAAATCCCAACTTTTGCACATTTCAAAGTATTTTCATGTATGGATTTTTGGGCCATTAAACCAAACATGGAAACATGATTTAAACCAATCCAAGTGCTTAAAAATCATGTAACATAAAAAGCCAAATAAATTTGAAACTTTAAAGCATGGGCTAGCTTGATTTATAAAATCTTTTCGAAATCAAATGCATCCAATGTTTAAAACCAAAACATGCACGAACTATAAGATTTACAATATTTAAAACAATACATGTATTAATTAAGATTTCAAGATTTTTTAAAATCAATGCATGTGTGAAGATTCAAATGAATGATGCATCCATCAAATTGCAATACATAAAATCCTAACAATCTCCCCCTTTGCAATTTGATGGCAAACCTTTCTCAATACTAATACTTCACACAATGTCTTCACAAGACTTGAAATCTTCTTTGGATGCTTCCTTCACTTAGCTTGGGCTTTAGCTCTATTCTTCTTGATGGTTGGAGCTTGATCAATCTTCAAGCTTTCTCTTCATCTTCCTTTCTTTAGACCAAGCATCTTTTTTTTTAGCTCCCAAGCTCTTTCTTCTATCAACTTCTCCCCCTATGACCATGCATTCTCTCCAATGCATTCTCTCCCTTTTGGGTAGCTTGAATACTCTTTCTCCCCCTTAATTCTTTCTCCCTCTTTGCCATTAAACTTGAGAACTTCTCCCATTCTCTCCCTTGTTATTATTCTCCCCCTTTGCCATTAAATTGCAAAGTACATCCAATTGAAGAGTACCTATACACATGAAACAAGGAAAATACCTTTTAGTAGCACCTGTTAACAAAGGAAATCAAAAATGAAATACATAACATGGCATCATGCATGGGTAATAAGCTATAAGGGTATAGAGCCAATATAAGGGTGAATTTGATCAACTCTAATGCTTCCTTAGAAGGTTTACTCCCCCTCAATCCACACTCTTCTTTTGTCAAACTTTTGACAAGGATTTAACTAATAGGTGCAAGAAGAAGATGGTTTAACCAATTGAGGGTTAACTTCAAGAGAAGAATTAGATACTAATTGATAATGATAATTGACTATAAAGTTCAAATTGATCAAATTACCAATATAAAGATACCAATTGATGGATAAGCTATTGGATAATTAGAGAGCAAGGTCAAGAGGAGATAAACTATCATGGATATCAATTGAAATAAATAAAAATATCAATTGAGATTCAAGGGTAAAACTATTAACTCAATCACTCTAAAATGGAGTTAAGGAATTAGGGTTCATCCAAATTAGAGCTATCCATGATGAGATGGGGTTAACTCAAACATAGCATCAAACAATTTAAATTATGAAAATCATAAGCTATGTAAAGTTTTGAATTCATTTCATACAATCATTAGATATAACTATCATGCACAAGATGAATGAAATGAAGTTCAATCATGAAGCCAAACCTCACCATTAATCAACCAAAATTATGAAAACATAAACATGCTGGTCAAGAGTTTTACTTATATGAGCATGAGAGGTGGCAATCATGAAGATTATGATGCTAATGGAATGTGACATGGAACAAAAGACATATGACTATCAAGATCAATCCAATGTACACAAGGTCTATCACAAACTCAAGATATGATACCAATTGGATATAGATACTAATTGAAAATGATACCAATTGATTACCAAATGAATATGAAACATGATTAAGAGCAAGCATGTGACAAACACAAAATTCCAACAAGCATCATAAAATGATTATTCATCACTTTTAATGATATGACTAGTGAGCATAGTGATGAACAAGAGAAATTGCATAAAAGATATAACTTAGTAGAACATGCAATTTTCAAAGTGTCAAGATCATATGAATTCAACATCTAAGACATCCATCAAACAATAGATATAACTAAGAAATACAAGGAATGGATTTCAAAGAGGTTCATATGATCAAGCACACTACTATGAAGTTGAAACATGTATAAAGAATGATACCAATAAGAAAAATACACATGAATCAATCATCATAACCATCCAAGAAAAAAATGACTAGTAAGTATAAGGGATGGATTTGAGAGTTCTAGTATAGTTTTTACAAATGTAAATAAGATCACAACCATACAAGAAACTAATATAGACATTTTCATATAACAAGAATATAACTAAATAAGAAAACATGCAAATTGCCTATCACAACATTCATTTCCTTTTTCTTTTAAAATGATATAACCATAAGTATAAGGAAATGAGTATATGGAACATGCTTTTAAGAATACAACTAAAAAGGTTTTAAAGCATTTTTCCATTCATATAATCTTCAAATCATAAACAAAATCCAACAATGAGCATAGAGAATATGAATTTGAAGATAACACTTTTTTTTTAACTTGAATTATAAAAGATATAACTTATTAGAAACACATACAAGTTGGTTTTTCAAAATTTATTTTCCATAAGAAAGTATAACTTAGAAATCCATGGAAAATCTAAATTGATCCAAATCATTTGTTTTTGAAAACAAATCTTACTAAGACATGCACACAAATGATTTTGAAATATCAATTGATCATGAATAATCTAGCTATAAAAGCTTTTGAAATCACAATCAATTGATCATGTAGAGATGCAATACAAGATATATAACTAAATGAGCAAGAAACAAATATAACATGTTGAAAATATAATCAAATGATTTTGAAAACCATGATATGTAACTAGAGAAGTGCATGAAGACAAAATCAATTGATTACAAATAAACATTGCATATTAATAAATGTAACTAAGAAAGTATAAAATGCAAATGCAACATCGTGACCAACAAAAAGATTTAACTAAAAAGGATAGGTTGGTCAATGAGGTCCAAGGCCTTAAGGTTTCTCTAAGTATATAACTTTGGGAATCCACCTAAGGTCTTGTGAGGGTTGGACTTTGAGGTCTAACTTAAATGTCTCACCAACTATAGGAGATTTGACTCAATTTAGACTTAACACCATGATGTTTAGATTTAACTAAATTTGGCTTAGGTTGGTGATTAGTCTTTTGAGGTTGGTGACTTTTCTTCTTAGGGGATTGAGCCATTTTGTTGGAAATAGAGTGGGCCTTTAGGATAGGTTTCAAAAACTTCTGACCCACTTGACGCAGGGATTAACTATCCAGAAGGCTATAAAACCCAGTCCAAGATCTATGTCCTCAATCTCAGCCATCATGATCAGTAAGACAATCTATCTAAAAGATAGAAACAGCAACTAACAAGCATCTGTTAGATATCGCGATCACTGAGAGGGGGGGGTGAATCAGTGATTCCTTAAAAACAGGTCCAATTTAACAACAAAAGCAAATCAAATCACACAAGGACACCAGATTTAACGTGGTTCACCAAAAGGCTACGTCCACGGTTCAAAGACTGTCCGAACACCAATCCGGGACAGATCTGAATCTATTTAGTCGCACCAACGACAAAGAGCACCAACCCTTAGTTTCAGATAGCACCAACTATCTAGGAAGCACCTACTCCCTTTAGTTTCAGATAGCACCAACTATCTAGGAAGCACCGACTCCCTTTACAATTTATCTGCACCAACAGATAGGATCACCAAACCCCAGACACCAAGCACCAACTTGATGTTCTACAGAATAAGAGTAGAAACCTTTTTCTACAGCCCTTCCCCTCTACAATCTCTCTCTCTCAATCCCTTACAAATTGAAAATTAAAGCATAAACAGAGAGACACTTATCTTATGGACGAAACACCATCTTCAAGAGCACATCCTCGTCCACACTTGCTGTAGAAACTTGTAACAAGACTGCACACAGCAACAGCACTCTCTTCTCTCCAAAACTCTCTCTCTTTTCTTCTCTTCTTTCTCTCTTTCTTGTGTCTTTTTTAAAAACGAGCCAAACATGCCTTTATATAGGTTATGATAACCCTTAAGAGTGTTCCAAATAGGCTACAATTCGTTTAGAAAGAGTCCCAAACGAAATAGATAAGAATGCTGAATTTTCGTGCAAGACTTCTGTTTCTGCGCAACTCTGGTTCCCGTGCTCGGTCGACATCATACACAGTCTGGAAACAGACAACTATCGTGCTCGGTCGACATCCTGGGGTCCCGGTCGACCGACGACACACTGTGTCACGAAAATAACTGGGAGCTGCCTGAAACTTTTTCTGCAGGTGCCTCTTGCTCGGTCGACCGCATGGGGTGCCCGGTCGACCGCACACTCTGCTTCAGGAATTCTGAAATCCTGACTGTTTCAACTCTAATTTCTCTTTTAAGCTCTATCAACACCAACCTATTAACATCATGCTTGTGACATTGTGTTGACAATAATTCCAACTCAAAATGATGCTTGAGATACTAAATTCTTCAATTCTTCAAAAGACTTCTCAAGTCATCTCAAATTCCAACAATCTCCCCCTTTGGAATTGTTGGCAACACTTTTGGAACTTCAACACTTAGAACACATTAAACTAGTTGATCTTCAGGAAGCTTTTTCAGAACCATAGTCTCCCCCTGTCTTTTTAAAAAAAAAATCAAGATCTCTAACACTCTTGATACCAATCTCCCCAAAGTTATCATAGCATAACTTCTTCTAAGCATAGCTTTCTCCTGGCTTAAGTCTTTCTCCCCCTTTGACAACAAGTCCAAAGGGACCAACGAAGGAGCGAATAGGATATGCAAGGAATACTTTGCTCCCCCTTTCAAGCCCATCTCCTAAGGATTAGGAGAGTGAGTAACTCCTAATTTTTTTCGGAGATACTCGAAGACTTCCTTTGGCAGAGGTTTTGTGAAGATATCAGCAACTTGCTCAGTAGTTGGGACATATTCCAACTTTACCTCACCATCTGCAACCTTTTCCTTGAGAAAGTGATAGCGAATTGCAACATGCTTCGTTCTAGAATGCTGAACAGGATTCTTAGAGATGTGAATTGCACTTGTGTTGTCACAGAGGATCGGCGTAGGATCTGTTGTCGGAACTCCTAGATCAGAAAGCATTTGCCGCATCCATAACACTTGCGTACAACAAGTTACCGCTGCAATATATTCCGCTTCCGCTGTAGAAAGGGATACTGAGTCTTGTTTCTTACTATGCCATGCCACCAACCTTTCACCGAGATAGAATGCACCACCGCTTGTACTCTTGCGATCATCTATACATCCAGCCCAATCGGCGTCAGAGTATGCAACAAGAGTGAAGGATTTGCCTTTAGGATACCAAATACCAAGCTCCATGGTACTTTTCAGATATCGAAATATCCTTTTTACTGCTGTAAGGTGCGTCTCAGTTGGTGATGCTTGAAATCGAGCCACCATACATACTGCTTGTAGAAGATCCGGTCTTGTAGCAGTCAAATAAAGCAAGCTTCCTATCATAGAACGATAAGTGGTGTGATCAACGGACGAACCCTTATCATCTTTGCTTAGCTTTGTGTTCGTTGTCATTGGTGTGCTCACTGGCTTGCTATCTTCCATGTTAAAACGCTTCAGCATTTCCTTGATGTATTTCATCTGTGATATGAAGATACCATGTTTCAGCTGCTGAACTTGTAAACCAAGGAAGAACTTTAGTTCTCCAAGCATTGACATCTCAAATTCTTTCTTCATCTCTTCAGCAAAATTCCTGCACATTTCTTCATCGTTGCCACCAAAGATTATGTCATCGACATAAACAATGACAACCAGCTGTTTGCTCAACTCTGTTTTGACATAAAGATTGCTATCAACCAGTCCTTTTCCAAAACCGATCTTGCGGAGATAGAGGTCCAGCCTTGCATACCACGCCCTTGGCGCTTGTTTCAGCCCATAAAGAGCCTTTTTCAATTTGCACACTAGGTCTGAATTTTTGCTAATGAGAAAACCATCAGGTTGCTCAATGTAGACCTCTTCTTCAAGTAATCCATTCAAGAAGGCTGACTTTACATCCATCTGAAATACCTTGAAGGTTTTGTATGCAGCCAATGCAAGAAACATACGAATGGCTTCCAGACGAGCCACCGGTGCAAAGGTCTCTTCAAAATCTATGCCTTCAACTTGAGCATAGCCTTTACAAACCAACCTTGCTTTGTTTCGTATGACCTGACCATCTTCATTCAGCTTATTCCGAAAGACCCATTTAGTACCAATAACATTCTTATCGGTAGGTCTAGAAACTAGTTCCCATGTGGAGTTCTTCTCAATTTGCTCCAACTCCTCATGCATAGCTTTCAACCAACTTTCATCGAGACTGGCTTCAGCCACAGTCTTGGGTTCAATGGTGGACACAAGTGAGTAATTGCTAACTACACTTTGTCTTGTTTTAACACCGACCTCAGGATCTCCAATGATTTGATCCTTAGGGTGTTGCTCTACCCAAGTGCTTTTCTTTCTAGGTGTAGCATCCTCTGAGTCATCCTTTGATTTCTCAGAATCATTAGGTTTAGCCACTTCATCATCAATCTCACTCGAGTCCTCATAAACAGGACTGTCATAATGAGTTCCATTCTTTGATTCATAGTTTTCATCAATTCTAACATCAGCACTTTCTATGATTTTTCTGGTCCTTTTGTTAAGACATCTGTAAGCCTTACTAGATGAGGAATAACCCAGAAATATACCTTCATCAGCTCTTTCATCAAATTTGCCCGGATTTTGTTCAAGACGCTTGATGTAACACTTGCTACCGAAGACTCTGAAGTGCTTGACTGTTGCTTTTCTCCCAAACCATAGCTCATAAGGAGTTTTGTCTTCATGTGGCCTGATCAAGCATCGATTCTGAATGTATACAGCCGTATGGATAGCCTCTTTCCAGTATTTGTCAGCTAGCTTGCTCTCAGTTAGCATTGTACGAGCCATCTCTTGAACGGTGCGATTTTTCCGTTCCACAACTCCATTTTGCTGTGGAGTTCTAGGGGCTGAATACTGTCTTTGAATGCCATGGTGCTCACAATAGTTAGTGAATTCTTCAGATGTGGATTCACCGCCTCGATCAGACCTTAAAATCTTGATACGTTTTCCAAGCATATTTTCAACCTGTGCTTTAAACACTTTAAAATGATCAAGTGCTTGATGTTTATGTTTAAGAAACAATACCCATGTCATACGAGTATAATCATCAATGCATAACATAAAATACTTATCTCCATTGGTGCTTTGAGTTCGCATCGGTCCACAGAGATCGGTGTGGACTAGCTCAAGAGGTTTCTTTGAATGATGCTTCTTTGACTTGAACATTACCCTCGTTTGCTTTCCCTTTTGACACGAATCGCAAATGGGGTTGGAAGGCTTTTCAACTGTAGACATACCTCTGACAGCCTTTGAATTGCAAATCTTTGACATGTTATCAAAGTTTAGATGCCCAAGGCGTTTGTGCCACAACCAACTTTCCTCTGTCCGACTCATCAAGCAAGTCTTTTCAGCTCCATCAGACAATGTATAGAGATTTCCAGCAGTCCTAGATCCAGTAGCCACTGTTTTGCCGTTGCTACACTTCTTGATAGCAAAACCATTCTTAGTGAAGACAACTTCGTGGCCTTTGTCACAGATCTGGCTCACACTAAGCAAGTTGTGTCTCAGTCCAGACACATATAAGACCTCGTCTGATCTGATCTTGTTTGCCTTTAGCTGAACAACACATTTTCCGCAGATTTTGGCACCATCATTGTTACCAAACTTCACTGATCCGCCTTCATAGTGCTGTAATTTGACGAATTTTTCCTTATCACCTGTCATATGGCTTGAACAGCCACTATCAAGGACCCATGGTGCTGTCTTCTTTTGTGCATTGAATGCCGTTTGCACAATGAGAGATTCTTTGGAATTACCTTCCCTTTTCTTTGCCCTCCATGCCTTAACTAACTTGGGTTTCTTTTCAACCTGAAATTGGTTAGCAATAGGCAACCTACAATCCCTAGCCAAGTGTCCATAATTATGACACATATAGCACTCAATTTTGTGGCTGTTTAGGATTGAAAAAGGATTCCTAGTCACAAATGGGCTGTTTCTAACATAGAATTTGCAATCAGCTCTTTTATGTCCATATCTATTACAATGATAGCAATAACCATAGAATCTGAACATTCTTCCTTTCTTAGGTGGCTGGTTAAACTCCACAAACCTTTTCTTATTGACCATCTCAATACTAGGCTGAATTTGATGCTTTGTAGCCTTGAGAGGTATGGCAGTTTGTTTGATAAACAAAGAAGATGCAGCTTTAGAGGACTCTCCGGTTTCAAATCCAATACCAAATTTATTGTGGAAGGGCTTTTGAACTTTCAGAATTTCATTGAGTTTCATTGTTCCTTCAATCGCTTGGTGTGCTTTGAGTTTTCGGCTATTTTCCAAGTTTTCAGCCTTTGCTCTAGCGATTTCAGTTTCAAGTTTCATAGCCTCTTCCTTTTTGATACTTATTTGATTTTGAAGGACTTCCACCATTCTTTTATATTCTTCAACTTGAGTTTTCAAAGCAATAATTGAACTTTCAGATTCATGAAGAAGTTTCAGATCTTTCTTACTTGTTTTTCGTTCCATGCTAAGCTCCTCAAGTGCGGCAATGAGTTCTTCTTCGAGATTGACCTCAGCCTCCTTTTCCTCTTCCGGCTCTTGCTCCTCTTCTTCTTCAACGGTAACCATGAAGAGAGCTTCAGTTGCCTCGGCTGATTCATCATCGTCTGAAGTTTCAGACGTGCTGTCATTATATTGACTGATGAAGCTTTTTGCTTTGCCCCTCTTTCTGAAATTTTTCTTCCACTTACTCTTATCGACATAAGAGTCATCATCATTATTTTCTTTCAGCGGACACTTCGCAGCAAAGTGACCAACACCGCCACAATTGAAGCATTTAAAGGGTAGCTTCCCTTTGTACTTTCCATCGCTTCCTTTCTTCAGCTTTCTAACAAATTGAGCCTCAAGCTCATCATCATCAGTATCAGAATCATGACCAGCAGTCTCTTTTCCCTTTTTCTGAACTTTGAAGGCCGCTTCTCTATCAGATGAAGACGTCTTACCTATGCGCATCTCATAGGCAGTGAGTGAACCATGCAACTCATCCATGGAAAATTCATTCAGATCCTTGGCTTCTTCTATGGCTGAGACTTTTGAATCAAACCGGGGAAGAAGAGATCTTAGAACCTTTTTGACGATGACTGGTTCTTTAATCTCCTCCCCTAGTCCACGAATGTCATTCGTGACTTCATTCACTCGTTGCAAATATGAGTCAACATTCTCGCTTTCCTCCATGCGAAGAGATTCAAATTGAGAGCAATGGGTTTGCAATTTTGCTTCTTTGATCTTCTCATCTCCTTCATGAATGCTTTTCAACTTGTCCCATATTTCCTTGGCTGTTTTGCATGCAATTACTTTGACCAGCTCGCTGTCCACAAGGCCACTAAAGAGTGCATTCTGCGCCTTAGAGTCGTTGTCTGCTAACTTCTTTGTTGCAGCATCATTGGGTACAATGGCAATATTGTAACCGACTCTGACAGTCTCCCAGACATCATAGCCAAGTGACTTAATGAAAGCCTGCATTCTGATCTTCCAGAAGGAGTAATTAGAACCATCAAACAAAGGTGCTTTCTTATTCCCTGTATTGGTTGCCATGTGATTTGACAAGAGATCACCCTTAGTGTGTTAAGCTTTTCAAGGGAACCTTACGCTCTGATACCAATTGTTAGATATCGCGATCACTGAGAGGGGGGGGGGGTGAATCAGTGATTCCTTAAAAACAGGTCCAATTTAATAACAAAAGCAAATCAAATCACATAAGGACACCAGATTTAACGTGGTTCACCAAAAGGCTACGTCCACGGTTCAAAGACTGTCCGAACACCAATCCGGGACAGATCTGAATCTATTTAGTCGCACCAACGACAAAGAGCACCAACCCTTAGTTTCAGATAGCACCAACTATCTAGGAAGCACCTACTCCCTTTAGTTTCAGATAGCACCAACTATCTAGGAAGCACCGACTCCCTTTACAATTTATCTGCACCAACAGATAGGATCACCAAACCCCAGACACCAAGCACCAACTTGATGTTCTACAGAATAAGAGTAGAAACCTTTTTCTACAGCCCTTCCCCTCTACAATCTCTCTCTCTCAATCCCTTACAAATTGAAAATTAAAGCATAAACAGAGAGACACTTATCTTATGGACGAAACACCATCTTCAAGAGCACATCCTCGTCCACACTTGCTGTAGAAACTTGTAACAAGACTGCACACAGCAACAGCACTCTCTTCTCTCCAAAACTCTCTCTCTTTTCTTCTCTTCTTTCTCTCTTTCTTGTGTCTTTTTTAAAAACGAGCCAAACATGCCTTTATATAGGTTATGACAACCCTTAAGAGTGTTCCAAATAGGCTACAATTCGTTTAGAAAGTCCCAAATGAAATAGATAAGAATGCTGAATTTTCGTGCAAGACTTCTGTTTCTGCGCAACTCTGGTTCCCGTGCTCGGTCGACATCATACACAGTCTGGAAACAGACAACTATCGTGCTCGGTCGACATCCTGGGGTCCCGGTCGACCGACGACACACTGTGTCACGAAAATAACTGGGAGCTGCCTGAAACTTTTTCTGCAGGTGCCTCTTGCTCGGTCGACCGCATGGGGTGCCCGGTCGACCGCACACTCTGCTTCAGGAATTCTGAAATCCTGACTGTTTCAACTCTGATTTCTCTTTTAAGCTCTATCAACACCAACCTATTAACTGAAGGAAATCGCGATTCAGATCTGAAACTTCTCATAAAGAGACTACTATGGCTGATGCAAAGCATGACAGATTTTAAAAAATCTGATTTCTGCACTATGCAGCGGAAATCAGCCATAAAGAATCGCATAGAAACTCCATTAAATCATGACCAACATGTGTCTAATTAATAGGGATGATAGAAGACTATTACCTCGAAGATTTGTAGACTTCAAATCTCTGAAAAAATAGATCCAAAGGCGCGAACTCAGACTTGCAATTTGCAAACAAGTTGCTGGAATTTTCTTGCACTAGTATTGCCTTTGATCTTCTCCTCTATCTCACTTCCAAATCTGATTGGCTAAGATGGTGGGATCTTAATCTAGGAAACAAGAACTATTTTTCTCATGAAAAATCTCAGACCTTAACTTTCTTCAAGGGAGAAGACAGGACTTGAAGGGGCTGGACGTGTGGAGCTATTAGTGTGCTAAAAAGTGTTGCTTCTCATTGTGGACGTCCAAGGGGAATTGTTCTCCTTTTATAGAAACTATGGGAAGCCTTTCCTATTTAGTTATCTCTCCTTATTCTAATTTATGTCCAATAAGGAAAGTCTTATTTCCTTTAAGAAACACTTCAATTAGAAAAGGAAACTAAAAAGAACTTTCCATACAATTAGTAATACTAGTTGTAGAACACTTACTAATTTTAAGTTCCTAATCCAAAAAGGAAACTAACTCATAGGAATACTAATCCAAATAGGAGTCCAACTTTCCAAGTAGAGTCCTACTCAAAGTTGGAAACCTTACCCATGGAAAACTTATTATGGACGTCCCACATATCAATGCACACCATGGCCCACATATAATTTATCTAGAGTTAAATTCATGTATGCCATCAAAGGCCTATTTGAATTTAAACTCAAAATTATTTTTCCACTAAAATAATTCATCCTTATGTTATCTAAACATCTTTAGGAATCCATGCCAATCTTGGTAAGTGACTAGAGAAGGGACCAAAAGACATATTTGCCATTGGCTCCCAAAATGACCAAAATGTCCATGCTAAACCCATAGCAACATTAAGACCATTTTAACCTTAACTCATTCCACTAAAGAGTTATGGTTGAACTCCAAGGACAAATATATATTATAATAAGCTCGTCATAAAATGACGGTTTGTCTTCGACCTACTAAGTGTAATGACCTGAATGCCCCTCTATGTAACATCCATAATCGAGTCAGGTTATCACATGTACTATCAACCTTCCCGATTACATCTAAACCTTAGAACTTCATATCCTTAAACATAATCATCATTCGAATATCATTCTCTTGATCTAGGGAGCGACCCACAAGTTCAATATCCATATGGAACATCCATATACTAAGATCTTAGATTTTGATGAATAATCGGATAATTCTAAGGGGACGATTATTCCATCATCAGATGGCATAGATTCTATATTGCATCTGCATGTCCCAACTAATCAAGTCCGAGTACCCAAAACACAGAGCTGTTGACCCATGAATAGAATCTCACCCATAGTGAATTAAAGCACAAGAACTTGACTTCGTCAGTTCATCCACAAATGCTCAAGATTAAGAGCACCGGTTACTTAGTAGCATGAGGTGACTTGATCTCTTTTCTGTGATAGTACTATTTTAGAGATCACACCTACAATGGTCCTGTTCAATGCATGACACATGCACTAATGAGATAGATCCGGGAAAGCCCTCCCGTGACTTAGGTATGTCACCCTATATAGGAGAGTATCTCATTATAACTTCTACCAAGATGAAGTGCCCAGCTCCATCTTTCAGTTATGAACAAATATGATGTTTCCAGTTGTCCATGAATAAGACCTATCTGTGTGTAGACACTACACACCTAATTCATTTACTAGAAACAATGGGCCTTACACAACCATACATATATACATGTTTAAGCATAAAAGAGTCTTTCAATTAAATAACCAGTAAATATCCAGTAACAAAAGATGAGAATGCAACTAGTGGGCTTTAGGGCATACACCAATGGGGTGCCCGGTCGACCGCACACTCTGCTTCAGGAATTCTGAAATCCTGACTGTTTCAACTCTGATTTCTCTTTTAAGCTCTATCAACACCAACCTATTAACATCATGCTTGTGACATTGTGTTGACAATAATTCCAACTCAAAATGATGCTTGAGATACTAAATTCTTCAATTCTTCAAAAGACTTCTCAAGTCATCTCAAATTCCAACAGCATCCATAATAATCTACAACATGCAAGGAAGTGGATTATACCTTTGGAGCTCGGTTGTGCTCTAATGGAGAAGTTGGATCTTTCTTTGATGATGAAACGCTTTCACTAATCAAATAGGAATCTCCAAGACCTCTTGATCTTCCACGCTATGACCCGTATCAGATTCTCCTTTTTCTCAAGAAGATGGTGGGATCTCCAAGAGAAAACTACTAGGAACTATAGGGAGGAACTAGAAAGAGAACTAGAAGAGGGAAGAGAGAAAGAACTTGTGCAACTTTTACACTAGAGAGGGCTGGGTGTGAATCCCTATGTATGGAGCATGCATGGGACGTCCAGCCCTCCTCTCCTCTATTTATAGCTTTTGCAAGCCCCACTTACTAATTTCCATTAGAAGTCTTACTTCCAAAAATTAGTAACTATCTCTTCTCAATTAAAATAGAAGTCTTACTTCCATTAATTAATTAGTAACTTACCATATCATAATTAGAAGTCTCACTTCAAATATGATTAGTAACTTTCTAATTCCTTTCTAATTAAAATAGAAGTCTCACTTCTACTAAAATTAGTAAGTCTACTATTACCACTATTAGAAGTCTCATTTCAAATAGAAATTGTAACTTTCCTTTTAGAGTTCAATTAGAATTAGATACTTTCTAATAATTGGGCTAGCGTGGGGACCACTAGGGATTCCTTAGAAAGCTGGCTCCAACTGGGACACGCGACCCCACATCTCATGTGTAATCGCGGCCAACAGTTAATTGCAAATAACTCCACTATGTAAATGCAATTGAACTCCAGTCTTAGGAATATTACATAGAAGACCCTAAACTTCCACATTACCACAAGTAGACCCCTTTATCAATATCCATGGATCAATTGGACCTGTCTTCCAAACTAGATCCATATCTTATTATCCTTGAGCCCCAATTAATTATAATGATCAATGGTACCTTTCCAATTAACTCTTAATCGGAATGGGTGCGCACTTACCAATGATAAATCCATTAATTGGCACAAGGGGATATTAGAGATAGATTCCATCTTGACTATTGAATGTTCCCACAGCTCTACCACCATGTACCCAAATCACCGAGGTGTTGACCTACAGTTGGCCTCACTCATTGGTGACTCAAAGCAAATGAATAGATAGAAACTTGAGTTCATTAATGTCTCAGGATTGAGAGCCTATTGCTAGAGAATTATGAGAGCAGACCTTAAAGTAAAGACAGTGTTTATAAGGTGCTTCTCATGGTCCTTCAATACATCCAATGTACCAGCACTATGATCCAGAATCTTCCATTCTGATGATCGAGACAAATCACACTATCTCATAGTGATCAAAGTACTGCAACCTTGTCAGTATGAGATGTCCAGTCTCATCACTGGTTGTGATAATATTTAAGTATAAAATTTACCACACATGTCTCCCATATGTGGATCTCATCCATACACGTGTTAAATCTAATATACTTGTGGACTCCGGTTCATCTCATGAACCATAATGTCATTCGTATTGGTTATGTGCAAGTATATAATAAATTACCATTCATCTCATGAAAAGTAAGCATGAATATATGAATAAATAAAGAATTTAATCAATTTATTATATCATCTACTAGATTGAGTCCATAAAACTAACACATTTTTCTTTTCTTCTTATTTTCTCCCTTTATTTGACTTTTGAATCTTAGATTTAACTTTGCAACTTTCTTCAAAAGTCCTTTCATGTTTTGATTTAAGGGAGATAGATTGAGAAGCTTTTTATTTATAGATTCTTTTAAAGTTGGTTTAACTTGTTTGAATTTTTTAGAATCTATTTTAGGAGACTCCTTTTTAATCAGTTTTACTTGTTTAGTCTTTTTAGAGTCTTCCTTGATTTTTAGTGTCTTATCCATCAAAGAGTTTGATTTTACTTTCTTTGGTTCAAAGATGGGTTTAGACACATAGCTTCTTCTTTGTTTGCACTCAAACCTAAAATGTCCTTCAATGCCACAATAATTGCATTTAGTCATGGGCAAAGAAGTGTGAGTGCTAGAGAATGAGGACTCACCTTTCACAAATGTGTTGGTGAATTTAGGGTCATGTGAAATATTCCTATCATATCCAAGACCCGTCCTATCTCTTTGAGATTTACCCAATTTCAATAACTTTTCAAATCTTTCTTCACTTTGGGTAAATTTGCACTCATACTTTTGTTTGTAGGTTTCAAGTTGAGTGACTTGGTTTTTAAGGGTTGAGTTTTCATTTTTAACTTTTGTTAGTTCAAGTTCAATTCCCTTAAAATTATTTAGCTCTTCATGGGCAAGTTTTAATTCAAGTTTAATTTCATTAAACACATTGGATCCAAGTTCTAGAGTATTTATCTTATTTTGAGCATTAGATAAATTTTCTTTAGTGATAGTCAACTTAGATTCAAGAGTGTTAATGTTTTCATCTTGCCTTTGTAATTGATCTCTTAGATTCAAATTTTCCTTTTTAAGATTATCACAACCTAACATTAATTCAATTAATTCATCTTGAGCATTTTGTAGGTTATGCAAAGAGATCATAAACTTAGAGTCTACAAAGTTTATTAATTCTTCTTTCTCTCTAAGTTCATCTTTAAAAGATATTAATTCTTTGTTTAGTCTTTTAGATTCTTGTTGTGATTTTTTTTCTTCTTAACAAGCTCCAAAGAAAATGTACATAAATCATCATAAGCTTGTTGAATATCATCTTCATTTTTAGTAATTTCCTCTTCTTTTAATTTAAGTTTAGCATTAAGTTGAGATTCTTTAATTTCAATGTTTGAATCTCCAATAGATGGAAGAAGAGGGGATCTAGAAGAATCTACAAAGTCTAGCATAGTGAAATCCATTTTTATGATTTCCATAGGAATGCACAACTAGGGTTTTGACTCTAGGTTTTTACACCTAATCAAGAGTTCCAAACACTTGATCCTAAATATAGAGCAACTTGGCTCTGATACCAATTGAAAGTCCAAGGGATCCTAACCCTGAGGGGGGGTGAATAGGGTGATCTGCACTTAATGACTAATTATGACCAATTTTAATTTCTTTAAAATAAACTAGTTACATGATGATTAACATACAAAATGCGGAAGCTTAAACAAAACAATCACCACTACACGAAGATTTATAGTGGTTCGGCCTCAATGCCTACATCCACTACCGGCTTGTGACTCAACACCCCACCGGATTTCCACTAAGTATGCTTTTCAATAGGCTAAGCAATAACCTCTACAACTATACTTTTCTAGGCTAAGCAATAACCTTTTACACAATGCTTTTCTTAGGCTAAGCAATAACCTTTACACATAGAAGATTTTCTCTCAAGAAGGTGTCTTCACAAACACTCTAAGAGATTACAATTTAAGCTCAAATAAATTTGCCTCTAAATAGGCAGATATGAAATTGTAAAACAAACTCACGCAACACACTAAGTAATGCAAAGATGAATGCTCATGAAGTGTGTGTGTGAATACTTCAATCAAGTTGAAAATGAAAGCTTAATCAATTTATGCTAAAAGCATTTAAAAGTTTAATGCACATAAAAAGATATGATTGAAGTAATATGCAAATCACATGTGCCAAATACAAACTTGTAGAAGATATGAAAAACAAGGGTTCACAAGTTGTATGAAATTAATTTAGTCTAAACATGTGATGCATGTGCAATGTTGTTTTCAAAACCAAACTAATTCAACAAAGGTTTAAATGAATGAAAACAACAAGGAAAGATTCAAAACAAGTTAATGAATCATGACATAAAATAAATCAAAGATTTTGGTAATGCATGATTAACAAGGTTTATAAAACAAACTTGTTTTGAAAACAAGGTGAAGAATCCTATGACTTAAATCAAAGATTAAGGAAGTAGAGGATTCAACACATCATAGTTTATATGCTAAAATCATTTACCAATAGTTTAACAAAGCATAAAACAATGATTAATAAAAGGCAAAGCTTTCTTGGTGGTTTAACTTCATTAATCCAAGCTTTAACTTTCCTTAATGACCATTAGCCTTCCTTAGCTTGATCCCCTTTTTTTTGCCTCAAAATACCTCAAGAAGGGCTTCAAAGATCATCAAAAAAGGCTAACGAATGAACTCACTTTTATAGAAAAAGTGTTCAAACGGCTACCTGTCGGTCGACTGACAGGAAGGTGTCTGTCGACCGACACCTCAACGGTCAAGTCCTAACGGTGATATTTTTAAAACTGTGCAGTTGTGGGTTAACCGACAGGTGACCGACAAGCTGACCGACAGTGCAATTTTGTTCAGAAAACAGCTCTCTGGAATTCTAATCGAGAGGCTTTCGGTCAGCTTCTGAACCATGGTCGGTTAGCCGACACCTGACCGACATGCTAACCGACAGTGTGGCTAAATTCCCAACTTTTGCACATTTCAAAGTATTTTCATGTAGGGATTTTTGGGCCATTAAACCAAGTATGGAAACATGATTTAAACCAATCCAAGTGCTTAAAAATCATGTAACATAAAAAGCCAAATAAATTTGAAACTTTAAAGCATGGGCTAGCTTGATTTATAAAATCTTTTCAAAAACAAATGCAACCAATGTTTAAAACCAAAACATGCATGAACTATAAGATTTAAAATATTTAAAACAATACATGTATAAATTAAGATTTCAAGATTTTCTAAAATTTAATGCATGTGTGAAGATTCAAATGAATGAATAAGATGAATGATGCATCCATCAAATTACAATACATAAAATCCTAATAAATCCCTTGGTATCTGTGTTGTTAAATAATTTCTTATTGTTTATTTGTTTTATATGTGTTAGTTTCATTTAATTGTTTTTTTGTGCTTAATTTAAAAAAAAAATTAAAAAAATGGAACGTATCATTTCTTAAGTCATGACTTATTTCATAGTTCCGTAAAAAGCAAAACTCTGTTGCACTATCCACTGCTAAGGCAAAGTATGTTGTTGGAGGTAGTTATTGTGCTCAAGTTCTTTTCATGAAGCAACAACTTAAGGATTTTAAACTTGTGTGATATAAATCTTTCATAGAACCCAATACACCATTCTAGGACTAAGCATATTGAAATTAGATATCATTTTCTTAGAGATCATGTGCAGAAGGGTAATATTGTACTAGAATTCACAAGCACAAACGATCAGTTGGCGGACTTTTTTACAAAACCCCTGTCAGAAAATAGACTATGCATGATTAGAAGAGAAATCAAAATGATGCATGCCATGAATATTTATTGTATATTTTTCTCAATGTCTTACAAAAACTTGAGACTTCTAGCCTCATCATTCAAATGCTTTTGCTTTTCATAGATCATCATGCAATCCTTGTCTAAAGGAGTAGGCAATCGAATTGAAGAGGTAAGCAAGGATTTTAAATCCTTATTCTGTTGCTTCAACTCTACTATTTTTCTATTAGACTAGAGAAGAAACCGTTGCAGTACATCGATCTCCTCAATAAGCTTTTCTTTCTTGCGAGTTTTGACTGCAACCGATCGAAAAATGAGACAATGGATGATGAGTATTGAGTTCCGAGACTCACAAGCTCATAAATGGCGTCTTGATCCGATTTATTAGCCAAAACACTCTCTTATCGCCTTGGTATCATGGAACCTAAAACAGATGCAGAAAAAGTTTGTGATTGAGCTAAAGAATACCTCATCTCCTGATCACAAGAAGTACTAAAAAGGAAATTGTTGAGCCAAACTTTGTGGAATAAGATTGCAGATGACAAGAAGAAGTTTTGATACAAATTAGATGGAGCTAAGACTGTTCTTATAGAGATGGATTTCGAAGAAGACAAACCCTCATCTCTTCAAATCTTACGTTTTCAGATTGAAAATATTCTGGATGCATATTTTCAAAAGCTACCTAGCTAAGCCAGTGAAATTAAATGCGGGATGTCCCTATTTTTCTCATTTGTCAACAACATCCAACGAATTTGAATCTCCTTCAGCATCCAGTTGATAAATCTAGGCCTCTAGCCTTTGCAGGTTCTGTTGGACATGGGTGATTCCAGAGTATATTTCTGGCTTGGGTGGGCTAGGGCTTTCGTGATGTGCATGAATTTGGGTTGCACTCACTTAGGACCAGTAAGAATTATGGGGGATGAACTTAAATGCCCTCGGCCCTATCTAATCGAGGCCCATCTATTATCTATGCTTGCATGGATTATCTACCTTCTGTTCTCTAATCTTTGGATTAGCTTCCAAAGTTTCTCTCAGTTCATACATCTCTTTGTCAATTTATGACAAAAAGGGGGAGAAATAATCTTCATTGAGGGGAGACAATAGTATCTCCTCAGTTTCATATGTTGCAGGTACAAAGGGGGAGAAACAGGTACAAAGGGGTAGAGTATCTCCTCAGTTTCATATACAAACGGTGAGAAACAGGGAAATTCTTCTCAAGCAAAAATGAAGAAGATCATACACATTCTTTCTGCTTCCTTATCCTTTTATTATTGAAAATCATATGTAAAAGTTTATGAAATTTGTGTATAATGTATGATTTTTTTAAGTCTCCTCTTTTAAAGATGTATAAGTTTAATTGGTTTCATCATGAAATTGACAAAGGGGGAGATTGTTAGTGCCACATTTTCATGTGCACTATTTTTATTGTTAATTCCGTGCCAAAGAGTTCCAAAGACATTGTCTCTTAAGTACTTCAAAGAAGATTCATTCAAAAGGTCTGTCAAAGCTTTTTGGAAAGGCCAGGTTTCGTCAAAGATCAACATCAAGATGTGCCAACCAAGATCAGGTAATTGGGACCGAAACCATACGCCTTAGTGACCCTATAAAACCTAGGCTAAATTGTTATTTTGATAGGTTTTTAGAAGTTCTTTTTTTTTAGCTTGTTTAAAACTAAAAAATGACCCCAGATTTCTGCCAGCCAACCTCATGCGGTTAGCAGTTCACCCCCTAAGTCCACCTGTCCTAAGGCATCCAACATGATCATAACACCAGGTCAAATTGAGGCTTAGTAAGCATGAGTATGTATAGAAACTTAACAATAAATAATGTTTTATAAATTAATAAAGAAATGTGAAGATTTCAAAACCGGTATGCTTTTGATTTCTTTAATATTTTTTCCTACAAAAGTTCCTCATATTCATACTCATGTTTCATATAAGGCCTCACCAAAACATTGCTTATGTCATGGTTTTTATCAAATTTCAAACGTTGGAATAGTGTTCCTGTCAAGTACACCCTACCATGTCTTAAGTGACCGTTGGAACTATCCGTTGGATTTTTTCTATAAATACCTGAAGCTCATTTTCAACATGAAGTGGTCCAATTTTTGAATAGCCTTTGTTCTAAATTCTTGTAAACCTTTCCCAAGCTCTCAAAGCTTCTTCCAAACACACTTAGATTCTATCTTGAAAAATCCAAGGGCTTACTTAGCTCTAAGGAGTGTGCTTTGAGAAGCCAAATCTAGGGTATCCTAATCCCTAAAGCTATCTCCCATTTCTGCCCTAGAAATCAAACCTCTACAACTTGGTTGTGCATCTCAATGGAGTTTCATCATCAACACCAAGCTAGCTGCAAGAGGTAAAAAGCTTCGATCACGGTCAAAAGCTTCATCGAACACTTTCGATCTTCATCAAAGGCAAGTGTTCGCCCTCCATTCAAATTTATATCTTTGTGACAGTGGATTGAATCTGTGTGTGTCAACCACTCTAAAAAATTGTGTGTGGGGATTAGATCTGTGTGATCGAACCTCAGTAACAAAATTGAGTTAGAATCAGTACTTGTGTAGTTTGATTCTTTATAGTGGAACTTAGGAACTGTGTGACCCTTGAGAGTGGATGTAGGTCTGTGTGACTGAACCACTATAAACCTCTTGTGCCATTTTATCTCTTGTGCTTACTATCTTGTTTCAAATTAGAGTGTCTCTGATTATTTAAGCACACACACATTGAGCTTATAATTCAAATTAGTTATTTTGTTTTGTGTAATTATTATTCCAAGTTGAGATTAAAATTGGGCTAATAAGTTTAAAATTGGCATTAGAATTCCTTTTGTCCTATTCACCACCCCCCCCCCCCCCCCCCTCTAGGACTTATTCATTGAACCTAGTTGCACTTTCAAAATCCCCATTTCGAAAATGGGTTTGATAGTATGAGAAAGGGCTTCCTAAGGAGTTCAAAAGGCTCCATT
The DNA here is from genome assembly GCA_012931725.1 of Litsea cubeba. NCBI lineage: Eukaryota > Viridiplantae > Streptophyta > Magnoliopsida > Laurales > Lauraceae > Litsea > Litsea cubeba. The sequence goes on from CM022952.1 coordinate 39,041,916, forward strand.
AAAGAGGTGGTTTCAAGCTCCTACCTGTAGCTAGCTGAACAAGAAAGAACTAGCTGGGAGAAGAAGAAAATGTTGCAGAAATTCGTCCAAAACGGTACCCAGCTGTAGCTTGAGATGAGAGGAAGAAAATGGTGAAATCGGATTTGAGATTGGAGCTTCCTAGCCTTAGATCCAAGAGAAACAAGCTTGGGGAAGAAGAGGGTTTTCTCCTCTAGCCCTAGGTCAAGAACTTGCAAGAAAAGAGTGAAATGAAAATGGAAGATGGGGAAGACAACTTAAGTAGCTTGAAAATGGAGTCCATTCAGCTAAAACTTAAAATGGCTAAATCATGGTCTTTCGGGCCCCGGACGAGATCGACGAAGAAGACAAAATCGATCGTCGAAATATCTACTTTCCAAAAAGTATATTTTCCCAATTTCTAAAGTGTTCGAAATTCAGGTACAGATTTAGTGTAAAATGTCATTTTTGCCCTTTTTTCTCGAAAAACACGATTTTTGAGTCTCAAATCCAAACGGATAAAACATGAAAGTTGTTAAGATTGATAAAATGAGTCAAAAGGAATAAGAATTAGAGTATTTAGAAATCAAGAATAATTTATCACAAAAATACATTTCACAAAGGCCGAGTCAAACCAAAGTCAACGGTCCTTAAAATCTCCAAAGTTAAGAAAAATCTATCAAATTCAAAAACCAAGTCAAACCCATTACTAATCTTACTCAAAAAGCAAAACCACAATTAAAATAATACTAAACCCAAAAATTGGGGGTCGGGGTCTTACACTCATGACCGTGTTCAACTCATTCAGGTTTTCAGCGACAACCCCACCTTCAACCATCTTCATGTTGAGCAATTTTCTCATCAAGAAAACTTTATTTGAGGCAGAAGGTTTTTCATACATTTGTGATAGGGCATCCATAACATCTTTAGTGGTTTTCTCCTTTTGATATATTGAATGTAACAGACTTTGATAGAAAGACTAGATGAACCGTATCTAAGGCTCTCATGTCGAGTACCTCCCATTCTGCATCTGACATTGTTGCAGGGTTCTAGGCTTTTCCCCCAAGAGACAAGTAGAAATTCTTCTAGTAGAGGAGATCCTCAATCTACATCTTCCAGCACGCGAAGTTTGTGCCATTAAACTTCTTAATTGTGAACTTTGTGTCGTCCGTCATTGGTCCCACTCAAACCAAGCTCAATCTACTCGATGAATTTCTTTTCCTGTCAAACTGTCAATCCATTCCATCTACCTTGTAGATCTCATCAATACGAATCCAACAAAAAAAATGGAGTACTATTCCGAGTCCAAATGGCTTCAGAAATTAATAAACAATTATGGTCGTTGAACCCGGTCAAATTGCCTTGACCGTACTGCTGAGTACGGACTGCTGGGTTTCTGCGAAACGGGTCAGGTCGAACTGACCTGGACCTAACTTGAATTAATCCAACCTGACTTTCAACTACTACTGGGCTTCTGGACCGGGCGGGCTGGACCTAACCCAAATTGACCCAAGTTTGGACCTGACTTGGCCCAGAACTTCGTCGCCTTCCTTGGAATTTTGTTCTCTGCTACAGAGAACAGAGACTGCAGCAACTGTTTATGGGTTTTGTGCTACCAGTTGTTAGGATCAGAAAACACACTCATGATCTACGAGACAATCAATCTATCACACAATCAATCCATGAGACGCGGATTTACGTGGTTCGGCAAGATTGCCTACGTCAACGAGTGATTCATGCCATTCACTATTATTGGAGATTCCTACAAGAGTACAAGCATTCATTGTCTCTCTTGTTCTCTCTCAATTTCACCATTAGTACAATGCTCTCACCACCCAGTATAAATATATGAAGCCCTAAACCTCTAGACACCCACAACCATCGGATATGGCCTTATAACAAATGGTCCAAATTAAACCGACAAATTACAGATAAACCCCTATAATAAAATAAAGTCTAGATCAGGCTTCACCAACCCATCATTTCCAGCCTACTACCCTCGTTGAAACCCCATATCCAAAAGGGCCTGATCAGGTATACGAGGTGTTACGGGCCAACATCGATGTTCTTAACCTCATTCAGGTCGGACTCACTCTGTCCGATGCAGATGGAAATCCTCCACATCACAGATGGGACTGCAATTACATCTGGGAGTTCAATTTCAGAGATTTCGATATCCATTGCGACCTGTATGCGCCTGATTCTATCAAGCTTCTGGACGAGAATGGAATAAATTTTGAAGAAAACAGACTGAAAGGGATATGCTCCATCCATTGCAGAGTTGATGATGTTGTCTGGAATATTGTTTGGCAACAATGTGATATGGGTGACCTTTCATGGAGCCTATGACTTTGCTTACCTCCTAAAATTCATTATTCGTCAATCTCTACCGCGGGGTTTGAAATAATTCATGGAACTTGTGGGGGTATTTTTACTAAGCCGAGACCAACGCTAATATGCCCTCAAGATAGAATGATAATGCCACCTCTAGCCGGGGCGGACTGCGGCTACAGGATCGCGGCATTTGCCGCGGTGGGAGTTCCCGCAGTCAGGTCCGGCCGACTGCGGCACTGAGGCCCGGCAGTACAAATGATTGACGGGTTGATGGGACCAGCGACAGGACAGCAGCGCACGCCAAGGCATGCCCTGCAGTCTAATCATTACTGACAAAACGGCGTGCAGGACACGTGCGCCCCCAGGGCATGGCTCCAGGCCAGGCCTGATGGGACCTGGCCCAAAAGTCAGCATCGCCGCCTGACCCAGCAAGCCTAGCATTTAATGAGGCATGGGCCGGCATTTAATGCGTTATGGGCTGAATGGACATAGCCACTCGAGTGGCCGGCCCAGTCTTGGAACTCGCCCGCAAAGGTCAACCCCATCGCCTATAAATAGCACATCCACTTCCATACCAAGGTACGCAACCCATTATACACACTATCCCTCTGCAATTTCCTCTCCTTCTCCCTCGCTCGTTCATAGCACTAACTTAAGCATCGGAGAGCCTTGCGCTGCCTGCAGCCAGGGTCCTTTGACGTTTCTTCCTTCCCTTCCTTTTCAGGTCCAGTCGGAGCCACAGCAAACTTCATCCAAATCATCCGAATCAGAGATCCTAATCCTTGCATTAAAGTCCTTAATTTTTAGGCACTTACAATTGGCGCCGTCTGTGGGGAAGTACTAACCCATACCTCAAAAACCTTTCCCAAAATTCTTTTCAATCACCAATGGCTCCGAGGAACAAGAGAGGCGCAAGGAAGTCCCTTCCCCCAGGGCCGCTGGTTCTCCCTGGACCATTGCCCTACGCGTCAAGGGAAGTCGCAGAGGTAGAAAGCTACCACACCGAGTCCGCGTCGTCCCCGCTAGAGCTGGGGGGCCCACCGCGGCTGAACGCTCCCCTTCAGGAGCGCTTCCCGAAGGACAAGGGCCCGGCTGCGGAGGGGTCACATCGCAATCAGGCCGACCCCGCTCAGGCCGCAATCAGGGCCCAGAATCTCGCCCTCCAGGAGAAAGATGATCTCATCCGCCAGCTCAGGCAGCAGCTCCGAGAAAAGGGAGTAGCCCCCGGGGACGGTGATCCTGTAGGCAGGAAGGATCCCGTCACCGGCAAAGACTTGAGAGACCACCTGAACGATAAGAGTCGGGAGCGAAGTCACATCGGGAGTTCTTACCATGACCACGAAGACAGGGGGTCAATGCCGAGATCGGAGGCGGCGGACCAGCAGGCCGTGATCAATCGCCTGGTCAAGCAGGCCCTCCAGAACACCCTAAAGGAGGCAGGGCTCGCCCAAAGCCAGCTGGACCTCCCCGACTTCGCTGGCCTCGACTCGTCACCCTTCACCAGAGAAATAATCGAGTACCCCCTCCCGAAGAAGTTCAGTGTCCCGAGGTTCGTCCTCTATGACGGAGCCTCGGACCCATCAGCACACCTCCGGCATTTCACCCAGAAGCTGTCCGTCTGGGGTGACGTTGGGCACCTCAACTGCCGAGTTTTCTCTTCCAGCTTGGGGGATCTCCCCCTCAAGTGGTTCTGTGGGCTCCCAGAGGGATCGATTTCGAGCTGGCCCCAGTTGCGGGATTCCTTCCTGGGAAAGTTCCAAGCGCACCGGGTCATCCCGAAGACTGACAGCGACCTCATGGCCCTCAGGATGAGGTGGAGCGAAAGCGTCACTCAGTTCGCAAAAAGGTTCTGGACAGTATACAGCGAGATTGACAACTCTTCCGAGGACGTGGCAATCAGATCTTTCAAGCACGCCCTCCTACCAGGGTGCGAGCTCAGGAGAGAGCTCGTTCGAAATCCTGTGCCTCCGTCACAGCCCTCATGACGAGGGTAAATAAATATATCGAGCAAGAGGAAGACGAGGCGCGCGCCAACGAAAGTTTCGGCGTCTCCAAGGGCCGATCTCGGCAGGGAAGCCGATCTCGGCAGGATGACCGATCGCGGCGGGAAGACCGATCCAGGCATGAGGACCGGTCAGTAGACGAAGACAGGAAGACCTCCCGTAGAGATGAAGCGAGCCGAGAACATCGCTCGGGCGACCGGGCCTCGTCCTGGGCTCGCACCTCGGAAGGAGGCAAGAGACACAAACCATCTTACCGTTCGCGTGAGAGGGTCAACACGGTTTTTACAGAACCGATTCATCAAATCCTGGAAAAGATCCAGGAAAAACCATACTTCAAATGGCCGCGCCCCCTGCAGGGCGATAACTCCAAAAGAGATCAGACGAGGTTTTGCGCTTACCACAAGCAGAACGGCCACGACACTGGGCGCTGTTTCACCCTCAAGGATCATCTCGAAAAGCTCGTTAAGGATGGGCACTTGAAAGAATTCTACAAGGCAGCCGGCAGCGGAAGTAACGACCGACCTCGGCGCCGAACTGACGAGAATCACGACAGCGACGGATCAGAGAGGCTCATAAGCGTCATCCACCTGGCCCCTACCAAGCAGAGCAGCAGTCAAGCCCGCGCCGAGGCCAGGAGGGCCTCCCATGGGAAGCAGGTCATGTCGGCCGATCTCGGGCCGTCCCCCAAGAAGGCCCGCAAAGAAAGGCCGAAGATCTGGTTCTCAGACGAGGACCTGAAAGGGGTCCAGCTCCCTCACAATGACCCACTGATCATGACCCTAAAGTTGGGGAGTTGCAAAGTGCAAAGGATCCTCGTCGACTCCGGCAGCTCGTCCGAGATCCTATACTTCGACTGCTTCACCAGGATGGGGCTAACGGAGGAAGACCTCCAGGAGGCGCGGACCCCCCTGATAGGGTTCAGCGCCAAGCCCGTGTACCCCAAAGGGAGAGTCTCCCTCGAAGTTCGAGTAGGTGGCGCGTCAGTGGTGGCCGACTTCCTCGTAGTGGATACCCCATCTCCCTACAATGCCATCGTAGGGCGGAGCTGGCTGCACCAGTTAGAAGCCGTCCCCTCCTCCTACCATCAAAAGCTCAAGTTCCCTTTGGAAAGGGATGGCGGAGTCGAGGTGGTCACAGTCAATGGGGACCAGCAAATGGCCAAACGTTGCATGATGGCCGTGGTGTCCGGTGAGGAAGAGCCAAAGCAAGTGCATATGGCAGAGCTCGAAGCGGAGCTAGAGAGGGTCGGCCGTGATCCAGGAGAAAAGAGTATCGAGGACCTCACCGAGGTCAGGATCGACCCCAGTGATCCAGAGAGGTACTTCCTCCTTGGGAGCCAGCTCGCCGAGCAGGAGCGATCCGAGCTGCTCAGTTTCCTATTGCAGAGCAGAGATGTCTTCGCCTGGACCCCGCAGGAAATGCCAGGCGTAAACCCAGAAGTTATGAGCCACAGGCTGAATGTGGACCCCCAGGCCAAGCCAGTGATTCAAAGGCAAGAAGGTCCGGAATCGACCAGTCTGCAGCCGTGGTCGAAGAGGTGGAGAAACTGCTTGAAGCAAGCGCCATCAGGGAGGTCCAATACCCAAAGTGGCTGGCAAATACCGTGGTCGTGAAGAAGAAGACCGGGAAATGGAGGGTCTGCGTCGACTTCACTGATCTCAACAGAGCATGTCCCAAAGACTGCTTCCCTCTACCGAAGATCGACCAGATGATTGACGCCACCGCCGGTCACGAAAGGATGAGCTTCCTCGACGCTTACCGCGGATACCACCAGATACCCATGTACGAGCCGGATCAGGAGAAAACGGCATTCATCACTCCTAGGGGAACCTACTGCTATAAGGTGATGCCTTTCGGCCTCAAGAATGCGGGAGCAACCTATCAGAGGCTGGTCACCAAAATGTTTCAGGAGCACCTCGGCAAGACAGTCGAAGTATACATCGACGACATGGTCGTCAAATCCACCCAGTCTCTCAATCATCTGGCAGATCTTGGGCAAGTTTTCGAAGTTCTTCGGAAGTTCGGGCTGAAGCTGAACGCCTCCAAATGCGCCTTCGGGGTCGGGTCCGGCAAATTTTTAGGGAGCCTCGTCACGCGACGCGGTATTGAAGCAAACCCGGACCAGATCTCAGCGATCTTGGGGATTCAGAGCCCGGCAACGACAAAGCAGGTGCAGAGGCTCACTGGCATGGCCGCCGCCCTCAACCGCTTCATCAGCAAGTCTTCGGACAAATGTCGCCCTTTCTTCCAATTGCTGCGAAAGAACCTTAGGTTTGAGTGGACCCCAGAGTGCGACTCGGCCCTCCAGGAACTCAAAGCCTATTTGGCCTCGCCTCCACTCTTATCAACCCCGAAGAAAGGCGAAACATTGTACCTGTACTTGGCGGTCTCCAGCCACGCGGTGAGCTCAGTCCTGGTCAGAGAAGATGAAGGGCAGCAAAAGCCCATCTATTATACCAGCAAAACCTTCCTCGACGCCGAAACCAGATACTTGCCAATGGAGAAACTTGCACTGGCCCTTGTAAGTGCCTCTCGGAAGCTCTCGCACTATTTTCAGGCCCACAAGATAGTGGTGATTACGGAGCACCAACTTAAGTCCGTCTTCAGAAAGGCCGACTTCTCTGGGCGAATTTCGAGATGGGCCGTGGAGCTAGGGCAATACGACATCCATTACCAGCCCCGGACAGCGATCAAGGCGCAGATTTTGGCAGATTTCATCGTCGAGTTCACTCCACCGAGTTCGGCGCCGAGCCCACTCGACCCCGAACTGGGGGGCAGGGGGCAGGATGGCCTAGTCCCGGAGACTGATTACGAGCTATCTCGGGACACCTCCCGAGATTCGGCTTGGAAGGTCTTCGTTGACGGGTCTTCCACCTCCAGAAGGGCCGGTGTCGGCATAGTCCTCCAGTCTCCGGAAGGGCTAGTAATCGAGCAAGCACTGACTCTCGACTTCCGAGCGTCAAATAACGAGGCAGAGTATGAGGCATTGCTGGCCGGGCTGAATAGTGCTAAGGTTCTCGGAGCTCAACAGCTGGTAATCTACAGTGACTCGCAGTTGGTGACGAGCCAGCTCACTGGAGATTATCAGGCTCGCGACGATAGAATGGCAGCCTATTTAGCCCTCGCCAGGAAACTCCTCTCCCAATTTCCGGAAGCAGAGATCAAACAAATCGGCAGGGACTCTAACGCGCATGCCGACGCACTCGCCAACTTGGCCTCCGCCGTCGAGGCTGGAAAAAAGAGAACTGTAGAAGTTGGCTCGCTAACATCGCCGAGCATAGAGCTCAGCCCACCGCGGCAAGTCCTGTGTGCCGACCTCGGGCCCAGTTGGATGGATCCCATCATCGCATACCTCAAAGACGACCATCTCCCCGAGGACAGAGCACAAGCTCACAAGATCAGGCTCCGGGCAACCCGGTTCTGGCTCTCTCCAGAAGGAAAGCTGTACAGGAAATCCTTCACGGGCCCCTACCTCCAGTGCGTCCACCCAAGCCGAGTTGAAGACTTCCTTTACGAAATACACGAAGGCATATGCGGAAGTCACATCGGAGGAAGGTCACTAGCATACCGGGCTATAAGCCAAGGATACTGGTGGCCATACATGCAAAAGGACGCACAGATGTACGCTATGAAGTGCGAAAAGTGCCAGAAATTCTCGCACGACCTCCATCAACCAGCACAGGATTTGAGCCCGCTCTCCAGTCCATGGCCATTTGCACAGTGGGGGCTGGACATCGTGGGTCCTCTCCACCGAGCTCCGGGGAATAAAAGGTGGCTGATAGTGGCCACCGACTATTTTACAAAGTGGATCGAGGCTGAGGCACTATCTTCCATCACAGAGCGGGACTCCAAGAACTTCGTATGGAAGAACATCGTCACGAGGTTCGGCATCCCTCGAGTCCTGGTCTCGGACAACGGGACACAATTTGACTCCAGCCTCTTCAAGAACTTTTGCAAGGAGCTCGGCATAAGAAACCACTACTCGACTCCGGCCTACCCCCAGAGCAATGGTCAGGCTGAAATCTCCAACAAGGTGGTCTTGGATGGGCTCAAGAAAAGACTTGATGGGGCCAAAGGAAGGTGGGTGGAAGAGCTACCCAGCGTGCTGTGGGCCTACAGGACCACTCCGCGACGCTCCACCTCAGAAACCCCTTTTTCCTTGGCATACGGAATGGAAGCCGTGATCCCCCTCGAAATCGGTCTCCCGACCCTCAGATCTGAACTCTTCGACCAGGCCCAGAACGATAAAAACCTCACCCTGGGACTGGACCTGGCCGAAGAACGCAGAGAAGCCGCCTCCATCCGTTTAGCAGCCTATCAGCAACGATTGGCAAGGGGTTATAATCAAAAAGTACGGGAAAGAAAGTTCTCCATTGGAGAGCTGGTCCTGAAGAAGGCACTGCCCGCAGATAAGGATCCGAATCAGGGCAAGTTGGCCCCAAACTGGCGCGGTCCGTTCAAGGTAGTCTCGACCGCGGGGCGGTCCGCATACAAGCTCGAAGATATGGACGGGAAACCGCTGCCGCGGCCATGGAACGCATCGCATCTGAAGAAATTTTACTTTTGAATGTACCCCGTTTACGCAAAATCAATGAAGTTCATTTTCTCTCAAGAAAAAGTCTTGTCTGTGTTCTAAATCAACAACAACGACTCCCCAGCACGGCCCCTGGTGACGAGCCAGGGGGTCATCTCCATTTCGTGCGCATCTCGGCTACGCGCCAGATAGCCAGCACGGCCCCTGGTGACGAGCCAGGGGGACATCTCCATTTCGTGCGCATCTCGGCTACGCGCCAGATAGCCAGCACGGCCCCTGGTGACGAGCCAGGGGGACATCTCCATTTCGTGCGCATCTCGGCTACGCGCCAGATAGCCAGCACGGCCCCTGGTGACGAGCCAGGGGGACATCTCCATTTCGTGCGCATCTCGGCTACGCGCCAGATAGCCAGCACGGCACCTGGTGACTAGCCAGGGGGACATCTCCAATTCGTGCGCATCTCGGCTACGTGCCAGATAGCCCACACACTAGGACCAACGCACTAAATGATCCCTAAAGCACTCCCCGGGCTCATATACTATCACCCAGTGGAGAATCGCTCGGATCAAACCTGCATCACATCCTATTCAAAGGACCACGGCCTCTCAGCACGGATAATCGACCGCGGGTCCCCAAGGGATGAAAGTCCAAAACATAACGCCAAAGTCAGACACTTAGCACATTCTAAACATTCCAAACAAAAGAGTACGAAGTAGAGGCAAAAAAGGTTCTTTCTCCATTAATTTCAAAAGTTTTCTACATGAGCAGCAAGAAAGGAAAATCTACAAAAGCATATAAAGGGCCTCAAGCAGCAGGGGGCAGGGCGCTAGGATCTGCAGGAGGAGTCGCGGCGATTGGAGGAACTTCGGAGGAGGAGGCGACGGCCGAAGTCGCAGCAACGATAGGAACTTCAGTCGACGGGGCGGCCTCTGGTCCGGGCGCGGCTGAAAGATCCCCCTCGGGATTCGCCGCGGGGGTCGGGTCGGCCTCGGGGCAAACGAACTCGTCCGGGCTCACGTATGCAGGGTGATCCCTAGGGACCCCCGCCTTCGCGAGCGCCGCCACCCAGCCCATCTCCCAGGACGAAGCCCTTATATCGTCAACCTGCGCCGAGTACTCCTCGCCCGCCACGTCGACGCCGTCCTGGAAGGCCTTTGCAACCTCGGCCTGAACCCGGTGCTCAAGCTCGGCTTTCTGCCTTTCCAAGCCGGCGATCCTTCTCTCCAGTTCAGCCTCCCTCCTCTTCGTCTTGTCGAACTCGGAGAAGAGGGCTTGGTGAGTCTCTTCGTACTCCTTCTCCCTCACCTTGCCGTCCTCCAGGGCCTTCCTGTACTGATCACAGCTGGCTTGCATCCTCCTGAGCTCGTCATGGAATTTCTGGACCCTGGACACTGAGACCTGGGCCATCTGCACAATCTGCAAATAAAATCACCAAGTCAGGGGGAATTATGACTAACGGGTGAAAGGAAGAAGACCAAGAAAAGTTTAGAAAAACTTACGCTCAGGCTCGCCTTCATCTGCGATGCCAGGAGAGAGATGTCATCCAGCTCGTTGTGCTTCTCCATGTCTCGGGGCAGGGCGCAAGCGCTGCCGAGACTGGCAACCACGAGAGGCCCCCCAGAGAGGCGGTCTTCGACCGTCATCGGCCTCCCCTGCTGCAGCATGAAGCTCGGCCTCCAAAGGGCGGGAGTAGCCCGCGTTGACACGCCACTTGAGGACTCCCCCGCGGAGCCCTCGACTCTGACCCTCTTTCTGGCCAAGTCCTCGCCCCGCGACGCCGGGGAAGTCGCCGCCGCGGATGTGCTAGGCCCGGCAGCGTGGTGCAGCGGCAGTGTCGGCAAGGGAGGAGGTGCCGAGGACGATGAAGGCGCGCTCGAGGAAGGAGGCGCGCGAGAAGAGGAAGCCGCGCCGCGGCCTCGCCCCCCAGCGGGCTGGGCCCTGAGGTCCTTGAAGACCGGCTTCGGGCGGGCCCCGTCCATCTCACCTTCCGGCTCGCTCTCCGAGGATGAGATGACCCTTCCGATCGTCTCGGCGTCGTCTTCAGACCCCGATGCCGATGCCTCGGAGTTTGACGCGGTTCGACCCCCGGAGTGAGGCGCACTCCCTCCTTCGTCTACCTCCGCCGCGGCCTGAGAGCGGTGGGCAGTCTGCTTCTTGCCCCGATAGCCTCGATACCTGGGTTCGTACCCAAGCAACCTCCACGCCGATCTATCTCCGTGGCCGTGGTAATTCTCCAAGGCGCGGATCCAAGCCTTGTTCAGCTTCCAGCCGTCCCGGGAAGCAGCCGCTTTCCTCTGACGAACACCTGCGGAGCAAACGAAAGGCATCAGTCCGGCAGTGCGGAAAAGCGAAAAAGGTCGAAAAGCACGTTGGGGCTGTAATTACTTGGAGGGGTGCCGTAGTGGCGAGGAATCCTGAAGTGTCTTTCCGCGATGGACTCGTCATCGCCGAACTCCCAGCCACCCGTGACCATCAAGCGGTCGTCTCCAGCGTATTTATTGGAATCCTCCAGGGCTTGCACAAACGGCCTCCTACCCGGCTTGATGCGGAGGTAGTACATGTCCTTCCCGGACTTGCAGATATCGTAGGTATCCTCGATATCATGAACGCCAAGACCGATGCCCAGGATCGCGTTAAGGGCATCCGTGCCCATTATGATCTTGAAGCTGTTGGGCATCAGCTGGCAGGGACATAGGTTCCATGCCCTAAGGCACTCCCTGAGCAGAGGGCGGAGGGGAAACCTAACCCCGCCCTCGATTACGGCAACTAAAGGGAACGGCATCCAGCCATTGTAGAAATCTCCAAGGATATCGGCGACCAGTGGGGCCGCCATAACCTGAACCCCCTCGGGGATATTGTATCTGGCCCTGAGATCGGCCAATCCCCTCTCAGACTCTATCCAGTGACTAAAGATGCCCATCTCACAAGGGTGAACGCTGAAATGAAAGGGGAAAATTCGCTAAAACAGGCGAAAGGAAACCCTAGACAGAGGCTAAAAGATAGAACTGGAACTTAGAGAACAGATTGAAATCGAACGAAACAGCAAAGAGCAGAAAAGAACAGAGAGAAGAAGAAAGAGACTTACGGAAGGAAAGGAAGCGCAACGGGATCCTGGCGGCACCTCTTTCAGGATCCACGAGACCTCTGCTGCAGCTTCCTTCGATTCGACAGAAACAGAGGAGGAAGAAAGCAAAAAGGAAGAAGGAAGCAAAAAGAAATGGAATGCGAGTAAAGGGGGAAGAAGGAAGGACGACCCCCTACTTATAAGCAAAAATTGGGCGCCTAATCATGGCGCCTCTTCGAATTTCAAAAGGGGCGCGTCTTTTCACTGCACGCGCCGCCGCGAAACGACGGGCCAACCAAGCAAAGAAGGACGCGTGGAAGCGTCAGCTCGATTCCCGGGCGCCATTTAATGCCTCGGGTACGGAGGCGACTGCGGATAAGAGTAAAGGCCCCAACCGCCAAAATGGCGGTAGAATCCCAAGAGACAGGAGGCGTTTGAGCTTCCCCGAGCCCGAGAGCGGATTCATCGGAGTACCGCGCCACGTTGCATCTCGGCAAGACCTACTCAGCTCCCGACCTCAAAGAGTTGTGATACCCTTAAGAGCTCGGAAGACTGGGGGGCAATTGTGTGGGGGTATTTTTACTAAGCCGAGACCAACGCTAATATGCCCTCAAGATAGAATGATAATGCCACCTCTAGCCGGGGCGGACTGCGGCTACAGGATCGCGGCATTTGCCGCGGTGGGAGTTCCCGCAGTCAGGTCCGGCCGACTGCGGCACTGAGGCCCGGCAGTACAAATGATTGACGGGTTGATGGGACCAGCGACAGGACAGCAGCGCACGCCAAGGCATGCCCTGCAGTCTATCATTACTGACAAAACGGCGTGCAGGACACGTGCGCCCCCAGGGCATGGCTCCAGGCCAGGCCTGATGGGAACCTGGCCCAAAAGTCAGCATCGCCGCCTGACCCAGCAAGCCTAGCATTTAATGAGGCATGGGCCGGCATTTAATGCGTTATGGGCTGAATGGACATAGCCACTCGAGTGGCCGGCCCAGTCTTGGAACTCGCCCGCAAAGGTCAACCCCATCGCCTATAAATAGCACATCCACTTCCATACCAAGGTACGCAACCCATTATACACACTATCCCTCTGCAATTTCCTCTCCTTCTCCCTCGCTCGTTCATAGCACTAACTTAAGCATCGGAGAGCCTTGCGCTGCCTGCAGCCAGGGTCCTTTGACGTTTCTTCCTTCCCTTCCTTTTCAGGTCCAGTCGGAGCCACAGCAAACTTCATCCAAATCATCCGAATCAGAGATCCTAATCCTTGCATTAAAGTCCTTAATTTTTAGGCACTTACAGAACTGGTCAGTTTGTTTTTCGGGGAAAATGTCTATGATGTGAAGTACATGATGAAGTTCTGCGACGGCCTGTGTGGAGGTTTAGAGAGATTGGGGAAGACATTGGGGGTGGACCGAGCCATTGGACAATGCCATCGGAGGGCCGAGTCGGACAATCTACTTACCTCCCAATCATTCTTCAAGCTGGAGAAGAATACTTTCAATGGCAATATAGGCAAACATGCATGAATACTTTATGGACTGAATGATGTGAGCTAGTGGAAGTCATTTTATGTAAAATCTTGTAAATTCAAATACACATGAATACAGTACTTTGCACATGATCCTAATTAATGGTTTCATGTCTATGGATTTCTCTATTTTTAAAGGTTGCTTGTATAAATTTGTTTTTCTAATAGGATTTTGTTTTCATATTTTCGATTATTTGCTATTTCTTCTTCTTTGTTGTTTTTTTTATTGTCTTTTTGGAGCTCACCATTTTAGAGATTGTAGGCTTTTATTTCATATTTTTAAATTATCTGTGTTTGAGATAAAGATTTGTATTTGTTTGTATTTTCTTGTTCTTTTCTGTCTGTCTGCTTTATAATTATGTCTACGTTCGTTGGTTTGAGTGTTTCTTTTTCATTTAGGTTGGTCTGTGTTCAAAGATAATTTTATTTATTTATTTATTTATCATTGAATAAGCTGATATTGACTGTTGTTGGTTTTTGCATATCCAATTTGTCTGTAGTTTGTGTTCTATTTGGCTTCTTGATGAAGACTTTTTTTTCATAAACACTCTTTAGAACCTCTATATTCCCTCACTGAATTTCCTTGCATTGCGGTTCTATTCAGACTCTCCATCTACATCTTTGGCTACCAATTTATTACGAGTCTCTTTTAACCTGTTGTTTATTGGGCTCCATACTCTATATCAAATCTCCTCTGTCCAATAATTAATGCTTTTAGCTTTTCCTTCTTTAAGTTCCATTAACATACATTTGGGCTTTTACCAAAAAAAAAAAAAAAGAAAGAAACTTACTTTTGGGCAATCATTTGTGATTTGAAGTACAGAACAACGTAAATATAATGTTTCTTATTTGACAAAATACCAATTAAGTTAAGAAAAGAATCACACTAACAACAACCAGTTAAATTTGAGAAAAGAATCAAACTATGTATTACATTCAGTGATCAATAACTATTACATTTGTTTACTTCTTATATTTGGAATATTAAAACCTCAACCTATTTTTAAGAGCTAAATTGCAATTAGGGTGGTAAAACTCCTGATATTTATCTAATGGGGTTTCTTGTAAAGCTCAATGTTGTACATATCTCTCATTTTTTTATGCAAAAACATATTTTCATTTGATATATATGTAATTTCGTTCTCCTTTTTTTTAGAGTGCTGTTACATGCACATTGAAAATGGCTCTCCTCACTCTGCATCTCTTTACACAGTGATGTTTATTGTAAAATATTCCATTTGTTTCTCTCTACACTCTGCATTTTACCTAAAACGCCCATTTACTGGACTCATTTTGATTTCTCCCTACACTCTGCATTTCAACGCCTTCTTCCCTCCCAGTTCGTTTTTGTAATTTGATGTTTCACTGCACTTCTTGACTCCTTGGTGTGATTAACATGACGATTTCAATCTCAATGAGCTCCCCCGCCAGGACGTTTCTGCTGCACCTCCTCCTGCTCAGCCATCTCTCTGTGCTCTCTGTGCTTTCATCATCAAAGTGCGTTATTGTTTTCCGTTACCATTTCAATCTCTGTGAGTGATTTTGATCTCTTTGCTTGCTTAGAAATGCTTGTAGTGTTCTTTTAAGATCCATTATTTGGTTTATATAGAGGTTTTTTTCCCCCCTTGCGCCTCTATCTCTCCCATTTCTAGCCATTGTCATCATTTTTTTTTAGTTTCTCAACATTGTTCGGCACTGTGGGTCCGAATACGAAGAACCTTTTCGGCTTCAATGTACTGTAAACATTGAACCTTTGCGGCATCATAAGTCCGAACAGATAAGATTTAGACGGAACTACATGACCGAACGGGTCATAGTATCACAGTGAGGTAATGGCGAACGTACATTATCCACACGGATAATCAGGGCCGAACAATGTTTTATGGTTGTGACTCAGTGCCGAACAATGAAACTATCTAATTCCCTATACTGATTTATGACTGGTTTTCTTTTGTTTTTTTTTTTTTTCAGATATGGATGTGCCTAGTACCTCTAGGGTTCGACCCACAGCGTCGAACAAGAGACTGCGTCAGAGGTTTATCACTGATGAGGCCGAGGATGCAAAGAAGTAGGTGAAGAACACCATAAAGCCCAACAGCAAACAAAAGTCCTGGAACAGGCAGAAGTCCGTCAACGAATTAAGTGGTTCTGATTGACAAAACCAATTGCGATCTCCCGCCTAGTAGCAGTAGGAATAGGCACCGATCGAAGAGGAATAAAAGTCAGGCATTGTTCTACTAACAGATGGTATAGGACAACGTTATAGTGCGATGAATTAAGATGTCCCATATTCGGCATCATCATCCACCGATCATAAGGAGGGCAATCCCCTTGGTACGATATGATGTGGAGAAGTTCATCAACCCTTTGGTGTGATCCATACAATTGTCTGTAGTGTTCTGCATGAGTCATTAACTCTCTCGAAAGATATTTCTATACCTGTTGCCACGAATCCTCACCAAGTCCCATCAACCCTGCAATGGCTTTAAAGCCACAATTGGCATTAGCACTGACATCTCTTACATGATGAATATAAGGCCTTAAACCATCTGGGAGTGTGTTAATATAAGAAATTGGCTTCAAATCTCGAGTGCGAACGACCTTCTGCTTAGTCATCAACCTCTTCGCGGGCACTAAGGAGGCGCCACTACTGACAATAGTATCTTCGATCTTCAAGGCAGGGTAGTAACTGTCCTGTGCAGATTCGACAAATTCAAAAGCAGAGGGGTCACGTTTAGTAGGATATGTAATTTCAATTTTGGGCGCCCCCTAACTTTAGTTTTCACATCCGGTTCGATCAATGAGGTGGTCTCAGGCTTTGCTAGCTCCCTAAGCTTATTCAAGATTTGTAACTTCTTGCTCGAATCATAGCTTCTGATCTGTTCGACAGTTAAATCTATCTCTAGCATGCAATCCAAAGGAAGGCTAGAGTCTTGGGCAGAAGCGGTAGGTAGCAAGTCAAGCTTGCGCCAATGCGTATGAATGCAATCTAGAGGAATAGGGTGCCCCGCACTTATGTATTCCACGATCTCATGAGCACATGGTAAACCATGTGTGTGTCAAATTACAAAGCCACACGCATCTCGATCAATACCAACTGACGATGCTCGCTTTGTCTCGGCCAAGATCTTCTCTAATGCACTTATAGAAATATTCCCACGAAGTTCCATGAATTCTGAAGGCTTGAAATTATGATGCACAACCGTCTTACTTTTTTCAAATGATACCTTTATATTTGTATGTTGCAGCTACAGTAGGTTATGAATCTTCGTCCAAGAGTCTTCAAAAGTCCCTTGGCTTGATCCAAGCTACCTCTTCAGCTATGTATGTGAACTCTCCACCCTATTTGTTGTAGTGTTCCCGAAATGCATGACCTTGTCCGTCCAGGCAGCCACAAATCTATCCTTGTACGTGTCTAACCAAGACGCTCTAACATACTGAAGTGCCGCCGGATAGGTGCTGCACGCACTCCTTCAGAAATAAGTTGAATTGCTGATTGTAATGTTCCTCTGTGGACGAGGAGACCAACATGTTCCAGCTCATTATAAATCGGTCCCACTTTACCTTCGTCTCAAACAACTTTTTGGATTTAGCCAAAATATTTCTGTTGATATGCCATTTGCATAAAAGATGTTCGGCACTAGGGAAAACATTAGATATGGCGTTCATTAAAACCATCTCTCTGTCAGTGACAATAACACTAGGAAGAACACCCCCGCCAATAACTTTACGCAAAATACCTAATGCCCACGAGTAGCAGTCTTCGCGTTCATTCTGGAGATATACATTGTATACCATAAAAGTCTTTTCTGTGGCTGTCACCCCAACAATCTCCAATAAGGGCATTCGATACCGATTGGTCTTGTATGTGCAGTCCATTATCCACACATGAGGAAATACACGCAATAGGTCTAGGTTGGTAGGGTGTGTGAAGAACAAGTCAATGACAATATCTATTCAGGACAATTCCTATCCCACTCAATGTACTTATGCTCTGCCAATAATTTCAACAGTTGCTGCATCTGACTCTGTCCAGCCCTCTCCGCAACTTTATGCCTATGACGTGCATTTAAATGGTCTTCATTGGGCTTACATTTAACTCACTTTTATGTTTCAATGTGACCAAGATATCCTTTGGCCGAACCATATTCTTGTTCATGTCTACCAGCAACGAAGTTTCCTCCTCTATTAATCTCCCTACAAATGAGTGCCCTTCTAGGAAGTCTGCAGCTGGATGATTATACACACCACATACTACATGCAACATCCATTCCTCATTTGAGCCCTCCACTTTGCCTTATAACATGAATGGGCAGCCACATTTCTTTGAACCAGTCAGCTTTAATTTCTTCCCTACAGTCTCATCTTTAGTTTTTTATTTCTCCTGTTGGGCGCTGCTAATGTCTTAATCACAACAATTAAACCATTTCACCTCCCAACATCACAAGCCCAATTAATTACGGTTTCTCGGCTTGTGAGTATTTGCACGTAACCAAACAAAATTATATTGAACCAACTGACTACATCAATTTAAATATCAAATGATTCATCTACATTTATTACCTCTTGGGTGATAAACTCATTACTATAGTCCACCACACATTCTGAGCCAACCTTGCTGCATTCACTAGGTGCATGAAACTGCTATGGAACCAATTTTGTTAGAGTATGTAAATGATACAACTGCACAGCTCTGAATATTCGTATAGAATTAAATTGTGCGGACAAATACAACCACACAAATTGCTTATGTTCGTTCGCGAATGGCCGAAATTAATTCTTTTGTGCGACATTGTAGTGCCGTTCAATGTTGAATTGTTCGATACTGTGTTGCCACCCAAAGCACAACAGAACAGATATGCAGACCCGAACGGTTCGTCTCAAACTAAAAAACAAATCGCGATGAATATGCTTACCTCGACACTGCTAGAATGATCAGGAACCATCATCTGCTTGTCGTTTGGCTCGTCCATTGCTTAAGAATGCTAGTTAAGTGGGCAACAACTTGAATGAAATCAAGATTAACGAGATGAAGTAAAATAGAGAATGAGTTGAAGATTTAAACCTGGAGAGAAGATGAAAGAGAGGGGATAACAATGGGAGTGAACCAAGAATGAAATGTATCTTTTGAAGCACTGATAATTCGTCTGAGGGAGAGGAGTCAATGTGGCAAGTAGAAACCCTTCTCATGTTTTCATATGGGAGGGAAAACTCAATGTGTAGAAAGTGCCTGGGAGGGGCGAAATGGAGCCATTTTGGTAAATTTACAAGTGGGCATTTTAGTCTCCATTTATTGCATTGTGTGAAGAGCCATTTTCAGTGTGCGGTAGCAGCACTCTTTTTTTAACATAATTGTTTGGAACAATATCCATTGGGACTTTACAACTCTCAACAAAACTTTCATATTCTCTTAGCAAATCATATGGAACTTAACATGTGCTCATCCAATCTCTGCATTCTTGGTTGAATGCAAAAAAAAAGAAAAAAGAAGGCTATGCCTTCTGATTGGACTGACATTGAGGCTTCTCAGCTGCCTGTTTGGATGTATGGTGAATTGAAGTATGGTGAGGTGAAGCATCAAATCAAAAGAGAATAAAATACAAGGTGTTATAATGGTATTTTTTTTTAGTTGTTTGGTAATCTTTTTGACTTTTTGTATAAAAAGTGAAGTTTTTTTGTCTTTTAGTGCAGAAAGGAGGTTACTTTTTGGACTTTTTTTAAAAAATTTGGAGGAAATTTTGAAATTGTGTACTTTTGATATGACCCAATGTCTTTTCTTGTCTTGATAATGGAGGCTTTACCTCACCTCATCTCACTTCACCACATCCAAACACCTAAGTTTAGCTCTCTAGTGGTAAATTGGACACATGGCTTGATGGTCCATGATATGGGACAATGATAAGTTTAATCTCACTCCCACTTGGATCCTCCAGTTAAGAAAGTGTTTTTAATGTCAGGTGGTCTTTAACTGCCTGATTTAAAAATGGATATTAAAATAGAAAATTAACAATGCTAGCCATGAAATGGAACATTTTTGGGTAACTGACACTTCATCTAGGCCCCCGTCGAATCACCCTCCATGAAGTGGATCTATAATCCCAGATGAACACAATATTTAGACCACAAGAAGATACATAAGGTTGAGAGTAGGCAAGGATTATATTTCAATCGTGGTCAAGGATGATTCCTCCTATACCCCTCCTTTCTTATGTTTTATGACCAATCTTGACCAACATATGGAATAACAAATGGATGGCTGAGGAAAAATGTCAACCCGAGGACCTTTCAAATTTTGAGTAAAATAAATGGATGGTTGTGGAAAAATGTCAATCAAGTTCTCAAAATAAAAGTGTTAGGATTGCCCGTTACCGTGAGCTTTGGGATGCGGCTCTCTATGTTTTAATGTGCCAGGTAGAGATTTCTAGATACGTCTAAGTGATGTAAGTGTAAAATTATATCCCTTCTCTAGAAAAATGCATTTTTTTTTATCGAGATTGTATTATATTAGAAGTATCATAAATTTGATGTAGTTAGAAAAAATTGCATTTATGCATGATTTATGACTAAATAAAATAAATATTTCCTTCTCTTTTACATCCATATATACATGTTCAAAGACATTTCTAGTAGTGGGACAACACATAAATTCAAAAAAATGGTTGCCCATTTGACAATTTACTTGTAAAATGAATTCAAAGTAAATGTTCACTTCTAAGTAATTAAAATAAAAAGAGGGGTCTTATAAAAAAGTACAAAACTTTAAAATCCACCTTATTGCCTTTTTGTCATTTTTGTGGTATGAGGAGGAACTTCTTTGACTTTATGGATTAAAAAAAAGGCTTTTTTTGTCTTTTAATGGAATGAGAGATTGACTTTCAGACTTTTTTTTATAAGAAAAATGCAATTTAAAATTTTTGTACTATAAGATAAGACACCATTCTTTTCTTGTCTCTTAAAAGTGACTTTTACTTTGAATTCATTTTATAAGTGAATTGCCAAACTTTTTGACGCTAAAAAAGGGAGGAGGTAATTGCTATTTAAGAGCAATTCATAGAGAGTCAAATTAAGAAGGGTTGGGTGTTTTTCTATTTTATCCTTTCATTTTTTAAGTTTTTGCGATTTTTTGAGGATATGAGTATTTGAAGGAAGCCATTAATTTTTTTTTTATATTATGACTTTTTTAATGATCATATTTAGTACATGTTCATCCATCTTTATTATGTTCGGGTAGTTTGGATGTGATTTTGCTAGTGACTGTGTATAATTAAAACCTAATGACAATTTGATTTTTATTTTAAGTATAAAAATAGATTACGATGAGTCCTAATGTTACAACTTAGCAGCATTTAGTTGTAACTAGATCAGATGGTGGATTTGCAATAGGCTAGCAATGTCTGACTCTTTTGATAGTTGCTGAGATGAATTTGTTAATGGATAAGGCTTAAAATGTTAATGATGTATGTAGGTTTTGGAATTAGTTTTAGAAAGATGAAATGCATATTGTTTTGGTGAGATCTTTGGATGGATATTCTCAATCTTAATGATATCCAGTTGTGGCTTTGATCTTTAAACTTGTTCAATATGCTCTTGTTTCAATGGGTAGTAGTCTAATTGCCCAGTCTTTCAACCTTGTGTTAGTGTTATGGTCTCAATCCAGTATATGATGTAATAAATTGATTAATTTCTTTATTTATCAATACAATTTATGCTTTCCATTTCATGAGATGAATGGTGTTTAATTATATATGTTGGAAATAGGGTGGGCCTCTAGGATAGGTTTCAAAAACTTTTGACCCACTTGACATAGGGATCAACTATCCAGAAGGCTATAAAACCCAATTCAGGAAGTAAACCCTCAATCTCAGCCATCATGATCAGTAAATACAATCTATCTAGAAGATAGAAACATCAACTAACAAGCATCCATAATAATCTCCAACATGTAAGGAAGTGGATTGTACCTTTGGAGCTCGGTTGTGCTCTAATGGAGAAGTTGCGTCTTTCTTTGATGATGAAACGCTTTCACTAATCACATAGGAATCTCCAAGACCTCTTGATCTTCCACGCTATGACCCGTATCAGATTCTCCTTTTTCTCAAGAAGATGGTGGGATCTCCAAGAGAAAACTACTAGGAATTCTAAAGATGAACTAGAAAGAGAACTAGAAAAGGGAAGAGAGGAAAAACATGCAACTCTTACACTCCAAAGGGACTGGGCGTGAATCTCAATAATGGGACTATGGATGGACGTCCAACACTCCTTTTTCCTTCTCTATTTATAGCTTTTGCGAGCCCCACTTACTAATTTCCATTAGAAGTCTTCTAATTTCCATTAGAAGTCTTACTTCCAAAAATTAGTAACTATCTCTTCTTAATTAAAATAGAAGTCTTACTTCCATTAATTAATTAGTAACTTACCATATCATAATTAGAAGTCCCACTTCAAATATGATTAGTAACTTTCCAATTCCTTTCTAATTAAAATAGAAGTCTCACTTCTACTAAAATTAGTAAGTCTACTATTACCACTATTAGAAGTCTTACTTCAAATAGAAATAGTAACTTTCCTTTTAGAGTTCAACTAGAATTAGATACTTTCTAATAATTGGGCTAACGTGGGGACCACTAGGGATTCCTTAGAAAGCTGACTCCAACTCGGACACGCAACCCCATATCTCATGTGTAATTCGGGCCCACAGTTAATTGCAAATAACTCCACTATATAAATGCAATTGAACTCCAGTCTTAGGAATATTACATAGAAGACCCTAAACTTCCACATTACCACAAGTAGACCCCTCTATCAATATCCATGGATCAATTGGACCTGTCTTCCAAACTAGATCCATATCTTATTATCCTTGAGTCCCAATTAATTATAATGATTATAGGTACCTTTCCAATTAACTCTTAATCGGAATGGGTGCGCACTTACCAATGATAAATTCATTAATGGGCACAAGGAGATATTAGAGATAGATTCCATCTTGACCATTGAATTTTCCCACAGCTCTACTACCACGTACCCAAATCAACGAGTTGTTGACCTACAGTTGGCCTCACTCATTGGTGACTCAAAGCAAATGAATAGATAGAAACTTGAGTTCATTAATGTCTCAGGATTGAGAGCCTATTGCTAGGGAATTATGAGAGCAGACCTTAAAGTAAAGACAGTGTTTATAAGGTGCTTCTCACGGTCCTTCACTACATCCAATGTACCAGCACTATGATCCAGAATCTTACATTTTGATGATCGAGACAAATCACACTATCTCATAGTGATCAAAGTGCTACAACCTTGTCAGTATGAGATGTCCAGTCTCATCACTGGTTGTGAAGATATTTAAGTATAAGATTTGTCACACATGTTTCCCGTATGTGGATCTCATCCATACACATGTGTTACATCTAATATACTTGTGGACTCTGGTTCATCTCATGAACCATCATGTCATTCGTATTGGTTATGTGCGAGTATAAAATAAATCACCGTTCATCTCATGAAAGGAAAGCATGAATATACTGATAAATAAAGAAATTAATCAATTTATTAAATCATCTACTGGATTGAGTCCATAAAACTAACAATATATACTTGCACATAACCAATACAAATGACATGATCGTTCATGAGAATGAACCGGAGTCCATGAGTATACTAGATGTAATACATGTGTATGGATGAGATCCACATACGGGAGACATGTATAACAAATCTTATACCTGAATATCTGCACAACGAGTGATGAAACTGGACATCTCATCTGACAAGGTTGCAGTACTTTAATTATTATGAGATAATGTGATTTGTCTCGATCATCAGAATGGAAGATTTTGGATCACAGTACTGGTACATTGGATGGATTGAATGACCATAAGAAGCACCTTATGAACACTGTCTTTACTTTAAGGTCTGCTCTCATAATTCCCTAACAATAGGCTCTCAATCCTGAGACATTAATGAACTCAAGTTCATTTCTATTCATTTGCTTTGAGTCACCAATGAGTGATGCCAACTGTAGGTCAATACCTCGGTGATTTTGGTACATTGCAGTCGGACCGTGAGAACATTTGATGGTCAAGATGGAATCTATCTTTAATATCCCCTTGTGCCAATTAATAGATTTATCATTGGTAAGTGTACACCCATTCCGATTTAGAGTTAATTTGAAAGGTACCTATGATCATTATAATTAATTGGGACTCAAGGATAATAAGATATGGATCTAGTTTGGAAGACATGTCCAATTGATCCATGGATATTGATGGAGGGGCCTACTTGTGGACATAAGGAAGTTTAGGGTGTTCTATTTAATTTATTCCTAAGACTGGAGTTCAATTGCATTTAAATAGTGGAGTTATTTGTAATTAACTGTGGGTCCGGAATGCACATGAGATATGGGGTCGCGTGTCCCAGTTGGAGCCAGCTTTCTATGGATTCCCTAGTGGTCCCCACGCTAGCCTAAATTAGAAAGATACTAATTCTAGTTGAACTCTAAAAGGAAAGTTACTATTTCTATTTGAAGTGAGACTTTAAATGGTAGTAATAGTAAGTTACTAATTATTAATGAAAGTGAGACTTCTATTTTAATTAAGAAAGAAGAGAATGTTACTAATTATTTGATGGACCGTGCTCCTGCTCGGTTCTACCGAGGTCGGCGGACGTGGGAGTCCGTCGGGTCCGACCCTTTCGTAACCGGGGGGCAAGGGCGTGCATCAACATTTCTTTTTTTGTGTGGGTGTGCCAGATTTTCTATTTTACTTGGAATTGCAAGTGGTGATCCGGAGATCAACCTTCGCAAGTAAAATGGAAATCAACTTCTTTCAAGTTTTCCATTGCACATATATTTAAGAAAAGAGACATTTTCTTGGTTTGCCGTGAAAGGCGATTTTTTTGGCATTTATAGCCGATTTTTGGCATTTATAGCCGATTTTTGGCGTTTATAGCCGATTTTGGCGTTTATAGCCGATTTACAATCCTTATCAATAATGAAAGACAAGAGTTGTGATTTTTGTCTCTTTTGAGAAAATACAAACTACAATGAAAAGCAAGAAAAGGAGGATCTAACTTCTCAGGAGATTGTGGGGGACCCGTTTAGATTGACGGTCGCAAGCCATATGTGGGCTTCGCCATCATCCATGCAGATAAGAACAGAGGATGCTATTGATTCGCTTGGCTTGGCTATAACCTCAGATTTTTAGAGAACAAAGACCAAAAGAAGGTCCTATGTCCAATGAAAAGCCGAGTAGACGGGCTTGAAAAGCCATTGGCGGCAGAAGGAGAAGGCAAGGACCTTTGGGGGGGGGGGGTACCCCCCAAGGGACTTTTGTCACCTTGTAGCGGTGGTCGGTGTAGGATTTCCTTAGAGTTTTCTCTCTTAGATTTCTGATGCCTCTTTCTATCTGAGTTTCCGGATTTTCTGCAGTCTATTGTCTGTGTGTCTGCTGTTCTTTCTTCTTGGAGAGCTCTCTTATTTATAGGCTTTTAGGTAGCCATTTAGGAGGGTTTATGAGCCTTGATTGTCATAAAGCTACATAAAGGGAGGAGTTACAAAATTGAATTCTTTATTTTGTAACTCCTTTTTCTTGGCTTCTGACTGGCCGGAGGAGATTGAGGGCATTTAATCGCCTTTAATCGCCATGATGGGAGGAGTTTTATGGGTTAAATGCCATGAATCTCTTGACTTATAACTCCCGGATGCTTGCTTCTGATTGGTCCGTCCAAAGAAATGGATTAATGACTGTAATAAAGCTAGTCAATTAATCGCATTAAGTGGTCGCCGAGCATCTGAAGAGTCGCGGGCCGTGCCGTGTCTTTTGGGATTCTTCTGGCGATGATCATCGATGGATCTTCATGTAGATCGACATTGGATGACCATGTAATTTCAGGTGTTTGTTGCCAACAACAGGTCGGTACCACCTGTCCTGTCGATTTCTCGATCGGTCGGGTAGAAAGCACACTTTTTTTTGGTTGACCGGGTGGCGATCAATATTGTTTTCGATACTCTTGATGATTGACCCGTGTTTTGGACGGATGTCAGAGGATTTGGTGTCTCAAAAGTATGAATTTTGGAAAATACCAGAGGCTGGGCGCTTCGAATCGCGAAAAAAACGGCGAAAACCGGGGTTTCCGGGGCCTTCCCGGCGACCCCGGGCTCCAGGGTCGCAGGGGCCTGCGACCCTGGGGGGGTTTTCCCCCTTTTTGTCCCGTTTTGTATCCGTTTTTGCTGTTTTTCGATTCTTTTTTCTTCTGTATTTTTCCTTGACATTTTTGACCATTTATTGGCCTGATTTCCCTTTGGGAAACCTGATGAGAATCCTTGCATTTTATTTTGCAAAGTTTCCAATTTCCTGAGAAAGCCGAAGACTTTGTCGCGCAGAGCTGCCGATTTTCCGTCAGAAGCTGAAACTGGGCCAAACGATGTCGGAATGACCTGAAATTTGGTGTCAAGCCTCCTGGGCAATAAATAAGACCAACCATAGGCTTTTGTTTAAGTTTTGAAGCCGTTTGGGGTCCTATCACCAGTAGACTCGCTTTTGTCGCGATGAAGATGTCGCGGTTTGATGTGCGGTCAACTGATGTCCGATTGACTTGAAATTTGACAGGGAACCTATTGGAGTCATTTTAAGATGATCCATAGGCTCTATCTTGGAAACCATGATCCTGGAGAGCTTTGCCGCCGAGAGGCCTGATTTGGCTTCCGAGCGTCAAACTATGATCAAATGTTGTCGAAATGACCTGAAATTTGACGTGTAGCCCTTTATAAGCATTTTGAAGCCGTCCATGTGCTCTATCTGATGAGTAATGGCCTCGGTGGTTCTCGCCGCCGAGAGGCTTGATTTAGCTGTTCGAGGGTTGATGTAGGGTCAAACGTTGTCGGTTTGACTTGGAACTTGACGTGGAGCCTTTTGGAAGTATTTTGAGACCATCCATCGGCTCTGATCGAAGATTTAGTGTCTCCGATGCTTTTGCCGCCGAGAGCTCCTTTTCGGCTGTCGGAGAAGCGAAGTTAGGCCAAATGATTTTGAAATGGCCCGAAACTTCTTGTGTACTCCTCTTTTGGCTGTCTTGAAGGATCTTGTAGTTTTTGTTTGATTCTGACAAGATTTGATTTTTGGAAGTAGCATTGACTATTTATGGCAGGTTGCGACTTCATGTAGCTCTTTGGATTTTGAAGAGGCAAAGTGACATTTTTGGTGTCAACAAATGCCCCCTCGAGGTACAGCGACGAGTTGCTTAACTTTTGTAGCCGATGTGCCTCGAAGAGATTTTTGGAGAGCCTGTGACTTGACCAAGAGTCTTTGAGCAATCTTTCTTTTTGGTATTTATAGCCTTTTGAGCTTCCAGGGGAATTTTATGGTAGTGAAAGGGATCACGTACCATCTCAAGGCAAAGTTTTGAAGATGACATCAAGGATGTGGATTTGGGTTTTGACCTTGTGACCTAACAGGCTGTATGTGGCAGGTTAGGGGGTCGGGTTTGGTTTTGATCGTGTGACCCAACAAGCTGTATGTGGAATGTTGGGGGATCAATTTTGGTTTTGATCTTGTGACCTAACAGGCTATATGTGGCAAGTTAGGGGATCAGGTTTTGGTTTTTGGTTTTGGTCTTGTGACCCAACAAGCTGTATGTGGCAAGTTAGGGGACCAGGATTTGGTTTGATTTTTGTGGAATGTCAATTTCAAGATTTTGGCTCAATTTGGTATATGAGGCTGGATGGTTTGATTTTTGGAAGCTCATGGGGCTTGGAATTCTCTTTGTATGGTTGAATCAACTCAAAAGAGGCATGGAACCATTTTTGTATGCTCTTGGTAAGAGGGATTTCTCTTTGACTAAAAGCCCAAATTTTTTTTTTTTTATTTTTTTTGTGCCTAGGTGGTCAAACCTGGCTCATATGGGCTAACCCATGGGACCTTAAGCTTTTGAAATGGCTTAGATCTCATATGGTGTCATTTTTGTAAAGAATATCCAAAAATATCTCATTTGGATAGAGAATATCTAAGAATATCTTTACTTAGAGAGAATCTCTCATATTCCCTTTATTTTGGGATAGGATATCTCAAGATATCTTTCTTTTGGGAAAGAATCCTTCATTGATCCTATCTTTTGGGAAAAAATCTCTCATTGATTTCTTTTTGGGAGAAAATCCTTCAAGATATCTTTCTTTTGGGAAAGAATCTTTCTAATCTCTTTCTTTTGGTAAGGTTACTAATTAGTAACACTTACCTCTTTCTTCTTTCCTTCTTTGGTTTGCTCTCTTCTATAAAAGCAAGGAGGAGGTTGGATCTCTTGCTCTTATTACTTTCTTTT
This sequence comes from Litsea cubeba, assembly GCA_012931725.1. NCBI lineage: Eukaryota > Viridiplantae > Streptophyta > Magnoliopsida > Laurales > Lauraceae > Litsea > Litsea cubeba. Next base: position 39,069,686 of record CM022952.1, read on the forward strand.
GCAATAATCTCAAGAGGGCTTCAAGACCAAGAGTTCTTCTTCTTCAAGATCTTCAAGACTTTTCTTCTTCTTCTCCATCAATGGCTTCAAGTAAGTTCCCTTTTTCAAGAAAACTCCATTGTAGGAAAAAATAAAAAGTTCTTTCTCTCTTTTTTTGTTTCTTTCTTTTTCTTTTCTTTTTTTTTTCACGTGTTTTCCCTTTTTTTTTTACACGTGTTTCTTTTTCTTTTCTTCTTTCTTCTTCTTTTTTTTTCATGTTTTGTTTTTTTTTTTTTTGTGGGCCGTACGGACAGATCTGTACGGATCTGGCCGTACGGCCATGTGGCCTGTGGGCCATCCCTTTTTTTTTCTTTTTTTTATTTTTTTTTGTTTTTTTTCCCTCCTTTTTTTTTTCAAGAAAGTTTCTTTTCTTCTTTCTTTTTCTTTTTTTTTTTGTTTTCTTTCCCCTCTTTTTTTTTGAGAAAGTTTCTTTTCTTTTTTTTTTCTTTTGCTCATCATGATAATGCCCCCCTCTTTTTTTTTGGCAAACCTAGATGTTCATGCATTCATTCAATTGTAAATTAAATTTGTAGCATGATGTGATAGCATACCTGAAAGTTTTCGCAATTTTGGGAATTTGGAGCTCGTAGCGATGTTGAGCCCTTCCTGATTTTGCGGAGACTTTGAGGTTTCGAAAGTTTGGTGTTTCGGAGCTCGCAGCGATGTTGAGCCCATCTTCAAGCTTTCTATTTCTTTCGGGATAGTTCCTTTTCTTCGGAATTGCCCCGTCATCATGTCAAAATTTCGCCAGATTTTTTTTTAGCGAGATTCTGTCATTTTGATGTTTGATCTTTTTCTTTTCCATCCTTTTCAGGTGGTTCCTCCAGAACGAACAAGGGTAAAGAGCCTGCTACAAGCGTACCTCGTCGAGTATGTCGAGTATCTAATCCGGCCGTTCAGCAGGCCTTTGAGAAGGTCCAGTATGTTGAGAGAAATCTGGAAGAGTGAGACTCCCTCAACAGAGATGAGATGAGGCAGCGACTGATCACTCTCAAGGGAGAGGAATTCTATAAGATCATGGTAAGCAGTCGTCCATGGGTGATGGAAGATCAGAGCGTTTTGCCCAAGCCTACCTTCTTCTTTGGTGATGCAGTCCCTGATGACATGACATACCAGAGGAGGTGTTTTCAGTTTTCTTTCACAGCAGATGGTGAGAAGAAGACTGTTGTTACCCCGGTCGACGTTTGATCGCACCGTCTCGATTCTGAGCCTTGCCCCCACGTGCTCTAAGAGGGAAGATCCTCCAAGCTGGGTGAGAAGGACAAATGTAATCAAGACCGGGGTTTTTGTTGGCGGTTCTCCTGGATATACGGAGAGGTCGCCTATTGACATGGACCTGTTGATGCCATCCAGCGGCTACCAGGGCTCTGATTATCCGTCGGTCGATTTGAGACCGGTGGGCCTTGGTATTTTCAGCGGTGACGGCAGCAATTGGATCAAGCCTTTTCGACTTCGTGGCCGTTTCAATGCTGACTCCGAGTGGAAGTCGTGGACTGATCGCGTCCTGCTGATTGGTAGTGCCGTTTTGAAGGAAGCCGGGATTTTTGATGCGGTCCGCGCCTTTAGGGAGACCGTGATCTTTTCCGACGAGGCCTTCATGGCTATGGTGGAATCATTCCTCCCACAAACCAATACCTTCGTTGTGACGAATGGTGAGATTGGTTTTTCTTTGAAGGAGCTGAGCGTCATTACTGGATTGCCCATCCTCGGCAAACTCTATGAGGAGTTTATGCCGATTGACAGCGTCCTTGAGGGGCAGTCTGAGGAGTTCAGGCTTCTGTACTTTCAGCTCGTCGCCTTCTATGATTTTTTGAAGGAGAAGGAGGGTTTGAAAGTTAGATCCAGCAGTTGGAAGAGTTTTAGCTCTTCATTCCCCAACTTTTTTGATAGCAAGGAGTCGCCTGATAGCGTGACCCGAGAAGCCGGAGCTCAGGATCCAAGTTCAAAGAAGATCTTGGCCATGCAAGAAGAGTTGAGAGATTTCTGTGCCAGTACAAATGCCATATGTCCTGACATTGCACTGCGGAGAGATCTCGGTGTTTACCTCACTTATTGGCTTGGTGAGGCTATTTTTGCTGGAGGAGATGGAACGCACATCAGACCGCATTGTATTTTTCCGGCTTGTCAGATGGCGTTTGGAGAGCAGCTTGCTTTGGTGCCAGCTCTTTACTCCTACCTGTGTACCGAACTGCAGGCTGCTGCTTTTTTGGTTCGGCTTGGGCTTCCCATGAATAGGGTATTTTCAGCCCACATCTTTTATTCGTGGTATGTATATCACTGTCCTGGCTTCCACCGGCTGGGTGCTGCACAGGATGATGATCCTCTGATGATTCGACTGGCTAAGGGCAAAGCCGTGTCCGAATCATTTTTGTTTGCCCGCATGAGGATCCGACGGTTCAGGGACGTCGAGATGGGGCAGTCTTCAGTGAAGCTTTCTCCGGAGTTGCGGAAGAAGGCTTTTGATTTTGGTGCCTCCCGAGACTCTACCAGGGCAGGGTCGGGAAGGCATTATTCCTTGACGAATGCAGAGAGAGAGTGGCTTTTCAGCATACGTGTCGGCACGATGGTGTACCGTAGACATCTTTTCGTCGACATCCAGCCGTATGTACCCTCTCGCTTTGCTTTGCAGCTGGGCTTTTCTCAAGGCATTGTTGGAGCGCCTTCAAGCATGGTGAAGCGCTTTGGAGGCTTACAAGACGGGGGAAATGCATGGGCTTTCTATAGTGCTGAAGATACTACAGCCATGATTTCTTATCCTGTGTTGCTGACTTCCTGGACTGCCGGCTTTGCGAAGTGGTTCGCGGAGAGCTTTTCGACATATCGGGGGCTTTCCAAGAAGGAGCTTGATGTGAAGCTGGCATCTGGAAAGGGCCTTGGAAAGTCGGATGGCGTCCGGCGAGAGGAAGTTTGGGCCTTCCTTTCTGGAGAGAAGCACAAGATAGGATTTCTCGGTGACCAGGGCGTCATTGGTTCTGAAGCTGTTCGAGAAATACCTGATGAGGCTTTAGAGCAGCTAGAACAGGAGGAAGCCGAACTTGGCACTTGGATGCAAGCGGCACAGAGGCAAGCTTCCGTGGAGTCTACTGGCAAGAGTAGACCATCTAGTGAGGAGTCAAGTGGGAAACCTGACTCTGACAGCGGGGCAGGTTCCTCTAAGAAGCGAGCCCGCCGGAGTAAGAGGAGGAGGAGTCATCATCGCAGCAAGGGGCAGCATGAGGACTATCCTGACTTGGAAGTCCCTCTTACTATCAATGAGGATGTGCCAGTGGATGCTGACGAGCCTCCAGAGAAGAGAAGCCGAGAAGAAGAGACCGTCGGTGAAGGTATGATTCTTCCTTTTTCTCTTTCCATTTGTTTTCATGGGATTTTTCCATGTTCTGATTTGCTTCTTGTTTCTGTTTTTTTTTTTATAGCAGAGGAAGACTTGGTGATGCCTGAGGTTCCAGTCGATGAGGTGATGACGGATCCTGTCGAGGCACCTGAAGAAGAACCGAGGGACTCTGGAGTGAATCCAGAATCTCCAATTGGTACAACTTCCTTTTTTTTTCTTTTTTTTTGTCTGTGACTTGGTTTGCTAACACATTTCTTGCCAGTTGACTTGCCACAGGATTCCGATGACTTTGAACCCTCGATGGACGCAAATGTTGATGATGCTTCCAATGAGTTCATGGAGGAGGAAAGTGTTCCGCCAGTCGTCGAAGAAGGTATTTTGTAGTTATAACCCTGATAATGATTTTCAAACAGGGTCATATTCATACCTTTTTGTGTTTCTTTGGCAGGTTTTGAAGTGACAGAGGAGGGTCCATCGCTTCCTTCAGAACCAGAGCAACGGACGCCAGAGGTTGATCCAGAGGTAGAGACTCCTGGGACCAGTTCTGACAATGTTGAGGAGATACCTCGTGCTGAGATTCCTTCCCGAGCAGGAGTAGCTTCAACTGGAAAGAGTTCTTTTGTTACTCTTCCAACAGATGATGATATGAGCAGCCGACCAACGGAGTTGGGCGAATCTTCAGCTGGGCCATCTCTTCTTTTTGCGAAGAAGGTGGTGGTGCGAATTCTGAGCTCTTGGATTGAGACTCTGCTTTCTGGGCACTTAGATGCCGGATTTGGGATGATCCAGCATGTGCGTGAGATTCTCGGTGATGCTGAAGAGGCTGGTCTAGATGTCATAAGTGCCAGGGCGATCGTTGATAGGATCATTGAGCTGGGTGACAGGTGGTTTGAGACCATTGGTTTTCCTGATGACCAGTTCTTCAAGGAGATGTTCCTGGACCCTGTAAATAAGGCTCAGTCTAACCTGGATGAGGCTACAGAAAGCAGGAAGCAGGTAGTCCGAGAGAAGAACTTAGAAGAGCTAAACATCATCGGGCTGACACATGACTTGAACATCCTTGATAGGGAGGTCGATGAGGCCAGGAGACGTCTTGAGCATCTGCAGGCACAAGTCGCTGCCAAGTGGACTGCAATAACAGAGGCTCGTGAAAGGGAGACTGCTCTGATTCACCGGGTTGCAGATGCCAATCGAGTTCTTGAAAGGAAATCTGAAGAAAGCGAACGATGGCAAACTGCTCGGGATAAGCTTCTTGGTGCGAAAGAAGGGGTACAGCCCACTCCAGCATCTCATGGCAAATTCCTGAGGAAGCGTGCCTTGGAATCCTTGACGGCTGAGGCTAAAAGTTTGCTTGAGGAGCTGAACTTTTGGCTGGAGACCATTTTTGATTGAGCTCCTGTATATATATATATATATTTTTTTTAACAGAAACCATCCTTCTCTCTTTTTTGGTACCACTTGTATTTTTTTTTTTATACTTATTTTTTTGTAGTGCTTGTGAACACTTTCTCTGTTTTTTTTTGGTACCACTGTTGGGATTGGTGTATGCCCTAAAGCCCACTAGCTGCACTCTCATCTTTTGTTACTGGATATTTACTGGTTATTTAATGGAATGACTCTTTTATGCTTAAACATGTATATATGTATGGTTGTGTAAGGCCCATTGTTTATAGTAAATGAATTAGGTGTGTAGTGTCTACGCACAGATAGGTCTAATTTATGGACACTGGAAACATCATATTTGTTCATAACTGAAAGATGGAGCTGGGCACTTCATCTTGGTATAAGTTATAATGAGAGACTCTCCTGAATTCAGGGTGACTTACCTAAGTCATGGGAGGGCTTTCCCGGATCTATCTCATTAGTGCATGTGTCATGCATTGAACAGGACCATGGTAGGTGTGATCTCTAAAATAGTACTATCACAGAAAAGAGATCAAGTCACCTCATGCTACTGAGTAACCGGTGCTCTTAATCTTGAGCATTTGTGGATGAACTGACGAAGTCAAGTTTTTGTGCTTTAATTCACTATGGGTGAGATTCTTTTCATGGGTCAACAGCTCTGTGTTTTGGGTACTCGGACTTGATCAGTTGGGACGTGCAGATGCAATATAGAATCTATGCCATCTGATGATGGAATAATCGTCCTCTTAGAATTATCTGATTAATCATCAAAATCTAAGATCTTAGTATATGGATGTTCCATATGGATATTGAACTTGTGGGTCGCTCCCTGGATCAAGAGAATGATATTCAAATGATGATTATGTTAAGGATATGAAGTTCTAAGGTTTAGATGTAATCGGGAAGGTTGATAGTACAATTGATAACCTGACTCGATTATGGATGTTACATAGAGGGGCATTCAAGTCATTACACTTAGTAGGTCGAAGACAACCGTCATTTTATGACGAGCTTATTATATTATATATTTGTCCTTGGAGTTCAACCATAACTCTTTAGTGGAATGAGTTAAGGTTAAAATGGTCTTTATGTTACTATGGGTTTAGCATGGACATTTTGGTCATTTTGGGAGCCAATGGCAAATATGTCTTTTGGTCCCTTCTCTAGTCACTTACCAAGATTGGCATGGTTTCCTAAGATGTTTATATAACATAAGGATGAATTATTTTAGTGGAAAAATAATTTTGAGTTTAAATTCAAATAGGCCTTTGATGGCATACATGAATTTAACTCTAGATAAATTGTATGTGGGCCATGGTGTGCATTAATATGTGGGACGTCCATAATAAGATTTCCATGGGTAAGGTTTCCAACTTTGAGTAGGACTCTCTACTTGGAAAGTTGGACTCCTCTTTGGATTAGTATTCTTATGAGAAGGTTTCCTTTTTGGATTAGGAACTTAAAATTAGTAAGTGTTCTACAACTAGGATTACTAATTGCATGGGAAGTTCCTTTTAGTTTCCTTTTCTAATTAGAGTGTTTCTTAAAGGAAATAAGTCTTTCCTTTTAGGACATCCATGAGAACAAGAGAGATAACTTTATGGGAAAGCCTTCCACAAAGTTTCTATAAAAGAAACCCCTTACTAGTCTTGGACGTCCAACAACATTGCATGCAAGAAACACTCCCACACGTCCAGCCCTTGGGTTCCTTTCTTCTTCATTGAAGAAAGTTGTAGGTCTGAGATTTTTCATGAGAAAAATAGTTCTCAATTCCTAGATTAAGATCCCACCATCTTAGCCAATCAGATTTGGAAGTGAGATAGAGGAGAAGATCAAAGGCAATACTAGCGCAGAAAATTTCAGCAACTTGTTTGCTAATTGCAAGTCTGAGTTCGGGCCTTTGGATCTATTTTTTCAGAGATTTGAAGTCTACAAATCTTCGAGGTATTAGTCTTCTATCATCTCTATTAATTAGACACATGTTGATCATGATTTAATGGAGTTTCTATGCGATTCTTTATGGCTGATTTCCGCTGCATAGTGCAGAAATCAGAATTTTTAAAATCTGTCATGCTTTGCATCAGCCATAGTAGTCTCTTATTGAGAAGTTTCAGATCTGAATCGCGGTTTCTTTCAACCACATGTATATTTTTTTTGGTACTCTTTTTTTTGTTATCCCTACGCTCACTTGAATCTTTTTGTGATAAAAGTAATTGCTAAATGGGATGCTCTTTTTTTTTTTTTTTTTTATTATCCCTACGCTCACTTGAATCTTTTTGTGATAAAAGTAATTGCTAAATGGGATTTGATCAAAAGGTTGTCATTTTGTGAAAATCTTTTGTCAAATGATTGTTTTGGCATGGAAGCCAGGTTTTTGTTTGTGGCATGGAAGCCAATTTTGGCATGAGAGCCAGCTTTTCTTGTGGCATTGATAGCCGAGTTTTTTTTTTGTGGCATCTATAGCCAGTTTTGGTGGCATTGATAGCCGGTTTGTTTTGTGGCATCTATAGCCGGTTTTTGGTGGCATTGATAGCCTGTTTTGTTTTGGTGGCATTGATAGCCGGTTTTTTTGAAATCCAAGTTTTTGTTTGTGGCATTGATAGCCGGTTTTGTTTTGGTGGCATTGATAGCCGGTTTGTGGCATTTATAGCCTGTTTTGATGGAATTTATAGCCGGTTTGGTTTTCAAAAATGCAAGTATCGACTAAAAGTCGCCTCCCTGCTGAATGTTCTTGCAAGTATCGATGGAATGTCGCATCCTTGCTCATTCGGTTGCGAGTATCGATGGAATGTCGCATCCTCGTAGATTTGGGTGCAAGTATCGATGGAATGTCGCATCCTTGCTTTTCAAAAATTTTGGTTTTGCGGGTACTGACTTGATGTCGTTTCCCCACGATTTTTGAAATTTGTGGTTTTCTCGAACCTTTGGGTTATGGATATCAACTGAAATGTTGCGTCTCCATGGTTTTGGATTTTACAAGTATCGATGAAATGTCGCTTCCCTGCGATTTTGGAAGTGTCGAACATGGTTCATATGCTTCCGATTTGTGCGAGTATCGACTAAGCGTCGCTTCCTCGCGGTTTTTTGAAAAACCATTTTTTTTTAAAGACACGAGGGTCATAAGTTTTGACCTAAAACCATTTTGGCGGTAAAAGGCAGGGTGGACTAGGGTAGAAATCCCTGAATCCGGATTTTGTTTCAAACCATGAATTTTGGGTTCAAGGGTTGAAAATTTTGGTCAAGTTAGGGAAAGGTTCCTAAACTTGGTTTTTTGAACAATGAAACGATGAAAGTAAGCATTGTTTTAAATTTCTAGAAATTTCAACATTTGATATGAAAATTCTAAAAAAAGGGTGGGTTTAGCGAGCGTGTACATGGAAACCGGTTTTGGCCATACATGCATTGCTCTTACCCAGTTGGGTAAGTCTTCAAGGGTAGTACCGCTTTAAGAACTTGCCGTTGATGGGCAGCATACATCTGTCACCTTCCATGTTTAGGAGTGCGTATGCACCATTAGAGAAAACCTTGTCGATGACGTAGGGTCCCTCCCATTTTGGCTCAAATTTGCCTTTGGACTTGTGAGCGAAGACCATTGGTCTTTTTACCGCAAGAACCAAGTCACTCTTTTTGTAGGCGCGTTGCCTGACCTTTTTATCGAAAGATCCTGCCATGCGTGCTTGGTAAAGTTCAATGCTTTGTTGAGCTTCGAGCCGTCTCTCATTGAGATTGTCCAGCTCATGGAGTCGCAATTTGACATTGCTTTCTTGAGTCATGTCATTTTGCAAGGATACCCTCAAGGAAGGAATTTGTACTTCCAAGGGTACGACAGCTTCGCATCCATAGACCAAGGAGAATGGTGTGCTATGGGTTGGTCCTCGAACGGTGGTTCGATAGGCCCACAAAGCTTCAGACATTTTGTCGCTCCAGTCTCTTTTGTGACTAGAGACCATTTTTTTGAGGATTTTGCAGAGTGTCTTGTTGAAAGCTTCTGCTAACCCGTTTGCTGTCTGATTGTATGGAGTTGAAGGACAGCTTTGGATTTTGTATTTGTCGCAGAACCTGTAGAATCGATGATCCCGGAATTATGGTCCGTTATCATGGACGAATCTTTTGGGTATGCCGAAACGACAAATGATGTTGGTGCGCAGGAACTGAAGGACTGATGAAGTCTTCATTTCGTTGAACGCAAATGCTTCTGACCACTTGGAGAAATAATCCGTAGCGGCGAAGATGAAGCGATGACCTTTGCTCGAAGGGGGAGAAATAGGACCTATGATGTCCATACCCCAAGCCTCGAAAGGCCATGAGATCGCTGTAGGATGCAGCCATTCTGGAGGTTTTGTCAGGTGACTCATTAAAGAGATATCCAGGGAGATCGATGTCTTCATGGACTTGAGATGTTGAGGCTTGGTCAGTATATTGACTTGTAAGCCTTTGTATCAACTGTCTCAAGGGAGTGTCAGGATCATACCCTAACCTGTGTGAAGACTTTTCTACATAGCCATAGAATCTCCAATCTTCCAGCTGGCTTTTGGTCAAGACGGGCCCCAATGGCGTGAGAATACCGCGTCCTTCTCCCAAACCGACTGGGTTTTGAGCGTCATAGCCCATTTTCTTCATAATAGCTTGTGCCACAGAACTGTATAAGGATAGTTGAGGCATACCTTTATTTTGGAAAGGTTCAAGCATGGAGTTTGATGAAGAAGCATCCGATCTATGGAAGAAGATCGGCTTTTCCTTTGCTGAAGTTGCTGGAACAACGAAGGAAGCTGACGTAGGATCTTCTATGTCAGAAGTTGTCTCCATTGGAGTGAGAGCAGGCTGAACTTGCTGAGTGTCAGCTTGGCTTGAGGATGCGTCGTCTTCTGGCTCTGAATCCGAGTCCGTGTCTTGCATGATAGACACGAAAGAGACAACAAATTTTCCCCCAGGCTTTTGCTTTTCCTTCTTCACTTTAGTTGTGATGATCAAAGGCTTTGAAGGTTTGAGGGAGATGATGAAGGGAGTTTGAATGCTCTCTTCGGATTTACCGGATGATTTGTTTTCTTCCGGTGATTGTTGAGGAGCTTTACCTTTATCTTTCTGGAGATTTTCGGCAAAGGATGTTGTGTGCTTATCCTCTTCTTCTTTTTCACCTTCATACATCTGTGAGTCTTTGAAGTGGACTTCTTTACCTTTGAAGGGTTTCCAGTCCGCAAAGACTCGATGTATCATGCCGTCGTCGCCAACAAACTTGATGCATTGATGTAGAGTTGAAGGGACAACACCATTCTCGTGGATCCAAGGGCGTCCGAGAAGGATGTCGTATCATGAAGGGGTTTTTATTGCATACACTGTGACCTCAGAGATAAGATCACCGATCTGCAACTTGAACCTGATTTTGCCGATAGGCCTTTGAGTACTCCCATCGTATCCAAAGATAGATACAGATGTGTGGCTCAGCTTGTTGGGTGGGATGCCCAACTCTTCAAGAGCCGATGTGGAGATGAGGTTGAGTGCAGAACCTGGGTCGATCTGAACTCTGTGCATAGGCATTTCCTTGATATACCCTGTGAAGTACAGGGGTCGGTTATGCCTGGTTTCTCCAAGTAGGAGGTCGTCCTTTGTGAAGGCGATGGTTGCACTGGCTGCTTTTTTAATCGAGAGGCATTCAATGCATGATCCCTCAGTTTTCTTCTTTTCTCCCTTTGAGGAGGCTTCTGAGTTTTTGACCTGGTAATCCATTTCAATTTGGAGGACTTGCGGGGCATATTTGTCGACATCCTCATTTAGCTTTTGTAATTCTGAGATGAGATTATCACGAGTGTGCGGAGACATTCGCAACAAATCTAGGATGTGCAGACGTGCAGGTATGTGCTTGAAGTGTTCAATCAAGTCATACTTGAAAGCCTCCTTAGGGCCTGCATGTTCATCATTGTTGCCACTAGGGGCGCTTACAACATCTTTTCCCGAAGGATTTACATATGTAAAAGAAGATTGATTGTAATTTTTGTGGTAGTCCCGGCCAGAGCGGGTGCCTCTACCAACTTCGAGAGCTTCTTGAGAAGGGTCTTCATTTGGAAGATTGTCTTCAGGATCAAGAGGCTGTCGTTTTTCATTTGCTGAGGATGAATCAGCAGCAGAGTTGCCATCCTCAGTGATCTTGTTGCATGGAGCATTTTCCGGGAACAAGTCCTGAACAGCATCCAGCAACCTTTCTTCTTCGTTGACTAATTCATCGTCCCAAGCATCAATGGCTGGGAATTCTTCAGTCAGGAAGGGTGTGAACTTTGAAGTCACAGTCTCAGGAGAAGAAACCTGAGAGGGTGTCATCTCAGTGAAAGTCACGTGAGACGAGGTGGCTTCAGAAGATACATTGCTAGGCGTCACCGGAGTGTAAGTGCTTTCATCAGACGATGCTTTGGAAGAGCTATAATCCCGAATTATCACATTACAGGAAGCTCTGACGGGAGACGTTGCCTGATCGGAGTCAGACTCATCCTCGGATGTAAGAGGATCGTCTATCCAGCAATTTTCTCCATTTTCAGGAGTTAAGGGAGGATGTACCTAATGGTCTTCAGGGACTTCAGGCTCTGGATTGCGAGGAGGCTCGTTGACGCGTTCTTGCTCTTGTTCTAGAGCGAGTCGCTGCAAGATCCTTGCATATTCTTCAAGATCAGGCATGGGAGCCGGATCTTCTTCTTCATCCACTCTTTGTGGCTCAACATGGTTGATTTCCACTGGAGTAATGAGAGGTGCTGGGTTAGCAGCATTTTCTTGTACAGCTTCTTGGTCTTCTTCATCATCAGACCAGGATCCTCGTGGCTGTAGGGGGTTATACCAGATTACTGGCATAAGATGAGACTCAGGAACCCATTCTTCATCGGAGAGATATTCTCCTGTTTCAAGGGACTCCTCCCACTCATCTGTGTAGTTGGATTCGAATCCATCATCGGTGTCGCTGGATTCGTATCCATCAATGGAGAATCCAACTACCGAATTGCAAGAGTATGATGCCTCCTGCATGGCTTCTTTGAATTGAGGTGGCATGAAATCACTGAGAGTGAATTTCCTTACCCCCTTTGAAGTCTCTGGAAGGGATGTTTTTGTTGCCTCCAGTGAAGCGGTAGAGGAAGCCTCTGCCTTTTCTTTGACCACTAGTTTTGGCTGGGTCTTCTCTTGCCGTTTGAGCTTGAGGAGATGTTTCCTAGCCTGCCTTCGCTGTTGAGCTGTAGGCTTTGTTTTCACGACCTCCCAATTTTCATCTTCCAGGAGATCGGGATGTACCCATATCGGTTGTCCGTCTGGTGTCGGGTAAGGAACCAGTTCCTCGGACGCTTGGATTGAGTTTATCACCTTGAAGGAAGTAGTGATCTTCTTCTTCGGTGATTTTAATGTTTGTCCACATGTCACCATGTTGACGGAGGCAGACCCATAGTTTTTGTCAAAGGTGATGACTCCGTTTTTCCACATCTCATTTATTTTCTCTCTCACAACGAAGCATTGATTGAGAGGATGCGAGATCATCTGGTGGTATGGACAGTACCGAGGATCGTTGGTTTTGCCAACATCACCCGGCCTTTTTGGTTCAGGCAAGGTGAGCTTGCCGTTTGCCACAAGAGCCCCGAAGATTTCATCAACGTCTTCATCAAACGGGTATTTCTTCTCTACTCGTTCTTTGAAGGCATCTGAGAGTTCAGGTCTCTTACCAGCAACTTTATTTTCAGCTTTCTTTGGTGGCTGAGGAGCTGACTTGGTCTGCACATTGAGGACCTCTTTCTTCTTTGGTTTAGAGGTTGCAACGGCGGTTGGCTCTTTTCTTGATGATTTCTGACTGTTGAGGTCTTTAATCACCGTTTCAGCTTCCATGGAAGCTTTTAGGAGTTCTCCCAAGTTTTTTGATTTGTTGCCGATGATCATGGAGCGGATTCTGGCTCTCATGTTGTTTCGGCAAATGTCGACTAGCGACGCTTGTGGCAATACATCAGAGCATTTGTATGCCATTGCTTTCCACTTGTGAATGAAGTCATATGTTGATTCATTCTCCCCCTGTTTTAGGTTGCACAGCTGAGCCATAGTAGCGGGATGATCTTCACCTTTGAAGTGAGTCAGGAAGCGTGTCTCTAGCATGGCCCAGTTTTGGATTGAGTCCTCCGGCAGAGTGGAGTACCAATCGAAGGCCGTACCTTTTAGGGTACTTGCAAAGAGGCGGATCTTGAGTGCATCTTGATCCGCGATAGCTCCCGTCAGGATCTTGAAGTGGATGACGTGCTGTCTGGCTGATCCTTTCCCCGTATATGTTTGGAGAGTAGGATGCTTGAATTTGGTGGGGAACGGGACCGAGTCCATCCATAAGGGATATGGTGGCTTGATCCCATGCTCCTTGAGTATATCCTCTTCTTTTGCTTTGGCGAGGATACTGTCTACGTCCTTTTTGGTAAGGGCGCGTGACTCATTTTCTTCTCCATTTACCTCGTCGTTCTGATGATTCGGAGGAGGTTCATTGTTCGCCTGATTTTGGAAGGCGAGGAGAAGGTTTTCCATCAGAGTTTTAATCCTCTGCTGGCCCTGTTCCAACTGCTGGATGCGGGTGATCGCATCTTCTGGAGGTGGATTGCGGGGTGGTGGCTCAGAATTTGTAGCCAAGACATTCATCCTTCGTGATTCGAACGAAGAAACTGTCCTGGTGACTGAGCTGGGGCTCGTTCTTTTTTAAGAAGAGCTTGAGGAAGGATCACTCTGCTGTCCTTTGCTTGAAGGAGTAGGGGATTCTTCTGAATGTCTTCTTGTCCTTGAGAGGCTGCGGGTCATCGGACGTCGGACATGGATTTTGTTGCTGATTTTTGGCGCCTTCTGGTTTTTCCAACCATATGGACGGCAGCAACTTGGTTGGGTCTTTCTTTTTCGACCCATTTGGGAGAGACTTGGAGTGTAGGAGGCTGGGTCCTTTGCTTCTCTAGTCTCTTTTGCCGGTATGACGCGCGGCGGCGTATACGACGAGCAATTTGAGCTTCGGTCAGCTCTGGCTGGGCTTTGACAATGAAGGATGTGCTCCCTCTGGCGCAGAAGCCGAGCCTGTCTTCTTTGCAGCTGGGCAAGGACAGGATGCGAACCCTGTCCTTCGCCTGTTGCAAGTGAATTTTTGGAGTTCGGCCCCTGTAGAGATGAAGGGTCGAACTGCAGGTTTGTAGGCCTTAGCAGGTGCTTGTAGAGGCCTTGTGATGCATGACTTGATTTTGGGCTTGTAGGAACAAGTCGGCTCATGCTGGTTTGACTTGTGAGTCAGGTTGGAGATGGGTTTCTCCTCTTTCATGTAGGCAAGAGGGTAGAACTGGTTCTCCTTGAGTGGGGCCAGGAATGCTGGCTTAGTGGATGTTTGGGACCTTCTTTGTTTTGGTGAAGGTCTTGGGACCAAGTCTTGGGATAGACCGGGTCGTTTGCAGGTCGAGGCTTCGTGGGGGTGCCACGGGCTTCAGGCCTGCTGGTGCTCGCCTTTGGTGTCACGGTAGTGACACGTTGAGAGGCGAGTTTCTGCTTCTTGGAGGGAGCAGTTTGTTCCTCAGGAAGTGGGAATGGTCCCAGCGTCCCAAAGACGATAGTCCGGGGAGTCGAGGTCGACCCGGAGTTCAGAGAATTGCCGAGGGAGTTGATGCTTCGGCAGCTGATGGGGCGCTTGTAAGTGCGCGTGGTTTGCTTCTGTTGAAGCATGAGTTGGTGCTTGTTTTCATCGAAAGTAATGGTTAGTGAAGCTGCCATTGTTAGTTTTCGAAAATTTCTGAAACAAGACCACATCCATTAGTAATCACAAGAATATAATGATCATAAATGGGAAGTTCTATGGTTTCGTCTTTTCAAATTGCTAGAGGAAGATGACCCAAGCAACATGAAGAAGGCAAAACGCCATAGAGGGTACAATTGTTCTGATCGCAGGTATGGTAAGCCCAGAATGGGCATCCCTGTGACTGCTAGAAGCAATTGTGAACTTAAATTCGACTTATCGAGAAGCAAAGCTTGCTCGAGATAAGAAGAATATAAAGTTTGGAGTTACAGATGTGCCGGTCGCAATACAGTAGACCCTGAAAGGGCGTACTAGTACTGCTAGACACAAATGTTTTGAGACCGCATCCATGAGATGAGATTCTCTGTTTTGAAAGGTCAAGATTGGATTCATCAAAGAGAGCATATGGTATTCCAATCTGAACACGGGCTCAGCGATTTCCGCGAGCGCCAGTGCTCAGAAAGAAATGAACCATAATTTCTCGGATCTGAATCTAAAAATGACGAGTTTTTTTTTTTTGAAATGCCAATATCGGGTTCATCAAAGAGAGCAAAAGGCACTCCAATCTGAACACGGGCTCAGCGATTTCCGCGAGCGCCAGTGCTCAGAAATGAGAAGACCAAGATTTCTCCAATCTAAACCCAAAATGACGGAAGTTTTTTTTTTTGAAGATTTTGAAGATTTTTTTTAAAAAAAAACCTTTTTTTATTATTTTTTATATTTTTTATTTTTATTTTTTTTATTTTAAGAATTTTTTTTGAATTTTTTTTTTATTTTTTATTTTTTATTTTAAAATTTTTATTTTTTTAAAAAAATTTATTATTTTTTTAAAAATTTATTTAAAAGACGAGAGAGTACACATAGGCCTCCTAACCCGGTCTTATGAAATCTTGATTGATAGAATTGCCCCCAGGTAAGGGTAGGATTACTTAATGAATCCGTTTGGAGGACCCTTGCCTAGAACAGTCAAGCTGTCTCCACACTCTGGACAAGGCTTTTCTTTGAATCAACCATGATCAAAGAACACAGTTGGTTTAACCTTAGTGGTCTATGTCTTTTTTTTGGTTTTTATATATATATATATTATTTTTAATGAACTCATCGAAGAGAAACGATGGCCCAAAACCTTAGTCGAACAGGCTCAACATTTCTGCAAGCGCGATGAACGATAGGAACGGATCAAGGTTTCTCAATTTTGAATCCAAAATGAGAAATCTAAAAAAAAAAATTTATATATATTTTTTTAGATCTTTAATGAACTCATCGAAAAGAAACGATGGCCCAAAACCTTAGTCGAACAGGCTCAACATTTCTGCATGCGCGATGAACGATAGGAACGGATCAAGGTTTCTCAATTTTGAATCCAAACTGAAAAATCTGATTTTTTTTGTTTTTTTATTTTTTTTTAAAAGAGAAAGAGTGGAAATAAATTCAAAGAATTAAAAATTTCCAAACAAAAATCTCATCTCATTTTTTTTTTAGATCTTTAATGAACTCATCGAAGAGAAACGATGGCCCAAAACCTTAGTCGAACAGGTTCAACATTTCTGCAAGCGCGATGAACGATAGGAACGGATCAAGGTTTCTCAATTTTGAATTCAAACTGAAAAATCTGATTTTTTTATTTTTTTTGTTTTTTGAAAAGAGAAAGAGTGGAAATAAATTCAAAGAATTAAAATTTTCCAAAAAATCTCATCTCATTTTTTTTAGATGCGGAATCCAACATAGGCCACCAATTATAAAGTAGCCAAGGAATCGAGAAAAGAAATATAAGCATAGAGCAAAATATATGATATGCAAATATTTTATTTCTAGCATCGTGTTCTCAAATAAATGGGTCCCACCGGGTGGTGCCAGCTTGATGGACCGCGCTCCTGCTCGGTTCTACCGAGGTCGGCAGACGTGGGAGTCCGTCGGGTCCGACCCTTTCGTAACTGGGGGGCAAGGGCGTGCATCAACATTTCTTTTTTTTGTGTGTGTGTGCCAGATTTTCTATTTTACTTGGAATTGCAAGTGGTGATCCGGAGATCAACCTTCGCAAGTAAAAAGGAAATCAACTTCTTTCAAGTTTTCCATTGCACATATATTTAAGAAAAGAGACATTTTCTTGGTTTGCCGTGAAAGGCGATTTTTTTGGCATTTATAGCCGATTTTGGCAGTTTATAGCCGATTTTTGGCGTTTATAGCCGATTTTGGCGTTTATAGCCGATTTACAATCCTTATCAATAATGAAAGACAAGAGTTGTGATTTTTGTCTCTTTTGAGAAAATACAAACTACAATGAAAAGCAAGAAAAGGAGGATCTAACTTCTCAGGAGATTGTGGGGACCAGTTTAGATTGACGGTCGCAAGCCATATGTGGGCTTCGCCATCATCCATGCAGATGAGAACAGAGAATGCTATTGATTCGCTTGGCTTGGCTATAACCTCAGATTTTTAGAGAACAAAGACCAAAAGAAGGTCCTATGTCCAATGAAAAGCCGAGTAGACAGGCTTGAAAACCCATGTCTAAGCCATTGGCGGCAGAAGGAGAAGGCAAGGACCTTGGGGGGGGGGGGGGTACCCCCCAAGGGACTTTTGTCACCTTGTAGCGGTGGTCGGTGTAGGATTTCCGCAGAGTTTTCTCTCTTAGATTTCTGATGCCTCTTTCTGTCTGAGTTTCCGGATTTTCTGCAGTCTATTGTCTGTGTGTCTGCTGTTCTTTCTTCTTGGAGAGCTCTCCTATTTATAGGCTTTTAGGTAGCCATTTAGGAGGGTTTATGAGCCTTGATTGTCATAAAGCTACATAAAGGGAGGAGTTACAAAATTGAACTCTTTATTTTGTAACTCCTTTTTCTTGGCTTCTGACTGGCCGGAGGAGATTGAGGGCATTTAATCGCCTTTAATCAACATGATGGGAGGAGTTTCATAGGGTTAAATGCCATGAATCTCTTGACTTATAACTCCCGGATGCTTGCTTCTGATTGGTCCTTCCAAAAAAATGGATTAATGACTGTAATAAAGCTAGTCAATTAATCGCATTAAGTGGTCGCCGAGCATCTGAAGAGTCGCGGGCCGTGCCGTGTCTTTTGGGATTGTTCTGGCGATGATCATCGATGGATCTTCATGTAGATCGACATTGGATGACCATGTAATTTCAGGTGTTTGTTGCCAACAGCAGGTCGGTACCATCTGTCCTGTCGATTTCTCGATCGGTCGGGTAGAAAGCACACTTTTTTTTTGGTTGACCGGGTGGCGATCAATATTGTTTTCGATACTCTTGATGATTGACCCGTGTTTTGGACGGATGTCAGAGGATTTGGTGTCTCAAAAGTATGAATTTTGGAAAATACCAGAGGCTGGGCGCTTCGAATCGCGAAAAAAAACGGTGAAAACTGGGGTTTCCGGGGCCTTCCCGGCGACCCCGGGCTCCAGGGTCGCAGGGGTCTGCGACCCTGGGGGGTTTTTCCCCCTTTTTGTCCCGTTTTGTGTCCGTTTTTGCTGTTTTTCGATTCTTTTTTCTTCTGTATTTTTCCTTGACATTTTTGACCATTTATTGGCCTGATTTCGCTGTAGGAAACCTGATGAGAGTCCTTGCATTTTATTTTGCAAAGTTTCCAATTTCCTGAGAAAGCCGAAGACTTTGTCGCGCAGAGCTGCCGATTTTCCGTCAGAAGCTGAAACTGGGTCAAACGATGTCGGAATGACCTGAAATTTGGTGTGAAGCCTCCTGAGCAATAAATAAGACCAACCATAGGCTTTTGTTTAAGTTTTGAAGCCGTTTGGGGTCCTATCACCAGTAGACTCGCTTTTGTCGCGATGAAGATGTCGCGGTTTGATGTGCGGTCAACCGTTGTCCGATTGACTTGAAATTTGACAGGAAACCTATTGGAGTCATTTTAAGATGATCCATAGGCTCTATCTTGGAAACCATGGTCCCGGAGAGCTTTGCCGCCGAGAGGCCTGATTTGGCTTCCGAGCATCAAACTATGGTCAAATGTTGTTGAAATGACCTGAAATTTGACGTGTAGCCCTTTATAAGCATTTTGAAGCCGTCCATGTGCTCTATCTGATGAGTAATGGCCTCGGTGGTTCTCGCCGCCGAGAGGCTTGATTTAGCTATTCAAGGGTTGATGTAGGGTCAAACGTTGTCGGTTTGACTCGGAACTTGACGTGGAGCCTTTTGGAAGTATTTTGAGACCATCCATCGGCTCTGATCGAAGATTTGGTGTCTCCGATGCTTTTGCCGCCGAGAGCTCCTTTTCGGCTGTCGGAGAAGCGAAGTTAGGCCAAATGATTTTGAAATGGCCCGAAACTTCTTGTGTACTCCTCTTTTGGCTGTCTTGAAGGATCTTGCAGTTTTTGTTTGATTCTGACAAGATTTGATTTTTGGAAGTAGCATTGCCTATTTATGGCAGGTTGCGACTTCATGTAGCTCTTTGGATTTTGAGGAGGCAAAGTGACATTTTTGGTGTCAACATTATTTTAGAAGTGAGGCTTCTAATAGAAATTAATAAGTGGGAGTTACAAAAAGCAATAAAAGGAGGTGCAAGGGGGCTAGACTTCCTCACTAGAGAATCCCCAAGGAGATTCACGCCCAGCCCCTTTTAGGTGTGCAAGAGTTGCTTACTACTTCCTCTCTCTCCCTCTTCTAGTTTCCTTCTACTTTCTAGCAGTTTTCTTTAGGAGATCCCACCCATCTCCCTGAAAAGAGAATTTAATAACGGGATATAGCGTGGAAGATCATAAGGTCTTGGAGATCTTAACTTGATTAGTGAAAGATTTTCATCATCAAAGAAAGACGCAACTTCTCCATTAGAGCACAACCGAGCTCCAAATGTATAATCTACTTCATTGCATGTTGTAGATTTATTTGTTTCTTGTTAGTTGATGTTTCTATCTTGTAGATAGATGTTTTTTTACTGATCATGATGGCTGAGATTGAGGGTATGCATCTTGGATCGGTTTAGTCGCCTTATGGATAGTTGATCACTGCATCAAGTTGGTCAAAAGTTTTAAAACCTATTCTAGAGGCCCACATAATTTCCAACAATTTGTATCAGAGTCATACCTCATCTCTAATCATGTTAGATCAGTTATCTAGATCTAATCTTTGTGTGAGATGCAAAGAGGATAGAACTAGGGCTATGTAAGGATCATATTAATAATGGCTTTGCTTACTTTTTGTAGTAGATCCATGTTTGGAATGTCACAAAAGGTTTAATTATGATGGAAGGATGGTATGAAGCCATTGGAAGGTATTTGGGATCATTAGGAACACTTTGGGATAAGTAGGAAGCAAATCTGTGAAAATCCAAATTTTTGGGTTCGTCGGTTCGGTCAGCCGAACTGGCCAATTAGGCTAGCCGAACTAACTAGCTCGGCCAGCGGAACTGGGCAGCTCGGCCAGCTGAACTCAAGCAATAAGTTTTGGTTTTTTTGTCCAAATTTTTTCTTCTTAGCAACTTGTCTTCCAATTATGATTTGGCAACCTGTTTTTGTGAGTTGTTTGGTTGTATGAGATACTAACTTGCAGATTATCTATGTCCTCTCCTTATGGCCCACAAGTCTTTTTGTTTTCTTTTATGGTTATATGGTTTATTTAAGGCTAAGTGTAAAAGGCATCATGGTTTTCTTGGTTTCCCGTTAGGGCAAGGCATGATGAATTTCCATACCGCCCTTTTTATTTCCATGTTTAGATTACCATGTAAGCCTCATCGTAGAGACATAGGAATTTATGTAATTTTCTAAAGTTGTAAATTCTAGCGATGTCAGACCCCGACACAGGTTTGGAATATTTAAATTCATTTTAATCGTGATTAGTTGATAAGTGGGATTAGTGGATGATTAGCTTATTTTCTTAAGCTAGATTAGAATGTTTGAATAGCTTTGGGAAGTTTTGAGAATCATTGACTTAGGCTTGACGAGGGCCGGGCGCCCGTGTGTTGTGTGGGAACCTTTGGGGTTTAACTTTTGATGGACCGCGCTCCTGCTTGGTTCCTACCGAGGTCGGCGGACGTGGGAGTCCGTCGGGTCCGACCCTTTCGTAACCGGGGGGCAGGGGCGTGCATCAACATTTCTTTTTTTGTGGGTGTGCCAGATTTTCTATTTTACTTGGAATTACAAGTGGTGATCCGGAGATCAACCTTCGCAAGTAAAAAGGAAATCAACTTCTTTCAAGTTTTCCATTGCACATATATTTAAGAAAAGAGACATTTTCTTGATTTGCCGTGAAAGGCGATTTTTTTTGGCATTTATAGCCGATTTTGGCGTTTATAGCCGATTTTTGGCGTTTATAGCCGATTTTGGCGTTTATAGCCGATTTTTGGCATTTATAGCCGATTTACAATTTTTATCAATAATGAAAGACAAGAGTTGTAATTTTTGTCTCTTTTAAAAAAATACAAACTACAATGAAAAGCAAGAAAAGGAGGATCTAACTTCTCAGGAGATTGTGGGGGACTCGTTTAGATTGACGGTCGCAAGCCATATGTGGGCTTCGCCATCATCCATGCAGATGAGAACAGAGGATGCTATTTGATTCGCTTGGCTTGGCTATAACCTCGGGTTTTTAGAAGACAAAGACCAAAGGAAGGTCCTATGTCCAATAAAAAACCGAGTAGACGGGCTGAAAAGCCACATCTAAGCCATTGGAGGCAGGAGGAGAAGGCAAGGACCTTGGGGGGGGGGGGTACCCCCCAAGGGACTTTTATCACCTTGTTGCGGTGGCCGGTGTAGAACTTCCGCAGAGTTTTCTCTCTTTTTCTTTTCTTTGGATTTCTGACTGCTGTCTGATGTTTGTTGTGTGTTTTTTCGATTTTCTCTGTGTCCTTTTCTTCTTGGAGAGCCCTCCTATTTATAGGCTTTTAGGTAGCCTTTTAGGTGGGTTATGGGCCTTTATTGTCATTAAGCCGCATAATGGGAGGAGTTACAAAATTGAATTGTTTATTTTGTAACTCCTTTTTCTTGGCTTCTGATTGGCCGGAGGAGATTGAGGGCATTTAATCGCCTTTAATCGCCATGATGGGAGGAGTTTCATGGTTTAAATGCCATGAATCTCTTGACTTGTAACTCCCGAATGCTTGCTTCTGATTGGGCCGTCCAAAGAAATGGATTAATGACTGTAATAAAGCTAGTCAATTAATCACATTAAGTGGTCGCCGAGCAGCTGAAGAGTCGCGGGCCGTGCCACGTCTTTTGGAATTCTTCTGTTGATGATCATCGATGGGTCTTCATGTAGATCGACATCAGATGACCATGTAATTTCAGATGTTTGTTGCCAACAGCGGGTCGGTGCCATCTGTCCTGTCGATTTCTCGATCGGTCGGGTGGAAAGCACACTTTTTTTGGTTGACCGGGTGGCGATCAATACTGTCTTCGATACTCTTGATGTTTTACCCATGTTTTGGACGGATATCAGAGGACTTGGTGTCTCAAAAGCATGAATTTTGGAAAGTACCAGAGGCTGGGCTCCTCGAATCGCGAAAAAAACTGGCGAAAACCGGGGTTTCCGGGGCTTTCCCGGCGACCCCGGGGTCCATGGTCGCCGGCGACCCTGGCCCAGGGTCGCAGGGGTCTGCGACCCTGGGGGGTTTTCCCCCTTTATGGTCCCGTTTTGCGTCCGTTTTTGCTTTTTTTCTGATTCTTTTTTCTTCTGTACTTTTCCTTGACATTTTGACCATTTATTGGCCTGATTTCTTTGTAAGAAACCTGATGAGAATCCTTGCATTTTATTTTGCAAAGTTTCCAATTTCCTGAGAAAGCCGAAGACTTTGTCGCGCAGAGCTGCCGATTTTCTGTCAAAAGCTGAAACTGGGTCAAACGATGTCGGAATGACCTGAAATTTGGTGTGAAGCCTCCTGAGCAATAAATAAGACCAACCATAGGCTTTTGTTTGAGTTTCGAAGCCGTTTGGGGTCCTATCACCTGCAGACTTGCTTTTTGTCGCGATGAAGATGTCGCGGTTTGATGTGCGGTCAACCGATGTCCGATTGACTTGAAATTTGACAGGGAACCTATTGGAGTCATTTTAAGATGATCCATAGGTTCTGTCTTGGAAATCATGGTCCCGGAGAGCTTTACCGCCGAGAGGCTTGATTTGGCTGTCGGAGAAGCGAAGTTAGGCCAAATGATCTTGAAATGGCTTGAAACTTCTTGTGTACTCCTCTTTTGGCTGTCTGGAAGAATCTTGCAGTTTTTGTTTGATTCTGACAAGATTTGATTTTTGGAAGCAGCATTGCCTATTTATGGCAGGTTGCGACTTCATGTAGCTCTTCGGATCTTGATGAGGCAAAGTGACATTTTTGGTGTCAACAAATGCCCCCTCGAGGTACAGCGGCGAGTTGCTTAACTTTTGTAGTCGATGTGCCTCTAAGAGATTTTTGAAGGAGAGCCTGTGACTTGACCAAGAGTCTTTGAGCAATCTTTCTTTTGGTATTTGTAGCCTTTTGAGCTTCCAGGGGAATTTTATGATAGTGAAAGGGATCACGTACCATCTCGAGGCAAAGTTTTGAAGATGACATCAGGGATGTGGATTTGGGTTTTGACCTTGTGACCTAACAGGCTATATATGGCAGGTTAGGGGGTCGGGTTTGGTTTTGATCGTGTGACCCAACAAGCTGTATGTGGAATGTTGGGGGATCAATTTTGGTTTTGATCTTGTGACCTAACAGGCTGTATGTGGCAAGTTAGGGGATCAGGTTTTGGTTTTTGGTTTTGGTCTTGTGACCTAACAGGCTGTATGTGGCAAGTTAGGGGACCAGGATTTGGTTTGATGGAATGTCAATTTCAAGAATTTGGCTCAATTTGGTAGATGAGGTTTGATGGTTTGATTTTTGGAAGCTCATGGGGCTTGGAATTTTCTTTTGTATGGTCCAATCAACTCAAAAGAGGCATGGAACCATTTTTGTATGCTCTTGGTAAGAGGGATTTTTCTTTGACTAAAAGCCCAAAATTTTTTTTTTTGTGCCTAGGTGATCAAACCTGGCTCATATGGGCTAACCCATGGGACCTTGAGCTTTTGAAATGGCTTAGATCTCATATGGTGTCATTTTTGTAAAGAATATCCAAAAATATCTCATTTGGATTGAGAATATCTAAGAATATCTTTACTTGGAGAGAATCTCTCATGATCCCTTTATTTTGGGATAGGATATCTCAAGATATCTTTCTTTTGGGAAAGAATCCGTCATAGATTGATTTTAGGAGAAAATCTCTCAAGATCCCTTTATTTTGGGATAGGATATCTCAAGATATCTTTCTTTTGGGAAAGAATCTTTCTAATTTCTTTCTTTTGGTAAGGTTACTAATTAGTAACACTTACCTCTTTCTTCTTTCCTTCTTTGGTTTGCTCTCCTCTATAAAAGCAAGGAGAAAATTGGATCTCTTGCTCTTATTACTTTCTTTTGCAATAATCTCAAGAGGGCTTCAAGACCAAGAGCTTTTCTTCTTCAAGATCTTCAAGAGTTTTCTTCTTCTTCTCCATCAATGGCTTCAAGTAAGTTCTCCCTTTTTTTTTTCAAGAAAACTTCATTGTAGGAAAAAAAGTTCTTTCTTCTTTTTTTTTTGTTTCTTTCTTTTCTTTTCTTCTTTTTTTTTCTTTTCACGTGTTTGCCTCTCTTTTTTTTCACACGTTTTTTTTTTTTTTTTGCTTTCTTTTCTCTTTTTTTTTTCATGTTTTTTTTTATTGTGTGGGCCGTACGGACAGATCGTACGGATCTGGCCGTACGGCCACGTGGCCTGTGGGCCAGCCCGTTTTTTTTTTTCTTTTTTCTCTTTTTTTTTTCTTTCCCTCCCCCTTTTTTTTTTGAGGAGAGTTTCTTTTCTTTCTCTTTTTTTTTTGTTTTCTTTCCCTCTTTTTTTTTAGAGAAAGTTTCTTTTTTTTTTTTTTTTTTTTTTTTTTTTTTAGCAGAGGAAGACTTGGTGATGCCTGAGGTCCCAACCGATGAGGTGGTGATGGATCCTGTTGAGGCACCTGAAGAAGAACCGAGGGACTCTGGAGTAAATCCAAAATCTCCAATTGGTACGACTTCTTTTGCTCTTTGTTTTTTGTTTGTGACTTGGCTTGCTAACACATTTTTTTTTTTTTTTTAAGCTGACTTGCCACAGGATTCGATGACTTTGAACCATCGATAGACGCAAATGTTGATGATGCTTCCGATGAGTTCATGGAGGAGGAAAGTGTTCACCAGTCGTCGAAGAAGGTATTTTGTAGTTATAACTCTGATAATGATTTCAAACAGGGTCATATTTATACCTTTTTGTGTTTCCTTTGCAGGTTTTGAAGTGGCAGAGGAGGATCCGTTGCTTCCAGAGCAAGAGATGCCAGAGGTTGATCCAGAGGTAGAGATTCCTGGGACCAGCTCTGACAATATTGAGGAGATTCCTCGCGCTGAGATTCCTTCCCGAGCAGGAGCAGCTTCAGCTGGAAAGAGTTCTTTTGTCACTCTTTCAACAGATGATGACATGAGTAGCCGACCAACGGAGTTGGGCGAATCCTCAGCTGGGCCATCTCTTCTTTTTGCGAAGAAGGTGGTGGTGCGAGTTGTGAGCTCTTGGATTGAGACTCTCTTTTCTGGGCACTTGGAAGTCGAATTTGGCATGATCCAGCATGTGCAGGAGATTCTCAGCGATGCTGAAGAGGCTGGTCTGGATGTCACAGGTGCCAGGGCGATCGTTGATAGGATCATTGCACTGGGGGACAAGTGGTTTGAGACCGTGAGTTTGGCTGATGACCAGTTCTTCAAGGAGATGTTCTTGGACCCTGCGGATAAGGCTCAATCTGACCTGGATGAGGCTACAGAAGCAAGAAGCAGGCAGTCCGAGAGAGGAACTTAGAAGAGATATACCATCATTAGGCTGACACATGACCTTAACATCCTTGATAGGGAGGTCGATGAGGCCAGGAAACGTCTTGAGCATCTGCAGGCACAGGTCGCTGCCAAGTGGACTGAAATAACAGAGGCTCGTGAAAGGGAGACTGCTCTGATTCATCGAGTTGCGGATGCCATTCGAGTTCTCAAAAGGAAATCTGATGAGAACAAACAATGGAAAACCGCTCGAGGGAAGCTTCCCAGTGCAGAAGAAGGGTTACAGCCCACCCCAGCATCTCATGGCAGGTTCCTGAAGAAACGTGCCTTGGAATCCTTGACTGATGAGGCCAAAGTTTGCTTAAGGAGCTGAACTCTTGGATAGAGACCATTTTTATTGAGCTCCTGTATACAGAAACCATCCTTCTTTCTTTTTTTTTTGGTACCACTTGTATTTTTTTTGGTACTTTTTTTTTTTTTTTTTTTTTGTAGTGCTTGTGAACACTTTCTTTTTTTTTTGGTACCACATGTATTTTTTTTGGTACTCTTTTTTTTTGTAGTGCTTGTGAACACTTTCTTTTTTTTTTTGGTACCACATGTATTTTTTGGTACTCTTTTTTTTTGTTATCCCTACGCTCACTTGAATCTTTTTGTGATAAAAGTAATGCTAATGGGATTATTTTTTTTTTGTTATCCCTACGCTAACTTGAATCTTTTTGTGATAAAAGTAATTGCTAAATGGGATTTGATTTTTTTTTGTTATCCCTACGCTCACTTGAATCTTTTTGTGATAAAAGTAAATTCTAAATGGGATTTGATCAAAAGGTTGTCATTTTTGTGAAAAATCTTTTGTCAAGTGATTGTTTTGGCATGAAAGCCAGGTTTTTTTGTGTGTGCATGGAAGCCAATTTTGGCATGAGAGCCAGCTTTTCTTGTGGCATTGATAGCCGAGTTTTTTTTTTGTGGCATCTATAGCAAGTTTTGGTGGCATTGATAGCCGAATTTGTTTGGTGGCATTGATAGCCGGTTTGTTTTGTGGCATCTATAGCCGGTTTTTGGTGGCATTGATAGCCTGTTTTGTTTTGGTGCATTGATAGCCGTTTTATTTTTTTTTGAAATCCAAGTTTTTTTGTTGGTGGCATTGATAGCCGGTTTTTGTTTTAGTGGCATCGAT
>CM022952.1:39102483-39335089 GCA_012931725.1 Litsea cubeba
TTTTAAACGCAAATGCTTCTGACCACTTGGAGAGAATAATCCGTAGCGGCGAAGATGAAGCGATGACCTTTGCTTGGGGGGAGAAATAGGACCTATGATGTCCATACCCCAGGCTTCGAAAGGCCATGAGATCGCTGTAGGATGCAGCCATTCTGGAGGCATGTGAATGTAATCTCCATGAACTTGGCATTGTTGGCAGCGCTTAGCAAATTGCATTGCGTCAGCTACCATGGTAGGCCAGTAATATCCTAACCTTTTTATCTGATCATAGAGCTTAGGTCCAGCCTGATGAGCTCCACAAAGACCAGCATGAACTTCTTTGAGTGTTTCTTCAGCCTCTTGTTGTGACAAGCAGCGTAGAAGTACTCCGTTGAAGGATTTCCTGTAAAGGATTTTTGAAGGAATATCCAAATGGAAGCTTGGGGTTCGCCTTTGGATGCTTACCTGTTCTTTTGGATCTTCAGGTAGGATTCCGAACATAATGTAATCAATGAACGGATCCCTCCAGTCGCCAATTGAAGTTTGAAGGATTGAAATCCGACTTCCGACCACTTGGTGGCATTCATCAACTGCTTGGTGTGTGTTAAGAGGAGGAAGGATTCTCCTTTCACACACTGTGATTTGCATGTTTTCCCCTTCCTGGATTGCCATGGATGCGGCAAGTCCGGCTAGGGCATCTGCACGTATGTTTTCACCTCTACGAATGTGGGTGATGTGACAGATGTCAAACTTTTGCAGAAGTGATTGTGCTTTGTTGTAGTAGGGCAGCAAATCTGGCTTCCTGACTTCAAATTTTCTGATTCATCTGGTTGACGATCAGTTGAGAATCTCCAAAGACTTCCAGCATGGTGATACCGGATTCGATGGCGAGTTCCAATCCTAAGATCAGAGCTTGATATTCAGCTGCATTGTTTTGTGCATGGTTCCAGTAGCGAGAAAGCGTGTGGAATCATGTATTTGTCGGGGCTAACAAAGAGGATGCCAACTCCCGAGATCAGCTGTCTTTTTTCATTTGTCCTGGTTGCACCGTCAAAGTACATGTCCCAGGAGGCACTTTGTGAGAAAGTCTCCACATTGTAGACTGGTTCGTCTGGGAGATCATCTCTTAGTGGAGAATCTTTAGGCAATGGATGCTTTGCGAGGAAGTCTGCTAGAGCTTGCCCTTTGATTGCTTTTTGTGGTACATACCTAATATCAAATTGTGACAGAAGGATGGACCATTTTGCCAGTCGAGCATTGAGAGAACCTGCCTTTGTGACAAGGACCTTCAAGAGGTTGACCCTCGAGACCAGGTCGACTGTATTGGAAAGCAAGTAGTGACGCAGCTTTTGTACGGCGAACATCACTGCAAGACATTCTTTTTCGACTGGAGAGTAGCGATGCTCTGCACCTACTAGCATGCGGCTGAGGTAATATAGAGCAGCTTCTTTTCTTTGATCATTTTCTTGCGCAAGCAGAGCTCCCAGAGAGTGATCAAGGGCTCTTGTGTACAAGATGAATGGTTTTCCAGTGGTAGGAGCAGCTAACAATGGAGGTTTTGTCAGGTATGACTTGATGTCTTGGAAAGCAGCTTCACAGTCAGCAACCCAGACAAAGTTTACACCCTTTTTCATCAACCGGGAGAATGGACGGCATTTCCCCGAAAGATTGGAGATGAACCGTCTGATGTAGGCCAATCTCCCTTGAAGCCCTTTGAGTTCTCTCAAGGTTCTTGGAGAGGGCATTTCTAGAATGGCTTTGACTTTTATGGGGTCAAGCTCTATTCCAGCTTTCCGAACTAAGAATCCGAGGAACTTACCCGACGAGATGCCGAAGAAGCATTTCAATGGATTCATTCGCAGTTTCTGTTTGCGAAGCCGGAGGAAGACTTCTCGAAGGTTTTCGAGATGATCTTCTTTTCTTTTGCTTTTGACGGCGAGGTCATCGACGTAACATTCAACCGTTTTGTGCTGCATATCTTGGAATATTTTCATCATAGCCCTCTGATATGTGGCACCAGCATTTTTCAGACCAAATGGCATGACAGTGTAGCAATACACGCCAAATGGGTTCGAAAGGATGTATGTTTTTCATCCTCAGGATGCATCTTTATCTGATTGTAGCCAGAGAAACCATCCATGAATGTCATTCGCTCGAATCCACAGGTATTATCAATCATTACCTCTGGTATGGGGAGCGGAAATTCATCTTTCGGGCATGCGCCATTCAGGTCTCTATAGTCAATACAGACCCTGATCTGCCCATTTTTCTTTGTCACGGGGACAATGTTGGCCAACCATTCAGGATGTTGTTCCTCACGGATGAAGCCGACGCTTTTGAGTTTTTGAACTTCTTGTTCGATTTTATCCATCACATCTGGACGGAATCTTCTTTGGCCTTGCTTGACAGGCTTGATGTCTTCTTGAAGATTGAGTTTGTGAACTGCTATTTGGGGTCTAAGCCTGGCATTTCAGCGTAAGACCATGCAAAGCAATCAACGAACTCACGAAGAAAAGCGATATACTCGGGTAACTCATCATCCTTTATATTCTTGCTTATGAATACAAGACGTGGGTTATCTGGTGTTCCCAAGTCTATCTTTTGAACAGGATCTTCTGTCGGAAGGTTCGAAGGTGGGTCCTCCACAATATTTTCGGAGGCTTCCAGCTCAACGAAACCTTCTGGGGTTTCAAGGGCATTTCCAGACCAAGGTTTTGTTCCTTTCCACGGGTCTTCTTGATCGGTAATTTTCCCAAGGCTTGCTATGAGATGATCCCAATCGCCTGTTGAAACCGAGTCGAAGTAGGGCTACTTCTTTTGGAGATGAGGGTTCTTCTGGGTCAGAAGTCCACACATCTGTGCCATCGGACAACTCCTCTTCATTTTCGGAGAAATCGTGCCAATTGGATGAGCTTCCTGGATCTTTGTCAGGTGACTCATCAAAGAGATATCCAGGGAGATCGATGTCTTCATGGACTTGAGATGTTGAGGCTTGGTCAGTATATTGACTTTTAAGCCTTTGTGTCAATTGTCTCAAGGGAGTGTCAGGATCATATCCTAACCCGTGTGAAGACTTTTCTACATAGCCGTAGAGTCTCCAATCTTCCAGCTGGCTTTTGGTCAAGACGGGCCCCAATGGCGTGAGAATACCGCGTCCTTCTCCCAAACCGACTGGGTTTTGAGCGTCATAGCCCATTTTCTTCATAATAGCTTGTGCCACAGAACTGTATAAGGATAGTTGAGGCGTACCTTTATTTTGGAAAGGTTCAAGCATGGAGTTTGATGAAGAAGCATCCGATCTATGGAAGAAGATCGGTTTTTTCCTTTGCTGAAGTTGCTGGAACAACGAAGGAAGCTGACGTAGGATCTTCTATGTCAGAAGTTGTCTCCATTGGAGTAAGAGCAGGCTGAACTTGCTGAGTGTCAGCTTGGCTCTTGACGATGTGTCGTCTTCTGGCTCTGAATCCGAGTCCGTGTCTTGCATGATAGACACGAAGAGACAACAAATTTGCCCCCAGGCTTTTGTTTTGCCTTCTTCACTTTAGTTGTGATGACCCAAAGGCTTTGAAGATTTGAGGGAATGATGAAGGGAGTTTGCATGCTCTCTTCAGATTTACCGGATGGTTTATTTTCTTCCGGTGATTGTTGAGGAGCTTTGCCTTTATCTTTCTGGAGATTTCGGCAAAGGATGCTGTATGCTTCTCCTCTTCTTCTTTTTCACCTTCATACATCTGTGAGTCTGCGAAGTGGATTTCTTTACCTTTGAAGGGTTTTCTGTCCGCAAAGACTCGATGTATCATGCCGTCGTCGCCAACAAACTTGATGCATTGATGTAGAGTTGAAGGGACAACACCATTCTCGTGGATCCAAGGGCAGTCCGAGAAGGATGTTGTAGCATGAAGGGGTCTTTATTGCATACACTGTGACCTCAGAGATAAGATCACCGATCTGCAATTTGAACCTGATTTTGCCGATAGGCCTTTGAGTACTCCCATCGTATCCAAAGATAGATACAGATGTGTGGCTCAGTTTGCTGGGTGGGATACCCAATTCTTCAAGAGCCGATGTGGAGATAAGGTTGAGTGCAGAACCTGGGTCGATCTGAACTCTATGCATAGGCATTTCCTTGATATACCCTGTGAAGTACAGGGGTCGGTTATGCCTGGTTTCGCCAAGTAGGAGGTCATCCTTTGTGAAGGCGATGGTTGCACTGGCTGCTTTTTTAACCGAGAGGCATTCAATGCATGATCCCTCAGTTTTCTTCTTTTCTCCCTTTGAGGAGGCTTCTGAGTTTTTGACCCGGTAATCCATTTCAATTTGGAGGACTTGCGGGGCATGTTTGTCGACATCCTCATTCAGCTTTTGTAATTCCGAAATGAGATTATCACGAGTGTGTGGAGACATTCGCAACAAATCTAGGATGTGCAGACGTGCAGGTATGTGCTTGAAGTGTTCAATCAAGTCATACTTGAAAGCCTCCTTAGGGCCTGCATGTTCATCATTGTTGCCACTAGGGGCGCTTACAACATCTTTCCCGAAGGATTTACATATGTAAAGGAAGATTGGTTGTAATTTTTGTGGTAGTCCCGGCCAGAGCGGGTGCCTCTACCAACTTCGAGAGCTTCTTGAGAAGGGTCTTCGTTTGGAAGATTGTCTTCAGGATCAAGAGGCTGTCGTTTTTCATTTGCTGAGGATGCATCAGCAGCAGAGTTACCATCCTTAGTGATTGTGTTGCATGGAGCATTTTCCGGGAACAAGTCCTGAACAGCATCCAGCAATCTTTCTTCTTCGTTGACTAATTCATCATCCCAAGCATCAATGGCTGGGAATTCTTCAGTCAGGAAGGGTGTGAACTTTGAAGTCACGGTCTCAGGAGAAGAAACTTGAGAGGGTGTCATCTCAGTGAAAGTCACGTGAGACGAGGTGGCTCCAGAAGATACATTGCTAGGCGTCGCCGGAGTGTAAGTGCTCTCATCAGACGATGCTTCGGAAGAGCTATAATCCCGAATTATCACATTACAGGAAGCTCTGACAGGAGACGTTGCCTGATCGGAGTCAGACCCATCCTCGGATGTAAGAGGATCGTCTATCCAGCAATTTTCTCCATTTTCAGGAGTTAAGGGAGGATGTACCTGATGGTCTTCAGGGACTTCAGGCTCTGGATTGCAAGGAGGCTCGTTGACGCGTTCTTGCTCTTGTTCTAGAGCGAGTCGCTGCAAGATCCTTGCATATTCTTCAAGATCAGGCATGGGAGCCGGATCTTCTTCTTCATCATCTCTTTGTGGCTCAACATTGTTGATTTCCACTGGAGTAATGAGAGGTGCTGGGTCAGCAGCATTTTCTTGTACAGCTTCTTGGTCTTCTTCATCATCAGACCAGGATCCTTGTGGCTGTAGGGGGTTATACCAGATTACTGGCATAAGATGAGATTCAGGAACCCATTCTTCATCGGAGAGATATTCTCCTGTTTCAAGGGACTCTTCCCACTCATCTGTGTAGTTGGATTCGAATCCATCATCGGTGTCGCTGGACTCGTATCCATCAATGGAGAATCCAACTACCGAATTGCAAGAGTATGATGTCTCCTGCATGGCTTCTTTGAATTGAGGTGGCATGAAATCACTGAGAGTGAATTTCCTTACCCCCTTTGAAGTCTCTGGAAGGGATGTTTTTGTTACCTCCAGTGAAGCGGTAGAGGAAGCCTCTGCCTTTTCTTTGACCTCTAGTTTTGGCTGGGTCTTCTCTTGCCGTTTGAGCTTGAGGAGATGTTTCCTAGCCTGCCTTCGCTGTTGAGCTGTAGGCTTTATTTTCACGACCTCCCAATTTTCATCTTCTAGGAGATCGGGATGCACCCATATCGGTTGTCCGTCTGGTGTCGGGTAAGGAACCAGTTCCTCGGACGCTTCGATTGAGTTTATTACCTTGAAGGAAGTAGTGATCTTCTTCTTCGGTGATTTTGATGTTTGTCCACATGTCACCATGTTGACGGAGGCAGACCCATAGTTTTTGTCAAAGGTGATGACTCCGTTTTTCCACATCTCATTTATTTTCTCTCTCACAACGAAGCATTGATTGAGAGGATGCGAGATCATCTGGTGGTATGGACAGTACCGAGGATCGTTGGTTTTGCCAACATCACCCGGTCTTTTTGGTTCAGGCAAGGTGAGCTTGCCGTTTGCCACAAGAGCCCCGAAGATTTCATCAACATCTTCATCAAACGGGTATTTCTTCTCTACTCGTTCTTTGAAGACATCAGAGAGTTCAGGTCTCTTACCCGCAGCTTTGTTTTCAGCTTTCTTTGGTGGCTAAGGAGCTGACTTGGTCTGCACATTGAGGACCTCTTTCTTCTTTGGTTTAGAGGTTGCAATGGCGGTTGGCTCTTTTCTTGATGATTTCTGACTGTTGAGGTCTTTAATCACCGTTTCAGCTTCCATGGAAGCTTCTAGGAGTTCTCCCAGGTTTTTTGATTTGTTGCCGATGATCATGGAGCGGATTCTGGCTCTCATGTTATTTCGGCAGATGTCGACTAGCGACGCTTGTGGCAATACATCAGAGCATTTGTATACCATTGCTTTCCATTTGTGAAAGAAGTCATATGTTGATTCATTCTCCCCCTGTTTTAGGCTGCACAGCTGAGCCATAGTAGCGGGATGATCTTCACCTTTGAAGTGAGTCAGGAAGCATGTCTCTAGCATGGCCCAGTTTTGGATTGAGTCCTCCGGCAGAGTGGAGTACCAATCGAAGGCCGTACCTTTTAGGGTACTTGCAAAGAGGCGGATCTTGAGTGCATCTTGATCCGCGATAGCTCCCGTCAGGATCTTGAAGTGGATGACGTGCTGTCTGGCTGATCCTTTCCCCGTATATGTTTGGAGAGTAGGATGCTTGAATTTGGTGGGGAACGGGACCGAGTCCATCCATAAGGGATATGGTGGCTTGATCCCATGCTCTTTGAGTATATCCTCTTCTTTTGCTTTGGCGAGGATACCGTCTACGTCCTTTTTGGTAAGGGCGCGTGACTCATTTTCTTCTCTATTTACCTCGTCGTCTTGATGATTCGGAGGAGGTTCATTGTTCGCCTGATTTTGGAAGGCGAGGAGAAGGTTATCCATCAGAGTTTCAATCCTCTGCTGGCCCTATTCCAACTGCTGGATGCGGGTGATCGCATCTTCTGGAGGTGGATTGCGGGGTGGTGGCTCAGAATTTGTAGCCAAGACATTCATCCTTCGTGATTCGAACGAAGAAACTGTCCTGGTGACTGAGCTGGGGCTCATTCTTTTTGAAGAGGAGCTTGAGGAAGGATCACTCTGCTGTCCTTTGCTTGAAGGGGCAGGGGATTCTTCTGAATGTCTTCTTGTCCTTGAGACGCTGCGGGTCATTGGACGTCGGACATGGATTTTTGTTGCTGATTTTTGGCGCCTTCTGGTTTTTCCAACCATATGGGCGGCAGCAACTTGGTTGGGTCTTTCTTTTTCGACCCATTTGGGAGAGACTTGAAGTGTGGGAGGCTGGGTCCTTTGCTTCTCTAGTCTCTTTTGTCTATACGACGCGCGGCGGCGTATACGACGAGCAATTTGAGCTTCGGTCAGCTCTGACTGGGCTTTGACGATGAAGGATGTGCTCCCTCGGGCGCAGCAGCCGAGCCTGTCTTCTTTGTAGCTGGGCAAGGATAGGATGCGAACCCTGTCCTTCGCCAGTTGTAGCGAAGCTTTGAATTTTTGAAGTTCGGCCCCTGTAGAGATGAAGGGTCGAACTGCAGATTTGTAGGCCTTAGCAGGTGCTTGTGGAGGCCTTGTGATGCATGACTTGATTTTGGGCTTGTAGGAACAAGCCGACTCATGCTGGGATGACTTGGAAGTCAAGTCGGAGATGGGTCTCTCCTCTTTCATGTAGGCAAGAGGATAGAACTGGTTCTCCTTGAGTGGGGCCAGGAATGCTGGCTTAGTGGATGTCTGGGACCTTCTCTGTTTTGGTGAAGGTCTTGGGGACCAAGTCTTGGAATAGACCTGGTTGTTTGCAGGTTGATGCTTCGTGGGGCTGCCACGGGCTTCAGGCCTTCTGGTGCTCGCCTTTGGTGTCACGGTAGTGACACGTTGAGAGGCGAGTTTCTGCTTCTTGGAGGGAGCAGTTTGTTCCTCAGGAAGTGGGAATGGTCCCAGCGTCCCAAAGACGATAGTCCGGGGAGTCGAGGTCGACCCGGAGTTCAGAGAGTTGCCGAGGGAGTTGACACTTCGGCAGCTGATGGGGCGCTTGTAGGTGCGCGTGGTTTGCTTCTGTTGAAGCATGAGTTGGTGCTTGTTTTCGTCGAAAGTAATGGTTAGTGAAGCTGCCATTGTTAGTTTTCGAAAATTTCTGAAACAAGACCACATCCATTAGTAATCACAAGAATATAATGATCATAAATGGGAAGTTCTATGGTTTCGTCTTTTCAAATTGCTCGAGGTAGATGACCCAAGCAATATGAGGAAGGCAAAATGCCATAGAAGGTACAATTGTTCTGATCGCAGGTATGGTAAGCCCGGAATGGGCATCCCAGTGACTGCTAGAAGCAATTGTGAACTTAAGTTCGACTTATCGAGAAGCAGAGCTTGCTCGAGGTAAGAAGAATATAAAGTTGGAGTTACAGATGTGCCGGTCGCAATACAGTAGACCCTGAAAGGGCGTACTAGTACCGCTAGACACAAATGTTTTGAGACCGCATCTATGAGATGAGATTCTCTGTTTTGAAAGGTCAAGATTGGATTCATCAAAGAGAGCAGATGGTATTCCAATCTGAACACGGGCTCAGCGATTTCCGCGAGCGCCAGTGCTCAGAAAGAAATGAACCATGATTTCTCGGATCTGAATCTAAAAATGACGAGTTTTTTTTTGAAAGGCCAATATCGGGTTCATCAAAGAGAGCAAAAGGCACTCCAATCTGAACACGGGCTCAGCGATTTCCGCGAGCGCCAGTGCTCAGAAAGGAGAAGACCAAGATTTCTCTAATCTAAACCCAAAATGACGGAAGTTTTTTTTTTTTAAAGATTTTTGAAGATTTTTTTTTTTTTTTAAATCTTTTTTTTATTTTATTTATTTTTTATTATTTTTTTTTTAAGATTTTTTTTTTTGAAAAATTTTTTATTTTTTATTTTTTATTTTAAAATTTTTATTTTTTAAAAATTTTATTTTTGAAAAAAAAATTTATTTAAAAGACGAGAGAGTACACATAGGCCTCCTAACCCGGTCTTATGAAATCTTGATTGATAGAATTGCCCCCAGGTAAGGGTAGGATTACTTAATGAACCCGTTTGGAGGACCCTTGCCTAGAACAGTCAAGCTGTCTCCACACTCTGGACAAGGCTTTTCTTTGAATCAACCATGATCAAAGAACACAGTTGGTTTAACCTTAGTGGTCTATGTCTTTTTTTTTATATATATTTTTTATTTTATTTTATTTTTATGAATTCATCGAAGAGAAACAATGGCCCAAAACCTTAGTCGAACAGGCTCAACATTTCTGCAAGCGCGATGAACGATAGGAACGGATCAAGGTTTCTCAATTTTGAATCCAAATTGAGAAATCTAAATTTTTTTTATACTTTTATATATATATATATATTTTTTTTATTTTTAATGAACTCATCGAAGAGAAACAATGGCCCAACCCCCGATCCGAACACGGTCTCGGCGATTTCCGCGAGCGCCAGTGCCCAGAAGGGAAAGGATCAAGGTTTCTCAATTTTGAATCCAAATTGAGAAATCTAAAAAATTTTTTACTTTTATATATATATATATTTTAGATTTTTAATGAACTCATCGAAGAGAAACAATGGCCCAACCCCCGATCCGAACACGGTCTCGGCGATTTCCGCGAGCGCCAGTGCCCAGAACGGAAAGGATCAAAGTTTCTCAATTTTGAATCCAAAAATGAAAAATCTGATTTTTTTTTGTTTTTTTTTTTTTTTGAAAAGAGAAAGAGTGGAAATAAATTCAAAGAATTAGAAATTTCCAAACAAAAAATCTCATCTCATTTTTTTTTATGCGGAATTCAACATAGGCCACCAATTATAAAGTAGCCAAGGAATCGAGAAAAGAAATATAAGCATAGAGCAAAATATATGATATGCAAATATTTCATTTCTAGCATCGTGTTCTCAAATAAACGAGTCCCACCGGGTGATGCCAGCTTGATGGACCACGCTCCCGGATGCCCGGGTTCCTACCGAGGTCGGCGGACAAGGGAGTCCGTTTGGTTCCGACCCTTTCGTAACCGGGGGGCAAAAGGGGGCGTGCATCAACATTTCTTTTTTTGTGGGTGTGCCATATTTTCTATTTTTACTTGGAATTGCAAGTGGTGATCCGGAGATCAACCTTCGCAAGTAAAAAGGAAATCAACTTCTTTCAAGTTTTCCATTGCACATATATTTAAGAAAAGAGACATTTTTCTTGATTTGCCGTGAAAGGCGATTTTTTTGGCATTTATAGCCGATTTTGGCGTTTATAGCCGATTTTTGGCGTTTATAGCCGATTTTGGCATTTATAGCCGATTTACAATCCTTATCAACAATGAAAGACAAGAATTGTGATTTTTGTCTCTTTTGAAAAAATACAAACTACAATGAAAAGCAAGAAAAGGAGGATCTAACTTCTCAGGAGATTGTGGGGGACACGTTTAGATTGACGGTCGCAAGCCATATGTGGGCTTCGCCATCATCCATGCAGATGAGAACAGAGGATGCTATTGATTCGCTTGGCTTGGCTATAACCTCGGGTTTTTAGAGGACAAAGACCAAAGGAAGGTCCTATGTCCAATAAAAAGCCGAGTAGACGGGCTGAAAAGCCATATCTAAGCCATTGGAGGCAGGAGGAGAAGGCAAGGACCTTGGGGGGGGGGGGGTACCCCCCAAGGGACTTTTGTCACCTTGTTGCGGTGGCCGGTGTAGAACTTCCGCAGAGTTTTCTCTCTTTTTCCTTTCTCTGGATTTCTGTCTGCTATCTGTTGATGTTCGTTGTGTGTCTTTTCTTCTTGGAGAGCCCTCCTATTTATAGGCTTTTAGGTAGCCTTTTAGGTGGGTTTATGGGCTTTTTTTGTCATTAAGCCGCATAATGGGAGGAGTTACAAAATTGAATTGTTTATTTTGTAACTCCTTTTTCTTGGCTTCTGAGTGGCCGGAGGAGATTGAGGGCATTTAATCGCCTTTAATCGCCATGATGGGAGGAGTTTCATGGGTTAAATGCCATGAATCTCTTGACTTGTAACTCCCGAATGCTTGCTTCTGATTGGGCCATCCAAAGAAATGGATTAATGACTGTAATAAAGCTAGTCAATTAATCGCATTAAGTGGTCGCCGAGCAGCTGAAGAGTCGCGGGCCGTGCCACGTCT
Source organism: Litsea cubeba (assembly GCA_012931725.1). Lineage (NCBI taxonomy): Eukaryota > Viridiplantae > Streptophyta > Magnoliopsida > Laurales > Lauraceae > Litsea > Litsea cubeba. The sequence continues at coordinate 39,113,823 of CM022952.1, forward strand.
TTTGGGATTCTTCTGTTGATGATCATCGATGGATCTTCATGTAGATCGACATCAGATGATCATGTGATTTCAGGTGTTTGTTGCCAACAGCGGGTCGGTGCCATCTGTCCTGTCGATTTCTCGATCGGTCGGGTAGAAAGCACACTTTTTTTTGGTTGACCGGGTGGCGATCAATATTGTTTTCGATACTCTTGATGATTTACCCGTGTTTTGGACGGATGTCAGAGGACTTGGTGTCTCAAAAGCATGAATTTTGGAAAGTACCAGAGGCTGGGCTCCTCGAATCGCGAAAAAAACGGCGAAAACCGGGGTTTCCGGGGCTTTCCCGGCGACCCCGGGTTCCAAGGTCGCCGGCGACCCTGGCCCAGGGTCGCAGGGGCCTGCGACCCTGGGGGGGTTTTCCCCCTTTCGTGTCCCGTTTTGCGTCCGTTTTTGCTGTTTTTCGATTCTTTTTTCTTCTGTACTTTTCCTTGACATTTTGACCATTTATTGGCCTGATTTCTTTGTAGGAAACCTGATGAGAATCCTTGCATTTTATTTTGCAAAGTTTCCAATTTCCTGAGAAAGCCGAAGACTTTGTCGCGCAGAGCTGCCGATTTTCCGTCAGAAGCTGAAACTGGGCCAAACGATGTCGGAATGACCTGAAATTTGGTGTGAAGCCTCCTGAGCAATAAATAAGACCAACCATAGGCTTTTGTTTGAGTTTCGAAGCCGTTTGGGGTCCTATCACCTGTAGACTTGCTTTTTGTCGCGATGAAGATGTCGCGGTTTGATGTGCGGTCAATCAATGTCCGATTGACTTGAAATTTGACAGGGAACCTATTGGAGTCATTTTAAGATGATCCATAGGCTCTGTCTTGGAAACCATGGTCCCGGAGAGCTTTTGTCGTCGAGAGCTCCTTTTCAGCTGTCGGAGAAGCGAAGTTAGGCCAAATGATTTTGAAATGGCCCGAAACTTCTTGTGTACTCCTCTTTTGGCTGTCTGGAAGAATCTTGCAGTTTTTGTTTGATTCTGACAAGATTTGATTTTTGGAAGCAGCATTGCCTATTTATGGCAGGTTGCGACTTCATGTAGCTCTTTGGATCTTGAAAAGGCAAAGTGACATTTTTGGTGTCAACAGTTTGAAAATCATTATCAGGGTTATTACTACAAAATACCTTTTTCGATGACTGGCGGAAGACTCTCTTCCTCCATAAACTCATTGGAAGCATCATCAACATTTGCGTCCATCGATGGTTCAAAGTCATCGGAATCCTGTGGCAAGTCAGTTGATAAGAAAAATGTTAGCAAACCAAGTCACAGACACAAAAAACCAATTGGAGATTTTGGATTCACTCCAGAGTCCCTCGGTTCTTCTTCTGGTGCCCCGACAGGATCCGTCACCACCTCATCGGTTGGAACCTCAGGCATCACCAGATCTTCCTCTGCTAAAAAAATAAAAGAGGGGGCAGCAGGAAAAGAAAACAAATCAGAACATGGAAAATCCCATGAAAAGAAATGGAAAGAGAAAAGAGGAAGAATCATACCTTCACCCACGGTCTCTTCTTCTCGGCTTCTCTTCTCTGGAGGTTCGTCAGCATTCCCTGGCACCTCCTCATTGATAGTAAGAGGGACTTCCAAGTCAGGAGAGTCCTCATGCTGCCCCTTGCTATGATGATGACTCCTCCTCCTCTTACTCCTGTGGGCTCGCTTCTTAGAGGAACCTGCCCCACTGTCAGAGTCAGGTCTCCCACTTGACTCCTCACTGGATGGTCTACCCTTATCAGTAGACTCCATGGAAGCTTGCCTCTATGCCGCTTGTATCCAAACATCAAGTTCGGTTTCCTCCTGTTCTAGCTGCTCTAAAGCCTCATCAGGTATTTCTCGAACAGCTTCAGAACCAATGATGCCCTGGTCACCGAGAAAGCCTATCTTGTGCTTCTCTCCAGAACTTCCTCTCGCCGGACGCCATCCGACTTTTCAAGGCCCTTTCCAGATGCCAGCTTCACATCAAGCTCCTTCTTGGAAAGCCCCCAATATGCCGAAAAGCTCTCCGCGAACCACTTCACAAAGCCGGCAGTCCGGGAAGTCGACAACACAGGATAAGAGATCATGGTTGTAGTGTCTTCAGCACTATAGAAAGCCCATGCATCTCTCCTATCCTATGAACCTCCAAAGCGTTTCACCATGCTTGAAGGCGCTCCAACAACGCCTTGAGAAAATCCCAATTGCAAAGCAGACCGAGAAGGTACATACGGCTGGATGTCAACGAAAAGATGTCTGCGGTACACCATCGTGCCGACACGTATGCTGAAAAGCCACTCCTTCTCTGTGTTCGTTAAGGAGTAATGCCCTGGTAGAGTCTCGGGAGGCACCAAAATCAAAGGCCTTCTTCCGCAACTCCGGAGAAAGCTTCACTGAAGACTGCCCCATCTCGACGTCCCTGAACCGTCGGATCTTCATGCGGGCAAACAAAAGTGATTCGGACACGGCTTTTCCCTTAGTCAGCTGAATCATCAGAGGATCATCATCCTGTACAGCACCCAGCCGGTGGAAGCCAGGACAGTGGTACACATACCATGAATAAAAGACGTGGGCTGAAAATAACCAATTCATAGGGAGCCCAAGCCGAACCAAAAAAGCAGCGGCCTACGGTTCGGTACACAAGTAGGAGTAGAGAGCTGGCACCAAAGCAAGCTGCTCTCCAAACGCCATCTGACAAGCCGAAAAAATACAATAAGGCCTGATGTGCGTTCCATCTCCTCCAACAAAAACAGCCTCACCAAGCCAATAAGTGAGGTAAACAGCGAGATCTCTCCGCAGTGTAATGTCAGGACATATGGCGTTTGTACTCGAACAGAAATCTCTCAACTCTTCTTGCATAGCCAAGATCTTCTTCGAACTTGGATCCTGAGCCCTGGCTTCCTGGGTCGCACTATCAGAAGACTCCCTGCTATCAAAAAAGTTAGGGAACGAAGAGCTAGAACTCTTCCAACTGCTGGATCTAACTTTCAAACCCTCATTCTCCTTCAAAAAGTCATAGAAGGCGACAAGCTGAAAGTATAGGAGCCTGAACTCCTCAGACTGCTCCTCAAGGACGCTATCGATCGGTATAAACTCCTCATAGAGTTTGCCAAGGATGGGCAATCCAGTGATGGCGCTCAGCTCCTTCAAAGAGAAAACAATCTCACCATTCGTCATAACGAAGGTATTGGTTTGTGGGAGGAATGACTCCAGCATAGCCATGAAGGCCTCGTCGGAAAAGATCACGGTCTCCCTAAAGGCACGGACCATATCAAAAATCCCGGATTCCATCAAAACGACGCCACCAATCAGCAGGACACGATCAGTCCACGACTTCCACTCGGAGTCAGCATTGAAACGGCCACGAAGTTGAAAAGGCTTTATCCAATTGCTGCCGTCACCGCCGAAAATACCAAGGCCCACCGGTCTCAACTCGACTGACGGATAATCAGAGCCCTGGTAGCCGCTGGATGGCATCAACAGGTCCATGTCAGCAGGCGACCTCTCCGTATATCCAGGAGAACCGCCAACAAAAATCCCGGTCTTGATTACACTTGTCCTTCTCACCCAGCTTGGAGGATCTTCCCTCTTAGAGCACGTGGGGGCAAGGCTCATGATCGAGACGGTGCGATCAAACGTCGACCGGGTAGCAACAGTCTTCTTCTCACCATCTGCTATGAAAGAGAACTGAAAACATCTCCTCTGGTATGTCATGTCATCAGGGACGGCATCACCAAAGAAGAAGGTAGGCTTGGGTAACACACTGTGATCTTCCATCACCCATGGACGACTGCTTACCATGATCTTATAAAAATCCTCTCCCTTGAGAGCGATCAGTCGCTGCCTCATCTCATCTCTGTTGAGGGAGTCGCACTCTTCCAGATTTCTCTCAACATACTGGACCTTCTCCCAGGCTTGCTAAACGGCCGGATTAGAAGATCTAGCAGATCGACGAGGTACGCTTGTAGCAGGCTCTTTACCCTTGTTCGTTCTCGAGGAACCACCTGCAAAGGATGGAAAAGAAAAAAAGATCAAACATCAAAATGACAGAATTTCGCTAAAAAAAAATTTGGCGAAATTTTGACATGATGACGGGGCAATTCCGAAGAAAAGGAACTATCCCGAAAGAAATAGAAAGCTTGAAGATGGGCTCAACATTGCTGCGAGCTCCGAAACTCCAAACTTTCGAAACCTCAAAGTCTCCCCAAAATCAGGAAGGGCTCAACATCGCTGCAAGCTCCAAATTTCCAAATTTGCGGAAACTTCCAGGTATGCTATCACATCATGCTACAATAAAATATACATGCATGAACATCTTGGTTTGCAAAAAAAAAAAATGCATTATCATGATGACCAAAGAAAAAAGAAACTTTCTCAAAAAAAAAAAGAAAGAGAAAGGAAAGAAAAAGAACAAAAAAAGAAAAGAAACTTTCTCGAAAAAAAAAACGAGAGAGAAAAAGGGGCTGGCCCATAGGCCGTGGCCCACAGGTCACGTGGCCGTACGGCCAGATCCGTACAGATCTGTCCGTACGGCCCACAAAAAAAACATGCAAAAAAAAGAAGAAGAAAGCATGAAAAAAAAAACGTGTAAACACGTGGAAAAAAAAAGAAAAGAAAAGAAAGAAAGAATTTTTTTCCCACAATGGGGTTTTCTTGAAAAAGGGAACTTACTTGAAGCCATTGATGGAGAAGAAGAAGAAGAGTCTTGAAGAAGAAGAACTCTTGGTCTTGAAGCTCTCTTGGGATTGTTGCAAAAGAAAGCAATAAGAGAAGGAGATCCAACCTCGTCCTTGCTTTTATAGAAGAGAGCAAACCAAAGAAAGAAAGAAGAAAGAGGTAAGTGTTACTAATTAGTAACCTTACCAAAAGAAAGAAATTAGGAAGATTCTTTCCCAAAAGAAAGATATCTTTAGGGATTCTTTCCCAAAAGAAAGATATCTTTAGGGATTCTCTCCCAAAAAGAAATCAATGAGAGATTTTCTCCCAAAAGATAGGATCAATGAAAGATTCTTTCCCAAAGGAAGATATCTTGAGATATTCTCTCCCAAAATAAAGGGAACATGAGAGATTCTCTCCAAGTAAAGATATTCTTAGATATTCTCTATCCAAAGGAGATATTTTTGGATATTCTTTATAAAAATGACACCATATGAGATCTAAGTCATTTCAAAAGCTTAAGGTCCCATGGGTTAGCCCATATGAGCCAAGTTTGACCACCTAAGCAGTAAAAAAAAAAAAAATTTAGGCTTTTAGTCAAAAAGATATCCTTCTTACCAAGAGCATACAAAAATGGTTCCATGCCTCTTTTGAGTTGATTCGACCATACAAAGAGAATTCCAAGCCCCATGAGCTTCCAAAAATCAAACAATCCAGCCTCATCTACCAAATTGAGCCAAAATCTTGAAATTGACATTCCTAAAAAAACCAAACCAAATCCTGGTCCCCTAACTTGCCACATGTAGCTTGTTAGGTCACAAGACCAAAACCAAAAACCAAAACATGATCCCCTAACTTGCTACATATAGCCTGTTAGGTCACAAGATCAAAACTAAAATTGACCCCCCAACATTCCACATATAGCTTGTTGGGTCACATGGTCAAAACCAAACCCGACCCCCTAACCTGCCACATACAGCCTGTTAGGTCACAAGGTCAAAACCCAAATCCACATCCCTGATGTCATCTTCAAAACTTTGCCTCGAGATGGTACGTGATCCCTTTCCCTACCATAAAATTCCTCTGGAAGATCAAAAGGCTACAAATACCAAAAGAAAGACTGCTCAAAGACTCTTGGTCAAGTCACAAGCTCTCCTTCACAAAATCTCTTCAAGGCACATTGACTACAAAAGTTAAGCAACTCGTCGCTGCACCTCGAGGGGGCATTTGTTGACACCAAAAATGTCACTTTGCCTCTTTAAGATCCAAACACCTACATGAAGTCGCAGCCTACCATAAATAGGCAATGCTACTTCCAAAAAATCAAATCTTGTCAGAATCAAACAAAAACTGCAAGATCCTTCAAGACAACCAAAAGAGGAGTACACAAGAAGTTTCGATCCATTTCAAAATCATTTGGCCTAACTTCGCTTCTCCGACAGCTGAAAAGGAGCTCCCGGTGGTGAAAGCATCAGAGACACCAAATCTTTGATCAGAGCCGATGGATGGTCACAAAATACAACCAAAAGGCTCCACGTCAAGTTTCGAGTCAAACCGACAACGTTTGACCCTACATCAACCCTCGAACAGCTAAATCAAGCCTCTCGGCGGTGAGAACCACCGAGGCATCACTCATCAGATAGAGCACATGGATGGCTTCAAAATGCCCACAACGGGCTACATGTCAAATTTCAGGTCATTTCGACAACATTTGACCAGACTTTGACGCTCGGAAGCCAAATCAGGTCTCTCGGCGGCGAAGCTCCCCGGGATCATGGTTTCCAAGACAGAGCCTATGTATCATCTTAAAATGACTCCAATAGGTTCTTTGTCAAATTTCAAGACAATCGGACATCGGTTGACCGCACATCAAGCCGCGACATCTTCATCGCAACAAAAGCAAGTCTACTGGTGATAGGACCCCAAACGGCTTCAAAACTCAAACAAAAGCCTATGGTTGGTCTTTTTTATTGCTCAGCAGGCTTCACCCCAAATTTCAGGTCATTCCGACATCGTTTGGCCCTGTTTCAGCTTCTGACGAAAAATCGGCAGCTCTGCGCGACAAAGTCTTCGGCTTTCTCAGAAAATTGGAAACTTTGCAAAATAAAATGCAAGGATTCTCATCAGGTTTTCTATAGGGAAATTAGGCCAATAAATGATAAAAAAATGTCAAGTAAAAATACAGAAGAAAAAATAATAAAAAAACTACAAAAACGGACACAAAACGGGACAAAATGGGGGAAACCCCCCCCCCCCCCCCCCCCCCGGGGTCGCAGACCCCCGAAAACCCCATTTTTCGCCGTTTCTTCTCGATTCGAAGCGTCTGACCTCTGGTATTTTCCAAAATTCATACTTTTAAGACACCAAATCCTCTGACATCCGTCAAAAACACGGGTCAATCATCAAGAGTATCAAAATCAACATTGATCGCCAACCGGTCAACCAAAAAAAGTGTGCTTTCTACCCGACCGATCGAGAAATCGACAGGACAGATGGCACCGACCCACTGTTGGCAAACAATGCCTGAAGTTACATGGTCATCCAATGTCGATCTACATGAAGATCCATCGATGATCATCGCCAGAAGAATCCCAAAAGACGCGGCACTGCCCGCGACTCTTCAACTGCTCGGCGACCACTTAATGCGATTAATTGACTAGCTTTATTACAGTCATTAATCCATTTCTTTGGATGGCCCAATCAGAAGCAAGCATTCGGGAGTTATAAGTCAAGAGATTCATGGCATTTAACCCATGAAACTCCTCCCATCATGGCGATTAAAGGCGATTAAATGCCCTCAATCTCCTCCGGCCAATCAGAAGCCAAGAAAAAGGAGTTACAAAATAAAGGAATTAAATCCTGTAACTCCTCCCTTTATGTAGCTTTATGACAATTAAAGCTCATAAATTCTCTTAAATGGCTACCTAAAAGCCTATAAATAGGAGAGCATTCCAAAGAATTCGAAAAATCAGAAAAACAAGACAGATCCCATATCAGAAAAAAGCACAGAAATCCAGAGAAAAAAAGAGAGAAAACTCTGCGGAAGTTCTACACCGACCACCGCTACAAGGTGACAAAAGTCCCTTGGGGGATACCCCCCCCAAAGGTCCTTGCCTTCTCCTTCTGCCTCCAATGGCTTAGACGTGGCTTTTCAGCCCGTCTACTTAGTTTTATATTGGACATAGGACCTCCTTTTGGTCTTTGTCCTCTAAAAACCTAAGGTTATAGCCAAGCCAAGCGAATCAATAGCATCCTCTGTTCTCATCTGCAAGGATGATGGCGAAGTCAACATATGGCTTGCGACCGTCAATCTGAATGGGTCCACTTGTTGGAAATTAGGTGGGCCTCTAGGATAGGTTTCAAAAACTTTTTGAACCACTTGATACAGGGATCAACTATCCATAGGGCTATCAATGTTTCCAGGATGCAAACCCTCTATCTCATCTATCACGATCAGTAATATAATCTATCTAGGAGATAGAAAATAATAACAAACATGTAACAAAGATCTATATCATACAAGAAAATAGATTATACCTTTGGAGCTCGGTTGTGCTCTAATGGAGAATTTGCTACTTTCTTTGATGACGAATCCTTTCGCGAATCAAATAGGTTTCTCCAAAACCCAATGGCCTTCCACGCTATTACCCGAATCAAAATCTCTTTCTCAAGAAGATGGGTGGGATCTTCAAGAGAAGACAACTAGGAACTTAAAGGAACTAGAAGAGGGAGAGAAGAGAAGTGCAACTCTTGCACAAAGGGGGCTGGGCGTGAATTCCAGGGATGGACGTCCAAGCCCCCTTTGGTCCCTATTTATAGCTTTTGCAAACTACTCTTTACTAATTTAATTAGGAGTCTCACTTCCAAATTAATTAGTAACTTTCTTCTCTTTCTTAATTACAATAGAAGTCTCACTTCCATTAATAATTAGAAACATACTATTACCACTATTAGAAGTCTCACTTCAAATAGAAATAGTAACTTTCCTTTTAGAGTTCAACTAGAATTAGTATCCGTCTGATGATTGGGCTAGCGTGGGGACCACTAGGGATTCCTTAGAAAGCTGACTCCAACTGGAACACGCGACCCCACATCTCATGTGCAATCCGGGCCCACAGTTAATTGCAAATAATTCCATTATATAAATGCAATTGAACTCCAGTCTTAGAAAATTACATAGAAGACCCTAAACTTCCCTATTACCACAAGTAGGCCCCTCCATCAATATCCATGGATCAATTGGACCTGTCTTCCAAACTAGATCCATATCTTATTATCCTTGAGCCCCAATTAATTATAATGATCAATGGTACCTTTCCAATTAACTCTTAATCGGAATGGGTGTACACTTACCAATGATTAAATCCATTAATTGGCACAAGTGGATATTAGAGATAGATTCCATCTTGACCATTGAATGTTCCCACAGCTCTACTACCACGTACCCAAATCACCGAGGTGTTGACTTACAGTTGGCCTCACTCATTGGTGATTCAAAGCAAATGAATAGATAGAAACTTGAGTTCATTAATGTCTCAGGATTGAGAGCTTACTGCTAGGGAATTATGAGAGCAAACCTTAATATAAAGACAGTGTTTATAAGGTGCTTCTCATGGTCCTTCAATACATCCAATGTACCAGCACTATGATCCAGAATCTTTCATTCTGATGATCGAGACAAATCACACTATCTCATAGTGATCAAGATGCTGCAACCTTGTCAGTATGAGATGTCCAGTCTCATCACTGGTTGTGAAGATATTCAAGCATAAGATTTGTTATACATGTCTCCTATATGTGGATCTCATCCATACACATGTATTATATCTAGTATACTTATGGACTCCGGTTCATCTCATGAACCATTATGTCATTCGTATTGGTTATGTGCAAGTATATAATTAAACATCATTCATCTCATGAAATGGAAAGCATGAATATTGAGACCATAAAACTAACACCCCTACAATCTCCTGAGAAGTTAGATCCTCTTTTTCTTGCTTTTCATTGTAGTTTGTATTTTTTCAAAAGAGAAAAAAAAATCACAACTCTTGTCTTTCATTATTGATAAGAATTGTAAATCGGCTATAAACGCCAAAATCAGCTATAAACGCCAAAATCGGCTATAAATGCCAAAAAATCGCCTTTCACGGCAAATCAAGAAAATGCCTCTTTTCTTAAATATATGTGCAATGGAAAACTTGAAAGAAGTTGATTTCCTTTTTACTTGCGGAGGTAGATCTCCGGATCACCACTTGTAATTCCGAGTAAAATAGAAAATCTGGCACACCCACACAAAAGAAATGTTGATGCACGCCTCTGCCCCCCCCCCCCCCCCCAGTTACAAAAGGGTCGGACCCAAACGGACTCCCACGTCCGCCGGCCCCGGTAGAACCAAGCAGAAGCGCGGTCCATCAATTCTTACCACTCATATCCTTAGATAATTTGAGAGTTGTGCTCATGGGTGTGTTCATGTGCTTGGCTGAATCTAATCTTAAACTTTTGACCAATTCTTTAGCATACTTGGTCTGGGAAATAAACATTCCATCAGTCAGTTGTTTTATTTGTAATCCTAAAAAGAAATTAAGTTCGCCAACCATGCTCATCTCAAATTCAGATTTCATAAGATTAGCAAATCTTTCTGTTAAATCATTACAATTAGATCCAAACACAATATTATCAACATAGATTTGAGCAATCAAAATAGTGTCATTTATTCTTTGAATAAATAGAGTTTTATCAACACTTCCCCTTTCAAAATTGTGATCAAACAAAAATTGAGTGAGTCTTTCATACCAAGCTCTAGGAGCTTGTTTGAGACTATAGAGAGCCTTTTTAAGATAATACACATGATTAGGCTCCTTAGGATCTTCAAACCGTTTAGGTTGCTCAACATAAACTTCTTCTTCTAATATGCCATTTAGAAAAGCACTTTTCACATCCATTTGATATAATTTAAATTTCAAAGAGCAAGCAATGGCAAGTAAGATTCTAATGGATTCAAGTCTAGCAACAGGAACAAATGTTTCTTCAAAGTCTATTCCTTCAATTTGGGAATATCCCTGGGCAACCAGTCTAGCCTTGTTTCTAACTATGGTACCATTTTCATCAAGTTTATTTTTGAAAATCCATTTGGTACCTACAACATTTTTTTCAATAGGCCTAGGTACTAATTCCCATACTTCATTTCTAGTAAATTGTTTTAGCTCTTCTTGCATAGCATTTATCCAACAATCATCAGAGAAAGATTCATTAACAGTTTTAGGTTCAATGATAGAAGTAAAGCAAAGATAACTAACAATATTTTCCAATTGCCTTCTAGTCTTGACACCAGCCAAAGGATCTCCTAGAATTTGGTCCATAGGATGATGTTTCATATTTACCAAGTCCTTAGAGATTAGAGGCTCATCCAGCTCAGCTGTTGGGACTTCTATCTCATCATTATCAGGGTTTTCTTGATTACTGGAATCTTTTAATTTGTCATCAATGACAACATTTATAGATTCTTGTATGGCTCCAGTGTTTGTGTTCAAAACTCTGTATGCACGGCTGTTTTAAGAATAGCCAATAATTAAAAATGCCTTCATCACTTTTTGAGTCAAATTTGCTCAAATGTTCTCTATCCTTGAGAATATAACATTTACTACCAAAAATTTTAAAGTAGCTAATGTTTGGCGTTTTCTCATGCCATAATTCATAAGCAGTTTTGTTCAAGCCAGTTCTCAAGTAAACCCTGTTTATGATGTAACAAGCTGTATTCACTGCTTCAGCCCATAGATCTCTAGGGAGTTTCTTTCCATGAAGCATAAATGTGGCCATCTCTTGTAAAACCCGATTCTTTCTTTCAGCAACTCTATTTTGTTGAGGAGTTTTAGGGGCAGAAAATTCATGGTGAATTCCATACTTATCATAGTATTTTTCAAATCTAATATTTTCAAATTCACCACCATGATCACTTCTTATTCTAGCAACTGCTCTTCCTTTTTCAACTTGAATTCTTTTCACAATCTTTTTGAATTCAGCATATGCATCAGATTTTTCCCTCAAGAATGCGACCCAAGTAAAAATCTGGAATAATCATCAACAATAAAAAGGAAGTATTTTTTGCCACCTCTACTCTCTTTCTTTGTTGGACCAACCAAGTCCATATGGAGAAGCTCTAAGGATCTAGAAGTCTTCAAGGACTTAGTCTTTTTGTGAGATTTTCTGATTTGTTTACCTTTTTGACACTCTCCACAAACTGTTTTTGACTTCCTGTTAATTTTTGGAAGGCCCTTTACATACTTCTTTAAATTGGACAAGTCTCTATAGTTCACATGTCCAAGCCTTTGATGCCATAGTTGGGCTTCATCAAGATGAGCTATGTAACAGGCTGAGCTGGATGCTTCTTTGTGATTACCAACAACATAACAGTTTTCTTGATTTCTAAGACCTCTTAGAATCACTTTACCATTTTTTAAAATCTCACAACCATGACTAGTAAAGAAGACATCATGGTTTTATCAAAAATTTGTGAAATGCTAAGCAAGTTATGTTTCAAACCATCAACACATAAAACATCTTCTATTTTAGGCAAGTTGGGAACATTCAGAGTGCCCTTTCCTATAACTTTAGCAATATTACCATCACCAAAAGTGACAGTTCCACCATCATAATTATTTAATTTGGAGAATAGTGTTTTATCCCCAGTCATGTGTCTAAAGCACCCACTATCTAGGAACCATACAGATTGGTCTCTAGCTTTAAGAGCTGTGTGAACAAGTAGACTTTTAGGTACCCACATATACCTTTGTGCGTGAGAAGTTCCTCTATGACCTAGAGACTCATATTAAAGAAAAGATCTCTTTGGGTTCCTTTTTGTAGAGAAAACATTTTTAGAATGATTATAGAATTGAGTTTTTAGCTGATAAATTTGTTTCATCAATTCATTTAGTTTTTGAGAAAAAAATAAATTTCCTGAGTTTTTTTTTAGGTGGTTCCTTTTTCCAGTCATATTTGATATATCTTTTTCTTTCATAAGAATTATATATAACTTTAGGAATGTTTTGATTAATAGAGGAAGCCTTTCCTTTTATAAATTTAGTAGAGACATTGGGGTTTTGTTTTGATTCTTTGTTGTACCCCAGCCCAGTTCGTCTCTTTGATATTTACCCATTCTAAATAGTTTTTCATATTTTTCTTCTCCATGAGTAAAAGAATACTCATATTTTTCTTTATACCATATTAGATGGGTGACTTCCTTTTTTAAATTAGTGATTACCTCTTTTAGAGTATCAGTTTCTTTCTTATCATTTCTTATGTATTCACTGGCAATTTGAAATTTAGAGTTGGTTTCATTAAGATCATTGGTTAAGATATTAATTTCACCTGTTAAGGTTTTAACATTGTCTTTTAAAACTTTATTCTTTGCTTCTTGTTTTCTTATGATATTAATTAACTTGCAGCTCTCATCATAGAGTCTATTATTTGATTCTTGAAGATTTTCATCATTGTCTTCATTATCTAAGCCATCATATTCAGATTCTGGTTCTTCTTCAAATTCTTCAATATCTGAATTTTTATATTCATCCTCAGATTTCTCAAAATTAGATTTTTTAGATGTCTCAACTGATGGATCACATAAACTTCGATTGAGCCATTAAAATAGTGTAATTTTTTGTTTCATCTCGATGTGATTCATCTGATTCTGACTCTGATTCAGATGAGTCATCTATGTTGCCATAAGTGTCTTTTTCTTCCTTTCCATTGGACACTCAGAAGATATATGTCCAAGTTTTTGACAGTTATAGCATTTGACTTTTCTTTCTTGACTCTTAGATGAAGAAATGCTTTTGTTTTTATTTTTATTAAAGAATTTAAAATTTGAATTCTTTTTCTTAAAATGTCTTATAAATTTCTTAGTGAGAAGAGCAATATCTTCATTATCACTTTTTTCATCATTATCTGATTCTCCCTTAGATTGAGTTGGTTGAGAGGTTTTTAAAGCAATTGATTTCTTTTCTTTGGATTTATTAGAAGCATTATTTAACTTTAACTCAAAAGTTCTAATGTTACCAGATAATTCTTCAACTTTCATTGTTTCTGGGTCATTGTATTCTTCTATAGAGGTCACTTTGGGGTGAAATCTATCAAGAAGGGATCTAAGGATTTTGCTACAAATTTTGCCTTCAGGAATTTGTTCACCAAGTGACCACATCTCATTCACAATTACCATTAGCTTAGTTCGAAATTCATCAAACATTTCATCTTCCTTCATTCTTAAAGATTCGAATTGAGAAGTCAGCATTTGGAGCTTGGCTCTTTTGACAATGGTTGTTCCTTCGTAATTTGTTTCCAAAAGATCCCAAGCTTGTTTAGTTGTAGTACATGTCATAATCTTTTTGTAATCTTCAGCATTCATGGCACAAGTTATGGCATTCAATGCCTTCGCATTGTTGTCTCTCAGTGCCTTATGATCAGCTGTCCATTTTGCCTTTGCAAGAGGCTGGACAGTGCCATCTGTATCTGTGACTGTAGGAGGAGTCCATCCATCCTCTACAGTATCCCACACATCTCCGTTAAGAGATTTGATGAAGACGGTCATTCGGGCTTTCCAAAAGGCATAGTTTGTACCATCAAACAATGGAGGTCTGTTTATAGCACTACCTTCTGGATTAGACATTGGCATTAGTAAAAAGAAGTAGATCTACTCCGGGTTATTAAACCTTTAGGGAGTAACCCTGCTCTGATACCAAATGAAAGTGCAACTAGGTTCAATGAATAACTCCTAGAGGAGGGGTGAATAAGACAAAAGGAATTCTAATGCCAATTTTAAACTTATTAGCCCAATATTAATCTCAACTTGGAATAATAATCACACAAAACAAAATAACTTGTTTGAATTATAAGTTCAATGTGTGTGTGCTTAAATAATCAAAGACACTTTAATTTGAAACAAGATAGTAAGCACAAGAGATAAAATGGCACAAGAGATTTATAGTGGTTCAGTCACACAGACCTACATCCACTCTCAAGGATCACACAGTCCCTTGGTTCCACTATAAGGAATCAAACTACACAAGTACTGATTCTAACTCAATTTTGTTACTGAGGTTCGATCACACAGATCTAATCCCCACACACAATTTTTTAGAGTGGTTGACACACACAGATTCAATCCACTGTCACAATGATATAAATTTGAATAGAGGGCGAACACTTGCCTTTGATGAAGATCGAAAGTGTTCGGGGAAGCTTTTGACCGTGATCGAAGCTTTTTACCTCTTGCAGCTAGCTTGGTGTTGATGATGAAACTCCATTGAGATGCACAACCAAGTTGTAGACGTTTGATTTCTAGGGCAGAAATGAGAGATAACTTTAGGGATTAGGATACCCTAGATTTGGCTTCTCAAAGCACACTCCTTAGAGCTAAGTAAGCCCTTAGATTTTTCAAGATAGAATCTAAGTGTGTTTGGAAGAAGCTTTGAGAGCTTGGGAAAGGTGTTAGAGTTTTTCTTTTGTTGCAATTTGATAGGATGCATAACCTCCTATTCATTCATTTCCTTAATCTTGGGATCTTCATGCAAAATCTTCATTTATAATCTTTGTTTTTATCATATGTTATGCATGCTTTTAAATCATCTTAGGCATTTTAGCTTTCATGTTTTTAAAACTCTTAAAATGATTTAAAACATGTTTCCTAGCTTGATTCTATGGCTTAAAGTCCCCACAAGAAAATCTCTCTTAAAATGGTTTTTCGGTTACCTCGCGGTTAGCCGCATGAATAGTAACATCACTATTCACTATTCACTAGTCGTTTGAACAGTAACATCACTTTTCACTGTTCATTAGCCGTTTGAACAGTAATACTATTCACTGTTCACTGTTCACTAGCCATTTTATAACCGTTGGACCAGCCGTTGGCAACCTTTTTGGCTATAAAAAGGGACCTTCTCTTTTGGGAAGGCAGTTGAACTTTTAAGGGGTTTTAAGGCCAAGAAAGGAGGATCTTTTAAGAGCATTAGTAAGGGATTATGGGGCTAATCCATTGATTCAACCTTTGATTCATCTCAAATGGGTGTGCTCTCTTTTCTCAATATATCTCATGCTTTGTCTTAATCTTTGTTTTCTCTCAAAAGCATGTTATAAGTAAATGAATGTTGTCTTCCTATCATCTTTAGAACTTTAAACTTGTTTTTCCATAGGACTACATCATATGATTTGTAATTCACATGAGTTTATTTTTAATGGTTCAAAACTAACTTGTTTGATTTAAGTTACATCTGTTTAAACTCAAGTTAGCTTATCTTTACAAACCATGTGTTCTTCATTCTACTCCTTCTCATACATATGATTAACATCTTTGCATCATTCAAAGTTTCATCTTCCTAAAAAGAGATAGAGTGATTTCTAGTATATACATAAATCATAGACTTTCTCATTCATATGCATGTATCTAGAGATTGATATTTCATTTTCAATTCAGCCTATTTAGAGGCACTTCATTGCACTTAATTGTTCTCTTATCCATGCATCAATAGGCATTTTATTTAAGAGAGAAGCCTCTTGTTGTAAAGGTTGGTGCTTAGCCTTGAAAAGCACATGTTGTGTTGTAAAGGTTCATGCTTAGCCTTGAAAAGCATAGTGATGTATTTGTAAGGTTTGAGGTGATCCTACACCTTAATTTGTGTTAGTGGAAATCCGGTAGGGTTACCGGGAGTGGATGTAGGCACGTTGGCTGAACCACTATAAATACTTGTGTCATGGAGATTGCTCTTTTGCTTACCTTATGTGATTGATGCTTTTATTGTTTGTTGTTTCTTGTTGTTATCTTCTTGTGAATGATTAACTTAGAGACCTCTCTTTTTCACAAGATAATTAATATTCAACAAAGCATAAGTGACTTAAAAGCTAAAAGAATTAAAATTGGTCAAAGTCTTTGAGCTCACCCTATTCACCCCCCTCTAGGATTCGATCTTGGACTTTCAATTGGTATTAGAGCTTAGGTGCTCTTGTTTAGGTCTAACAACCTAGAGTTAGAATCCTTAGAGTGTGTTTTTCTTTTGTGGCCATAATGCAAGCTCAACTAGGAGAAGGTCATGCCACTAATAGACCACCTTTGTTTAATGGATCTCATTACCGTTATTGAAAGATTAGGATGCAAGTCTTCTTAGAGTCTCAAAGTCTAGATGTGTGGAATATCATAGAAGAAGGGTACCATTCCCCACTATCACTGAACAAGATGCGGAAGGGTATGTTATATCTATCAATCATAAGCCTAAGAGAGAATGGACCCAAGGAGAGAAAGATAGGGCTAATTTGAATGCTAAGGCAAAAAATGCTTTATATTGTGCCTTGTCTCAAGAAGAGTTCAATAGGGTAGTAAATTGTAATACAGCTAAGGAAGTTTGGGATACCATAGAGACCACTCGTGAAGGGACGAATCAAGTTAAAATAGCAAAAATACAAATGTTGACTACAAAGTATGAAGAACTCAAACTGCAAGAAGAAGAAACCTTTGATGAGTTCTATACAAAATTTATGGAAATTGTCAACTCCCTCATTGGTCTAGGAGAAAAGATGGATGAATCCAAGGCTGTTAGAAAAATCTTAAGATCTCTCCCGAAAAGGTTCAAACCCAAGGTCATAGCCATAGCTGAAAGTAAAAATGTTGACACAATCAAAATTGAAGAACTTAGAGAAAATCTTCTTACTTATGAATTAGACTTTGAAGTCCCTAGCAAGAAGAAAGGTGTAGCTCTTAGCTCCCAACATAAAGAAAATGATAATGAGAGTGAGAGTGATAAAACCATAGTCATGCTCACTAGGAAGGTTAAAACTTTTTTAAAGAACAAAAAGAACTTCAAAAATTCTGAGGAATCAAGAAATGAAAATTTTCAGAGGAACTCTAGGGGATCTTTTATCAAGAAGGATGTGCAATGTTACAATTGTAAAGGATTTGGTCACATCGCTCAAAATTACTCTACCCCTAGAGAGTCGGAAAATAAAGATAAGAAAGGAAAGAAAGTTTTAAACATAACTTCAGATGATGATGAAGATGAATGTAGTGACGATGATGAACCTCAAAATGATGAAGATAATGATAACTCCACCTCTTGGCTTTTATTTACACCTATTGAAGAAAATGAAGATCATAATGTACTAATAGAAGACACCATAGGGAAAGATGAAGCAAATAATGAAGATGATATACATCAAGCCTATGACGAGCTATATGATCTATGAGAAGTCATAACCAAGAAGAACAAAAGTTTAAAAGTTGAATCTAAAAGGCTTGTGAATGATGTAAATGCTTTGAAAGATCAATTAACTTTGAAAGACAATGAGATAAAAAATGTTCAATCTAAGTTGACTACTTCTAATAACAATCTAGCTAAAGCTGAAAAAGAAATTCATAAATTGCAATGTTTGCTAGAATCTAGTCAACAAGAATCAGAATCTCTTCTAATGAAACTCAAAAGGGGAAAACATGTTGTTGATAAATTTACCTTAGGAAATGACAAATTTTACCAAATGTTAGGTATGAACAAAAATTTTGGTAACAAGAATGGTATAGGTTTTGAATGCTCCTCTAGTAGCAAGAAGAATAGCTTTCAACATATTACTAGGACTCATCTCAAACCTATAGACAAAAACTTTTTTACCTCTAGATGGACTTGTCATTTTTGTAATCTTATTGGTCATCTAGTTCCCAATTGTCCCTTTAAGATTAGGCTGTCTCAAAATCATCCCTCTAGATCTCTTTTTAAGTTTGTTCCCAAAACCACCACCTCTACATTCATTAAGGCTACTTGGATTGAAAAAGAGAAAAGTTTCAAGAACTTCCTAGTTCAAACTGCTCTAAGAGTTAAGGAAAACTCTAGATGGTTTTTGGATAGTGGGTGCTCAAAACATATGACTGGACACCGATCTAGGTTTATCTCCTTTGAGAACTATGATGGAGGAAATGTATCATTTGGAGACAATCGGAAGGCTCGAATTATTGGAAAAGGTTGTGTTGGAGGAGATCAAATGCCTACCCTAAAAGACGTTTTCCTTGTGGATGGTCTAAAGCATAATCTTTTGAGTATTAGTCAATTATGTGATAAAGGAAACAAGGTTATATTTGATAGCAGATCATGCAAAGTTCTGAATAAGAAATGCCACAAAGTTTTACTCACTGGATTACAGACTAAAGATAACATCTACACCATCGAAGAATGTTGTGTACATGAATCCATGTGTTTAATGACAAAGGATCAAGAAAATCAGTTGCGGCATCAAAGGATGGGTCATACAAATCACAAACTGATGAAGATGTTATCCAATAAAGAAATTGTAAGAGGAATACCCAAATTAGATGATTCTAAATCTGAATTGTGCAAAGCATGTCAATTGGGTAAGCAAATCAAGAAAAGCTTTAAAGAGTTAAAAGATATATCCTCTACTCGTCCCCTTGAGCTCATTCATATGGACCTTATTGGACCTGCACCTGTACAAAGTATTGGTGGAAGAAAGTATATATAATGGTGATGGTAGATGATTATTTTAGATTTGGATGGGTAGCCTTTCTTCACGCAAAATCAGATGCAGTAGATAATATTATAAGGATTTGCAAGAAAAATCAAGTTGAGAAGGATTGCAAAATTAAGAAGATAAGAAGTGATCATGGAGGAGAATTTGAAAATGAAAGATTTGCTGATTTTTGTGAAAGCCATGGGATTAGCCATCAATTTTCTACTCCAAAAACCCCTCAGCAAAATGGAGTGGCTGAAAGGAGAAATAGAGTTATCCAAGAAATGGCTAGGACTTTGCTTGATGAGAAAAATCTTGCTCGTAACTTGTGGGCTGAAGCGATCAATACTGCTTGCTATCTTATTAATCGAGTTTATCTGACAAAGAATACTATCAAAACCCCTTATGAGCTTTACTTTGGAAGAAAACCAAATCTGGGGTACTTAAAAGTTTTTGGAAGTAAGTGCTTTATTCAAAGAGATAGGGAGCAGTTAGAAAAGTTTGAATCTAAATCTGATGAAGGGATCTTCTTAGGATACTCTGATAAGAGCAAGGCTTCTAGAGTGTTCAATCACAGAACCATGACTGTAATGGAGTCCGCTCATGTTGTCATTGATGAGACTAATATAGTTAAGAAATCTCTACATGATGATTAAGAAGAGACCTTGGTTGAGCAAACTACACCATCAAGAATTTAAGATAATATTCCCTATACATCTACTATGCCCACTAAGTTATTAAAATATCACAACTTGGATAATATCATTGGAGACATTAGGAGTGGGGTCATAACATGTCGCGACCCCGGACCGGGTTAGAGAATCCAAATCCGAGATCGGGACCTAATGATGCTGCGCCACGTGCATCTCTTTGGCTAAACCGCACACGGGATTAAGAAAACATTTATCCGTGCACGATTCCCACAGGGTTCCGCGGTGAGGATTATCCATACATATCATCTCACAAATAAACATATCAAACACGTATTCGAGATTGCGGAAGCGTGTAACAAATCATGTTGGTGCTATTCCATTCCATAAACAAGACTGTTTTATAATTGACATGACAAGATATCAGAATGGGCAATGATCGTAAGCATATTCCCCAAAAGTAAAGTTAATTGTATATACAAAAGATCAGTTAGTTAATTGCCCCAACAAAGACCATACATCCAACAAAACCTAAAAGATGTTATCACAAATTTCCAAAATGTCATCCTCAAAGCCCGAACGAATGTCTACATGACATCGTCGGCTTGGCACTCTATCACACGCTGCGGCTCACCGACCGCCTCCTCAGGCTCCTCCTCGATGCCAATAAGCTCGGGACCTGAGTGATGGACCGCGCTCCTGCTTGGTTCTACCGAGGTCGGCGGACGTGGGAGTCCGTCGGGTCCGACCCTTTCGTAACCGGGGGGCAAGGGCGTGCATCAACATTTCTTTTTTTGTGGGTGTGCCAGATTTTCTATTTTTACTTGGAATTGCAAGTGGTGATCCGGAGATCAACCTTCGCAAGTAAAAAGGAAATCAACTTCTTTCAAGTTTTCCATTGCACATATATTTAAGAAAAGAGACATTTTCTTGATTTGCCGTGAAAGGCGATTTTTTTGGCATTTATAGCCGATTTTGGCGTTTATAGCCGATTTTTGGCGTTTATAGCCGATTTTGGCGTTTATAGCCGATTTTACAATCCTTATCAACAATGAAAGACAAGAATTGTGATTTTTGTCTCTTTTGAAAAAATACAAACTACAATGAAAAGCAAGAAAAGGAGGATCTAACTTCTCAGGAGATTGTGGGGGACTCGTTTAGATTGACGGTCGCAAGCCATATGTGGGCTTCGCCATCATCCATGCAGATGAGAACAGAGGATGCTATTTGATTCACTTGGCTTGGCTATAACCTCGGGTTTTTAGAAGACAAAGACCAAAGGAAGGTCCTATGTCCAATAAAAACCGAGTAGACGGGCTGAAAAGCCACATCTAAGCCATTGGAGGCAGGAGGAGAAGGCAAGGACCTTGGGGGGGGGGTACCCCCCAAGGGACTTTTGTCACCTTGTTGCGGTGGCCGGTGTAGAACTTCCGCAGAGTTTTCTCTCTTTTTCTTTTCTCTGGATTTCTGACTGCTGTCTGATGTTTGTTGTGTGTTTTTTCCGATTTGGATTCCTATGGAGTGCTCTCCTATTTATAGGCTCTTGGTAGCCATTTAGGAGAGTTTATGGGCTTTTAATGTCATTAAGCCGCATAATGGGAGGAGTTACAAAATTGAATTGTTTATTTTGTAACTCCTTTTTCTTGGCTTCTGATTGGCCGGAGGAGATTGAGGGCATTTAATCGCCTTTAATCGCCATGATGGGAGGAGTTTCATGGGTTAAATGCCATGAATTTCTTGACTTGTAACTCCCGAATGCTTGCTTCTGATTGGGCCGTCCAAAGAAATGGATTAATGACTGTAATAAAGCTAGTCAATTAACCGCATTAAGTGGTCGCCGAGCAGCTGAAGAGTCGCGGGCCGTGCCACGTCTTTTGAGATTCTTCTGTTGATGATCATCGATGGATCTTCATGTAGATCGACATCAGATGATCATGTAATTTCAGATGTTTGTTGCCAACAGCGGGTCGGTGCCATCTGTCCTGTCGATTTCTCGATCGGTCGGGTGGAAAGCACACTTTTTTTGGTTGACCGGGTGGCGATCAATACTGTCTTCGATACTCTTGATGTTTTACCCGTGTTTTGGACGGATATCAGAGGACTTGGTGTCTCAAAAGCATGAATTTTGGAAAGTACCAGAGGCTGGGCTCCTCGAATCGCGAAAAAACGGCGAAAACCGGGGTTTCCGGGGCTTTCCCGGCGACCCCGGGGTCCATGGTCGCCGGCGACCCTGGCCCAGGGTCGCAGGGGCCTGCGACCTTGGGCCAGGTCGCAGGGGCCTGCGACCCTGGCCCAGGGTCGCAGGGGTCTGCGACCCTGGGGGGTTTTCCCCCTTTCTGGTCCCGTTTTGCGTCCGTTTTTGCTTTTTTCTGATTCTTTTTTCTTCTGTACTTTTCTTTGACATTTTGACCATTTATTTGGCCTGATTTCTTTGTAAGAAACCTGATGAGAATCCTTGAATTTTATTTTGCAAAGTTTCCAATTTCCTGAGAAAGCCGAAGACTTTGTCGCGCAGAGCTGCCGATTTTCTGTCAAAAGCTGAAACTGGGTCAAACGATGTCGGAATGACCTGAAATTTGGTGTGAAGCCTCCTGAGCAATAAATAAGACCAACCACAGGCTTTTGTTTGAGTTTCGAAGCCGTTTGTGGTCCTATCACCTGCAGACTTGCTTTTTGTCGCGATGAAGATGTCGCGGTTTGATGTGCGGTCAACCGATGTCCGATTGACTTGAAATTTGACAGGGAACCTATTGGAGTCATGTTAAGATGATCCATAGGTTCTGTCTTGGAAATCATGGTCCCGGAGAGCTTTACCGCCGAGAGCTCCTTTTCGGCTGTCGGAGAAGCGAAGTTAGGCCAAATGATTTTGAAATGGCCCGAAACTTCTTGTGTACTCCTCTTTTGGCTGTCTGGAAGAATCTTGCAGTTTTTGTTTGATTCTGACAAGATTTTATTTTTGGAAGCAGCATTGCCTATTTATGGCAGGTTGCGACTTCATGTAGCTCTTTGGATCTTGAAAAGGCAAAGTGACATTTTTGGTGTCAACAAATGCCCCCTCGAGGTACAGCGGCGAGTTGCTTAACTTTTGTAGTCGATGTGCCTCGAAGAGATTTTTGAAGGAGAGCCTGTGACTTGACCAAGAGTCTTTGAGCAATCTTTCTTTTTGGTATTTGTAGCCTTTTGAGCTTCCAGGGGAATTTTATGGTAGTGAAAGGGATCACGTACCATCTCGAGGCAAAGTTTTGAAGATGACATCAGGGATGTGGATTTGGGTTTTGACCTTGTGACCTAACAGGCTATATGTGGCAGGTTAGGGGGTCGGGTTTGGTTTTGATCGTGTGACCCAACAAGCTGTATGTGGAATGTTGGGGGATCAATTTTGGTTTTGATCTTGTGACCTAACAGGCTGTATGTGGCAAGTTAGGGGATCAGGTTTTGGTTTTTGGTTTTGGTCTTGTGACCTAACAGGCTGTATGTGGCAAGTTAGGGGACCAGGATTTGGTTTGATTTTGTGGAATGTCAATTTCAAGATTTTGGCTCAATTTGGTAGATGAGGCTGGATGGTTTGATTTTTGGAAGCTCATGGGGCTTGGAATTTTCTTTTGTATGGTCCAATCAACTCAAAAGAGGCATGGAACCATTTTTGTATGCTCTTGGTAAGAGGGATTTCTCTTTGACTAAAAGCCCAAGATTTTTTTTTTCTTTTTTTTTTGTGCCTAGGTGGTCAAACCTGGCTCATATGGGCTAACCCATGGGACCTTAAGCTTTTGAAATAGCTTAGATCTCATATGGTGTCATTTTTGTAAAGAATATCCAAAAATATCTCATTTGGATAGAGAATATCCAAGAATATCTTTACTTGGAGAGAATCTCTCATGATCCCTTTATTTTGGGATAGAATATCTCAAGATATCTTTCTTTTGGGAAAGAATCCGTCATAGATTGATTTTTGGGAGAAAATCTCTCATTGATTTCTTTTTGGGAGAGAATCCCTCAAGATATCTTTCTTTTGGGAAAGAATCTTTCTAATTTCTTTCTTTTGGTAAGGTTACTAATTAGTAACACTTACCTCTTTCTTCTTTCCTTCTTTGGTTTGCTCTCCTCTATAAAAGCAAGGAGAAGGTTGGATCTCTTGCTCTTATTACTTTCTTTTGCAATAATCTCAAGAGGGCTTCAAGACCAAGAGCTTTTCTTCTTCAAGATCTTCAAGAGTTTTCTTCTTCTTCTCCATCAATGGCTTCAAGTAAGTTCTCCTTTTTTTCAAGAAAACTTCATTGTAGGAAAAAAAGTTCTTTCTCCTTTTTGTTTCTTTCTTTTTCTTTTCTTCTTTTCTTTTTTTCTTTTCCACGTGTTTTCCCCTTTTTTTTTTTTTTTACACGTGTTTTTTTTTTTGCTTTCTTTTCTTTTTTTTTTTTTTTTTTTTTTCATGTTTTTTTTTTTTTATTGTGTGGGCCGTACGGACAGATCCGTACGGATCTGGCCGTACGGCCACGTGGCCTGTGGGCTAGCCCGTTTTTTTTTTTTTTTTCTTCTTTTTTTTTTTTCTTTCCCTCCCTTTTTTTTTTGAGAGTGTTTCGTTTCCTTTTTTGTTTTCTTTCTCCTCCCTTTTTTTTTTTTTTTTTTTTTTTTTTTTTAGAGAAAGTTTCTTTTCTTTTCTCTTCTTTCTTTTTTTTTTTGTTTGCTCATCATGATAATGCATTTTTTTTCGCAAATCTAGATGTTCATGCATGCCTTTAATTTGTAAATTAAATTTGTAGCATGATGTGATTGCATACCTGAAAGTTTTTGCAAATTTGGGAACTTGGAGCTCGCAGTGATGTTGAGCCCTTCCTGATTTTGCGGAGACTTTTAGGTTTCGAAAGTTTGGAGTTTCGGAGCTCGCAGCGATGTTGAGCCCATCTTCAAGCTTTCTATTTCTTTCGGGATAGTTCCTTTTCTTCGGAATTGCCCCGTCATCATGTCAAAATTTCGCCAGATTTTTTTTAGCGAGATTCTGTCATTTTGATGTTTGATCTTTTTTTTTTCTTTTCCATCCTTTTCAGGTGGTTCCTCCAGAGCGAACAAGGGTAAAGAGCCTGCTACAAGCGTACCTCGTCGATCTTCTAGATCTTCTAATCCGGCCGTTCAGCAGGCTTTCGAGAAGGTCCAGTATGTTGAGAGAAATCTGGAAGAGTGCGACTCCCTCAACAGAGATGAGATGAGGCAGCGACTGATCACTCTCAAGGGAGAGGAATTCTATAAGATCATGGTAAGCAGTCGTCCATGGGTGATGGAAGATCAGAGCATTCTGCCCAAGCCTACCTTCTTCTTTGGTGATGCGGTCCCTGACGACATTACATACCAGAGGAGATCTTTTCAGTTTTCCTTCACAGCAGATGGTGAGAAGAAGACTGTTACTACCCGGTCGATGTTTGATCGCACCGTCTCGATTCTGAGCCTTGCCCCCACGTGCCCTAAGAGGGAAGATCCTCCAAGTTGGGTGAGAAGGACAAATGTAATCAAGACCGGGGTTTTTGTTGGCGGTTCTCCTGGATATACGGAGAGGTCGCCTGTTGACATGGACCTGTTGATGCCATCCAGCGGCTACCAGGGCTCTGATTATCCGTCGGTCGATTTGAGACCGGTGGGCCTTGGTATTTTCAGTGGTGACGGCAGCAATTGGATCAAGCCTTTCCGACTTCGTGGCCGCTTCAATGCTGACTCCGAGTGGAAGTCGTGGACTGATCGCGTCCTGCTGATTGGTGGCGCCGTTTTGAAGGAAGCCGGGATTTTTGATGCGGTCCGAGCTTTTAGGGAGACCGTGATCTTTTCCGACGAGGCCTTCATGGCTATGCTGGAGTCGTTCCTCCCTCAAACCAATACCTTCGTTGTGACGAATGGTGAGATTGGTTTTTCTTTGAAGGAGCTGAGCGCTATTACCGGATTGCCCATCCTCGGCAAACTCTATGAGGAGTTTATGCCGATTGACAGCGTCCTCGAGGGGCAGTCTGAGGAGTTCAGGCTTTTATACTTTCAGCTCGTCGCCTTCTATGATTTTTTGAAGGAGAAGGGGGGTTCGAAAGTTACATCCAGCAGTTGGAAGAGTTTTTGCTCTTCATTCCCCAACTTCTTTGATAGCAGGGGGCCTTCTGATAGCATGACCCAGGAAGCTGGAGCTCAGGATCCAAGTTCAAAGAAGATCTTGGCCATGCAAGAAGAGTTGAGAGATTTCTGTGCAAGCACAAACGCCATATGTCCTGACATTGCACTGCGGAGAGATCTCGCTGTTTACCTCACTTATTGGCTTGGTGAGGCTGTATTTGCTGGAGGAGATGGAACGCACATCAGGCCGCATTGTATTTTTCCGGCTTGTCAGATGGCGTTTGGAGAGCAGCTTGCTTTGGTGCCAGCTCTTTACTCCTACCTGTGTACCGAACTGCAGGCTGCTGCTTTTCTAGTTCGGCTTGGGCTTCCCATGAATAGGGTATTTTCAGCCCATATCTTTTATTCGTGGTATGTATACCACTGTCCTGGCTTCCATCGGCTGGGTGTTGCACAGGATGATGATCCTCTGATGATTCGACTGGCTAAGGGCAAAGCCGTGTCCGAATCACTTTTGTTTGCCCGCATGAGGATCCGACGGTTCAGGGACGTCGAGATGGGGCAATCTTCAGTAAAGCTTTCTCCGGAGTTGCGGAAGAAGGCTTTTGATTTTGGTGCCTCCCGAGACTCTACCAGGGCGGGGTCGGGAAGGCATTATTCCTTGACAAATGCAGAGAGAGAGTGGCTTTTCAGCATACGTGTCGGCACGATGGTGTACCGCAGACATCTTTTCGTCGACATCCAGCCGTATGTACCTTCTCGCTTTGCTTTGCAGCTTGGCTTTTCTCAAGGCGTTGTTGGAGCGCCTTCAAGTATGGTGAAGCGCTTTGGAGGCTTACAGGACGGGAGAAATGCATGGGCTTTCTATAGTGCTGAAGACACTACAGCCATGATTTCTTATCCTGTGTTGTTGACTTCCCGTACTGCCGGCTTTGCGAAGTGGTTCGCGGAGAGCTTTTCGGCATATCGGGGACTTTCCAGGAAGGAGCTTGATGTGAAGCTGGCATCTGGAAAGGGCCTTGGAAAGTCGGATGGCATCCGGCGAGAGGAAGTTTGGTCCTTCCTTTCTGGAGAGAAGCACAAGATAGGCTTTCTCGGTGACCAGGGCGTCATCGGTTCTGAAGCTGTTCGAGAAATACCTGACGAGGCTTTGGAGCAGCTAGAACAGGAGGAAGCCGAACTTGGCGCTTGGATGCAGGCGGCACAAAGGCAAGCTTCCGTGGAGTCTACTGGCAAGAGCAGACCATCCAGTGATGAGTCAAGTGGGAAACCTGACTCTGACAGCGGGGTAGGTTCTTCTAAGAAGCGAGCCCGCAGAAGTAAGAGGAGGAGGAGTCATCATAGTAGCAAGGGGCAGCATGAGGGCTCTCCTAACTTGGAAGTTCCTCTTACTATCAATGAGGATGTGCCAGTGGATGCTGACGAGCCTCCGGAGAAGAGAAGCCGAGAAGAAGAGACCGTCGGTGAAGGTATGATTCTTCCTTTTTCTCTTTCCATTTCTTTTCATGGGATTTTTCCATGTTATGATTTGCTTCTTGTTTCTGCTTTTCTTCTTTTTTTTTAACAGAGGAAGACTTGGTGATGCCTGAGGTCCCAACCGATGAGGTGGTGATGGATCCTGTTGAGGCACCTGAAGAAGAACCGAGGGACTCTGGAGTAAATCCAAAATCTCCAATTGGTACGACTTCTTTTGCTCTTTTTTTTTTGTTTGTGACTTGGCTTGCTAACACACATTTTTTTTTGTTGCCAGCTGACTTGCCACAGGGTTCTGATGACTTCGAACCATCGATGGACGCAAATGTTGATGATGCTTTCGATGAGTTCATGGAGGAAGAAAGTGTTCCGCCAGTCGTCGAAGAAGGTATTTTGTAGTTATAACTCTGATAATGATTTTCAAACAGGGTCATATTCATACCTTTTTGTGTTTCCTTTGCAGGTTTTGAAGTGGCAGAGGAGGATCCGTTGCTTCCAGGGCAAGAGATGCCAGAGGTTGATCCAGAGGTAGAGATTCCTGGGACCAGCTCTGACAATATTGAGGAGATTCCTCGCGCTGAGATTCCTTCCCGAGCAGGAGCAGCTTCAGCTGGAAAGAGTTCTTTTGTTACTCTTTCAACAGATGATGACATGAGTAGCCGACCAACGGAGTTGGGCGAATCCTCAGCTGGGCCATCTCTTCTTTTTGCGAAGAAGGTGGTGGTGCGAGTTGTGAGCTCTTGGGTTGAGACTCTCCTTTCTGGGCACTTGGAAGTTGGATTTGGCATGATCCAGCATGTGCAGGAGATTCTCAGTGATGCTGAAGAGGCTGGTCTGGATGTCACAGGTGCCAGGGCGATCGTTGATAGGATCATTGCACTGGGTGACAAGTGGTTTGAGACCGTGAGTTTGGCTGATGACCAGTTCTTCAAGGAGATGTTCCTGGATCCTGCTGATAAGGCTAAGTCTGACCTGGATGAGGCTACAGAAAGCAGGAAGGTGGCAGTCCGAAAGAGGAATAGAGAAGAGCTAACCATCATCGGGCTGACACATGACCTTAACATCCTTGATAGGGAGGTCGATGAGGCCAGGAAACGTCTTGAGCATCTGCAGGCACAAGTTGCTGCCAAGTGGACTGCCATAATAGAAGCTCGCGACAGGGAGAGTGCTCTGATTCACCAGGTTGCCGATGCCGAACAGGTTCTCAAAAGGAAGTCTGATGAGGATGAACAATGGCAAGCTGCTCGAGGTAAGCTTCCTGGTGTGAGAGAAGGGGTACAGCCCACTCCAGCATCTCATGGCAAGTTCCTGAAGAAGCGTGCCTTGGAATCCTTGACGGCTGAAGCCAAAAGTTTGCTTGGGGAGCTGAACTCTTGGCTGGAGACCATTTTTGATTGAGCTCCTGTATACAGAAACCATCCTTCTTTCTTTTTTTTTTGGTACCACTTGTATTTTTTGGTACTTATTTTTTTTTTATAGTGATGTATTTTTTTTGGTACTCTTTTCTTTTTTTGTTATGTAGTGCTTATGAACACTTTTTTTTGTTATGTAGTGCTTATGAACACTTTTTTTTTTGTTATCCCTACGCTCACTTTAATCTTTTTGTAATAAAAGTAATTGCTAAATGGGATTGAAATTTTTTTTTTTTGTTATCCCTACGCTCACTTGAATCTTTTTGTGATAAAAGTAATTGCTAAATGGGATTTGATCAAAAGGTTGTCATTTTGTGAAAATCTTTTGTCAAATGATTGTTTTGGCATGAAAGCCAGGTTTTTGTTTGTGGCATGGAAGCCAATTTTGGCATGAGAGCCAGCTTTTCTTGTGGCATTGATAGCCGAGTTTTTTTTTTGTTTGTGGCATCTATAGCCAATTTTGGTGGCATTGATAGCCGGTTTGTTTTGTGGCATCTATAGCCGGTTTTTGGTGGCATTGATAGCCTGTTTTGTTTTGGTGGCATTGATAGCCGGTTTGTTTTGGTGGCATTGATAGCCGTTTTTGAAATCCAAGTTTTTTTTTTGTGTGGCATTGATAGCCGGTTTTGTTTTGGTGGCATTGATAGCCGGTTTGTGGCATTTATAGCCTGTTTTGATGGCATTTATAGCTGGTTTGGTTTTCAAAAAATGCAAGTATCGACTAAAAGTCGCCTCCCTGCTGAATGTTCTTGCAAGTATCGATGGAATGTCGCATCCTTGCTCATTCGGTTGCGAGTATCGATGGAATGTCGCATCCTCGCGGATTTGGGTGCAAGTATCGATGGAATGTCGCATCCTTGCTTTTCAAAAAATTTTGGTTTTGCGGGTACTGACTTGATGTCGTTTCCCCACAATTTTTGAAATTTGTGGTTTTCTCGAACCTTTGGGTTATGGATATCAACTGAAATGTTGCGTCTCCATGGTTTTTTAGGTTTTTTCGAACCTTTGAAATTTGGGTTGTGGATATCAACTGAAATGTTGCATCTCCACAGTTTTTTTTTTTTTTTTTAGGTTTTTTCGAACCTTTGAAATTTGGGTTGTGGATATCAACTGAAATGTTGCGTCTCCACAGTTTTGGATTTTGCAAGTATCGACGAAATGTCGCTTCCCTGCGATTTTGGAAGTTTCGAACGAGGTTCGCTTGCTTCCGATTTGTGCGAGTATCGACTAAGCGTCGCTTCCTCGCGGGTTTTTTGAAAAACCATTTTTTTTTTTGTTTAAAGACACGAGGGTCATAAATTTTGACCTAAAACCATTTTGGCGGTAAAAGGCAGGGTGGACTAGGGTGGAAATCCCTGAATCCGGATTTTGTTTCAAACCATGAATTTTGGGTTCAAGGGTTGAAAATTTTGGTCAAGTTTAGGAAAGATTCCTGAACTTGGATATATATATTTTTTTTTTTTTGAGCAATGAAACGATGAAAGTAAACATTGTTTTAGATTTCTAGAAATTTCAATATTTGACATGAAAATTCTAAAAAAAGGGTGGGTTTAGCGAGCGTGTACCTGGAAACCGGTTTTGGCCACACAGGCATTGCTCTTACCCAGTTGGGTAAGTCTTCAAGGGTAGTACCGCTTTAAGAACTTGCCATTGATGGGCAGCATACATCTGTCACCTTCCATGTTTAGGAGTGCGTATGCGCCATTGGAGAAAACTTTGTCGATGACGTAGGGTCCCTCCCATTTTGGCTCAAATTTGCCTTTGGACTTGTGAGCGAAGACCATTGGTCTTTTTACCGCAAGAACCAAGTCATTCTTTTTGTAGGCGCGTTGCCTGACCTTTTTATCGAAAGATCCTGCCATACGTGCTTGGTAAAGTTCAATGCTTTGTTGAGCTTCGAGTCGTCTCTCATCGAGATTGTCCAGCTCATGGAGCCGCAATTTGACATTGCTTTCTTGAGTCATGTCATTTTGCAAGGATACCCTCAAGGAAGGAATTTGTACTTTCAAGGGCACGACAGCTTCGCATCCATAGACCAAGGAGAATGGTGTGCTATGGGTTGGTCCTCGAACGGTGGTTCGATAGGCCCATAAAGCTTCAGACATTTTGTCGCTCCAGTCTCTTTTGTGATTAGAGACCATTTTTTTGAGGATTTTGCAGAGTGTCTTGTTGAAAGCTTCTGCTAACCCGTTTGCTGCCGGATTGTATGGAGTCGAAGGACAGCTTTGAATTTTGTATTTGTCGCAGAACCTGTAGAATCGATGATCCCGGAACTGTGGTCCGTTATCATGGACGAATCTTTTGGGTATGCCGAAACGACAAATGATGTTGGTGCGTAGGAACTGAAAGACTGATGAGGTCTTCATTTCGTTAAACGCAAATGCTTCTGACCACTTGGAGAAATAATCCGTAGCGGCGAAGATGAAGCGATGACCTTTGCTTGAAGGGGGAGAAATAGGACCTATGATGCCCATACCCCAGGCTTCGAAAGGCCATGAGATCGCTGTAGGATGCAGCCATTCTGGA
Source organism: Litsea cubeba (assembly GCA_012931725.1). Lineage (NCBI taxonomy): Eukaryota > Viridiplantae > Streptophyta > Magnoliopsida > Laurales > Lauraceae > Litsea > Litsea cubeba. Next base: position 39,145,118 of record CM022952.1, read on the forward strand.
GGCATGTGAATGTAATCTCCATGAACTTGGCATTGTTGGCAGCGCTTAGCAAATTGCATTGCGTCAGCTACCATGGTAGGCCAGTAATATCCTAACCTTTTTATCTGATCATAGAGCTTAGGTCCAGCCTGATGAGCTCCACAAAGACCAGCATGAACTTCTTTGAGTGTTTCTTCAGCCTCTTGTTGTGACAAGCAGCGTAGAAGTACTCCGTTGAAGGATTTCCTGTAAAGGATTTTTGAAGGAATATCCAAATGGAAGCTTGGGGTTCGCCTTTGGATGCTTACCCGTTCTTTTGGATCTTCAGGTAGGATTCCGAACATAATGTAATCAATGAACGGATCCCTCCAGTCGCCAATTGAAGTTTGAAGGATTGAAATCCGACTTCCGACCACTTGGTGGCATTCAGCAACTGCTTGGTGTGTGTTAAGAGGATGAAGGATTCTCCTTTCACACACTGTGATTTGCATGTTTTCCCCTTCCTGGATTGCCATGGATGCGGCAAGTCCGGCTAGGGCATCTGCACGTATGTTTTCACCTCTACGAATGTGGGTGATGTGACAGATGTCAAACTTTTGCAGAAGTGATTGTGCCTTGTTGTAGTAGGGCAGCAAATCTGGCTTCCTGACTTCAAATTTCTGATTCATCTGGTTGACGATCAGTTGAGAGTCTCCAAAGACTTCCAGCATGGTGATACCGGATTCGATGGCGAGTTCCAATCCTAAGATCAGAGCTTGATATTCAGCTGCATTGTTTGTGCATGGTTCCAGTAGCGAGAAAGCGTGTGGAATCATGTATTTGTCGGGGCTAACAAAGAGGATGCCAACTCCCGAGATCAGCTGTCTTTTTTTCATTTGCTGAGGATGTATCAGCAGCATAGTTACCATCCTCAGTGATTGTGTTGCATGGAGCATTTTCCGGAAACAAGTCCTGAACAGCATCCAGCAATCTTTCTTCTTCGTTGACTAATTCATCGTCCCAAGCATCAATGGCTGGGAATTCTTCAGTCAGGAAGGGTGTGAACTTTGAAGTCACAGTCTCAGGAGAAGAAACCTGAGAGGGTGTCATCTCAGTGAAAGTCACATGAGACGAGGTGGCTCCAGAAGATATATTGCTAGGTGTCGCCGGAGTGTAAGTGCTCTCATCAGACGATGCTTCGGAAGAGCTATAATCCCGAATTATCACATTACAGGAAGCTCTGACAGGAGACGTTGCCTGATCGGAGTCAGACCCATCCTCGGATGTAAGAGGATCGTCTATCCAGCAATTTTCTCCATTTTCAGGAGTTAAGGGAGGATGTACCTGATGGTCTTCAGGGACTTCAGGCTCTGGATTGCGAGGAGGCTCGTTGACGCGTTCTTGCTCTTGTTCTAGAGCGAGTCGCTGCAAGATCCTTGCATATTCTTCAAGATCAGGCATGGGAGCCGGATCTTCTTCTTCATCATCTCTTTGTGGCTCAATATTGTTGATTTCCACTGGAGTAATGAGAGATGCTGGGTCAGCAGCATTTTCTTGTACAGCCTCTTGGTCTTCTTCATCATCAGACCAGGATCCTTGTGGCTGTAAGGGGTTATACCAGATTACTGGCATAAGATGAGACTCAGGAACCCATTCTTCATCGGAGAGATATTCTCCTGTTTCAAGGGACTCCTCCCACTCATCTGTGTAGTTGGATTCAAATTCATCATCGGTGTCGCTGGACTCGTATCCATCAATGGAGAATCCAACTACCGAATTGCAAGAGTATGATGTCTCCTGCATGGCTTCTCTGAATTGAGGTGGCATGAAATCACTGAGAGTGAATTTCCTTACCCCCTTTGAAGTCTCTGGAAGGGATGTTTTTGTTACCTCCAGTGAAGCGGTAGAGGAAGCCTCTGCCTTTTCTTTGACCTCTAGTTTTGGCTGGGTCTTCTCTTGCCGTTTGAGCTTGAGGAGATGTTTCCTAGCCTGCCTTCGCTGTTGAGCTGTAGGCTTTATTTTCACGACCTCCCAATTTTCATCTTCCAGGAGATCGGGATGTACCCATATCGGTTGTCCGTCTGGTGTCGGGTAAGGAACCAGTTCCTCGGACGCTTCGATTGAGTTTATCACCTTGAAGGAAGTAGTAATCTTCTTCTTCGGTGATCTTGATGTTTGTCCACATGTCACCATGTTGACGGAGGCAGACCCATAGTTTTTGTCAAAGGTGATGACTCCGTTTTTCCACATCTCATTTATTTTCTCTCTCACAACGAAGCATTGATTGAGAGGATGCGAGATCATCTGGTGGTATGGACAGTACCGAGGATCGTTGGTTTTGCCAACATCACCCGGTCTTTTTGGTTCAGGCAAGGTGAGCTTGCCGTTTGCCACAAGAGCCCCGAAGATTTCATCAACATCTTCATCAAACGGGTATTTCTTCTCTACTCGTTCTTTGAAGGCGTCAGAGAGTTCAGGTCTCTTACCAGCAGCTTTGTTTTCAGCTTTCTTTGGTGGCTGAGGAGCTGGCTTGGTCTGCACATTGAGGACCTCTTTCTTCTTTGGTTTAGAGGTTGCAATGGCGGTTGGCTCTTTTCTTGATGATTTCTGACTGTTGAGGTCTTTAATCACCGTTTCAGCTTCCATGGAAGCTTCTAGGAGTTCTCCCAGGTTTTTTGATTTGTTGCCGATGATCATGGAGTGGATTCTGGCTCTCATGTTGTTTCGGCAGATGTCGACTAGCGACGCTTGTGGCAATACATCAGAGCATTTGTATGCCATTGCTTTCCACTTGTGAATGAAGTCATATGTTGATTCATTCTCCCCCTGTTTTAGGCTGCACAGCTGAGCCTATAGTAGCGGGGTGATCCTCACCTTTGAAGTGAGTCAGGAAGCGTGTCTCTAGCATGGCCCAGTTTTGGATTGAGTCCTCCGGCAGAGTGGAGTACCAATCGAAGGCCGTACCTTTTAGGGTACTTGCAAAGAGGCGGATCTTGAGTGCATCTTGATCCGCGATAGCTCCCGTCAGGATCTTGAAGTGGATGACGTGCTGTCTGGCTGATCCTTTCCCCGTATATGTTTGGAGAGTAGGATGCTTGAATTTGGTGGGGAACGGGACCGAGTCCATCCATAAGGGATATGGTGGCTTGATCCCATGCTCTTTGAGTATATCCTCTTCTTTTGCTTTGGCGAGGATACCGTCTACGTCCTTTTTAGTAAGGGCGCGTGACTCATTTTCTTCTCTATTTACCTCGTCGTCTTGATGATTCGGAGGAGGTTCATTGTTCGCCTGATTTTGGAAGGCGAGGAGAAGGTTTTCCATCAGAGTTTCAATCCTCTGCTGGCCCTGTTCCAACTGCTGGATGCGGGTGATCGCATCTTCTGGAGGTGGATTGCGGGGTGGTGGCTCAGAATTTGTAGCCAAGACATTCATCCTTCGTGATTCGAACGAAGAAACTGTCCTGGTGACTGAGCTGGGGCTCATTCTTTTTGAAGAGGAGCTTGAGGAAGGATCACTCTGCTGTCCTTTGCTTGAAGGAGCAGGGGATTCTTCCGAATGTCTTCTTGTCCTTGAGACACTGCGGGTCATTGGACGTCGGACATGGATTTTTGTTGCTGATTTTTGGCGCCTTCTGGTTTTTCCAACCATATGGACGGCAGCAACTTGGTTGGGTCTTTCTTTTTCGACCCATTTGGGAGAGACTTGAAGTGTGGGAGGCTGGGTCCTTTGCTTCTGTAGTCTCTTTTGTCGGTACGATGCGCGGCGGCGTATACGACGAGCAATTTGAGCTTCGGTCAGCTCTGACTGGGCTTTTACAATGAAGGATGTGCTCCCTCGGGCGCAGCAGCCAAGTCTGTCTTCTTTGTAGCTGGGCAGGGACAGGATGCGAACCCTATCCTTCGCCAGTTGCAGCGAAGCTTTGAATTTGTGAAGTTCGGCCCCTGTAGATATGAAGGGTCGAACTGCAGATTTGTAGGCCTTAGCAGATGCTTGTGGAGGCCTTGTGATGCATGACTTGATTTTGGGCTTGTAGGAACAAGCCGGCTCATGCTGGGATGACTTTGAAGTCGGGTTGGAGATGGGTCTCTCCTCTTTCATGTAAGCAAGAGGATAGAACTGGTTCTCCTTGAGTGGGGCCAGGAATGCTGGCTTAGTGGATGCCTGGGACCTTCTTTGTTTTGGTGAAGGTCTTGGGGACCAAGTCTTGGGGTAGACCTGGTTGTTTGCAGGTTGAGGCTTCGTGGGGCTGCCACGGGCTTCAGGCCTTCTTGTGCTCGCCTTTGGTGTCACGGTAGTGACACGTTGAGAGGCGAGTTTCTGCTTCTTGGAGGGAGCAGCTTGTTCCTCAGGAAGTGGGAATGGTCCCAGCGTCCCGAAGACGATAGTCCGGGGAGTCGAGGTCGACCCGGAGTTCAGAGAGTTGCCGAGGGAGCTGACGCTTCGGCAGCTGATGGGGCGCTTGTAGGTGCGCGTGGTTTGCTTCTGTTGAAGCATGATTTGGTGCTTGTTTTCGTCGAAAGTAATGGTTAGTGAAGCTGCCATTGTTAGTTTTTTCGAAAATTTCTGAAACAAGACCACATCCATTAGTAATCACAAGAATATAATGATCATAAATGGGAAGTTCTATGGTTTCGTCTTTTCAAATTGCTCGAGGTAGATGACCCAAGCAATATGAGGAAGGCAAAATGCCATAGAGGGTACAATTGTTCTGATCGCAGGTATGGTAAGCCCAGAATGGGCATCCCAGTGACTGCTAGAAGCAATTGTGAACTTAAATTCGACTTATCGAGAAGCAGAGCTTGCTCGAGGTAAGAAGAATATAAAGTTGGAGTTACAGATGTGCCGGTCGCAATACAGTAGACCCTGAAAGGGCGTACTAGTACCGCTAGACACAAATGTTTTGAGACCGCATCTATGAGATGAGATTCTCTGTTTTGAAAGGTCAAGATTAGATTCATCAAAGAGAGCATATGGTATTCCAATCTGAACACGGGCTCAGCGATTTCCGCGAGCGCCAGTGCTCAGAAAGAAATGAACCATGATTTCTCGGATCTGAATCTAAAAATGACGAGTTTTTTTTGAAAGGCCAATATCGGGTTCATCAAAGAGAGCAAAAGGCACTCCAATCTGAACACGGGCTCAGCGATTTCCGCGAGCGCCAGTGCTCAGAAAGGAGAAGACCAAGATTTCTCTAATCTAAACCCAAAATGACGGAAGTTTTTTTTTTGAAGATTTTTGAAGATTTTTTTTTTTTTTTTTTTTTAAAATCTTTTTTTTTTTAAATTTTTTTATTTTCTATTATTTTTTATTATTTTTTTTTTAAGAATTTTTTTTTTGAAAATTTTTTTTATTTTTTATTTTTTATTTTTTATTTTAAAATTTTTATTTTTAAAAATTTTATTTTTGAAAAAAAATTTATTTAAAAGACGAGAGAGTACACATAGGCCTCCTAACCTGGTCTTATGAAATCTTGATTGATAGAATTGCCCCCAGGTAAGGGTAGGATTACTTAATGAACCCGTTTGGAGGACCCTTGCCTAGAACAGTCAAGCTGTCTCCACACTCTGGACAAGGCTTTTCTTTGAATCAACCATGATCAAAGAACACAGTTGGTTTAACCTTAGTGGTCTATGTCTTTTTTTTTTATTTTATTTTTATTTTTATGAATTCATCGAAGAGAAACCATGGCCCAAAACCTTAGTCGAACAGGCTCAACATTTCTGCAAGCGCGATGAACGATAGGAACAGATCAAGGTTTCTCAATTTTGAATCCAAATTGAGAAATCTAAATTTTTTTTTTTATATATATATATATATATTTTTTTTTTGATTTTTTAATGAACTCATCGAAGAGAAACCATGGCCCAAAACCTTAGTCGAACAGGCTCAACATTTCTGCAAGCGCGATGAACGATAGGAACGGATCAAGGTTTCTCAATTTTGAATCCAAATTGAGAAATCTAAATTTTTTTTATATATATATATATATATTTTTTTTTATTTTTTAATGAACTCATCGAAGAGAAACCATGGCCCAAAACCTTAGTCGAACAGGCTCAACATTTCTGCAAGCGCGATGAACGATAGGAACGGATCAAGGTTTCTCAATTTTGAATCCAAAAATGACAAATCTAAATTTTTTTTTTTATATATATATATATTTTTTTTTGATTTTTTAATGAACTCATCGAAGAGAAACCATGGCCCAAAACCTTAGTCGAACAGGCTCAACATTTCTGCAAGCGCGATGAACGATAGGAACGGATCAAGGTTTCTCAATTTTGAATCCAAATTGAGAAATCTAAATTTTTTTATATATATATATATATATTTTTTTTTTGATTTTTTAATGAACTCATCGAAGAGAAACCATGGCCCAAAACCTTAGTCGAACAGGCTCAACATTTCTGCAAGCGCGATGAACGATAGGAACGGATCAAGGTTTCTCAATTTTGAATCCAAATTGAGAAATCTAAATTTTTTTTTTATATATATATATATATATTTTTTTGATTTTTTAATGAACTCATCGAAGAGAAACCATGGCCCAAAACCTTAGTCGAACAGGCTCAACATTTCTGCAAGCGCGATGAACGATAGGAACGGATCAAGGTTTCTCAATTTTGAATCCAAAAATGACAAATCTGATTTTTTTGTTTTTTTTTTTTTAAATTTTTTTTGAAAAGAGAAAGAATGGAAATAAATTCAAAGAATTAGAAATTTCCAAACAAAAAATCTCATCTCATTTTTTTTGCAGAATTCAACATAGGCCACCAATTATAAAGTAGCCAAGGAATCGAGAAAAGAAATATAAGCATAGAGCAAAATATATGATATGCAAATATTTCATTTCTAGCATCGTGTTCTCAAATAAACGAGTCCCACCGGGTGTGCCAGCTTGATGGACCGCGCTCCTGCTTGGTTCTACCGAGGTCGGCGGACGTGGGAGTCCGTCGGGTCCGACCCTTTCGTAACCGGGGGGCAAGGGCGTGCATCAACATTTCTTTTTTTGTTGGTGTGCCAGATTTTCTATTTTTACTTGGAATTGCAAGTGGTGATCCGGAGATCAACCTTCGCAAGTAAAAAGGAAATCAACTTCTTTCAAGTTTTCCATTGCACATATATTTAAGAAAAGAGACATTTTCTTGATTTGCCGTGAAAGGCGATTTTTTTGGCATTTATAGCCGATTTTGGCGTTTATAGCCGATTTTTGGCGTTTATAGCCGATTTTGGCGTTTATAGCCGATTTTACAATCCTTATCAACAATGAAAGACAAGAATTGTGATTTTTGTCTCTTTTGAAAAAATACAAACTACAATGAAAAGCAAGAAAAGGAGGATCTAACTTCTCAGGAGATTGTGGGGGACTCGTTTAGATTGACGGTCGCAAGCCATATGTGGGCTTCGCCATCATCCATGCAGATGAGAACAGAGGATGCTATTTGATTCACTTGGCTTGGCTATAACCTCGGGTTTTTAGAAGACAAAGACCAAAGGAAGGTCCTATGTCCAATAAAAACCGAGTAGACGGGCTGAAAAGCCACATCTAAGCCATTGGAGGCAGGAGGAGAAGGCAAGGACCTTGGGGGGGGGGGTACCCCCCAAGGGACTTTTGTCACCTTGTTGCGGTGGCCGGTGTAGAACTTCCGCAGAGTTTTCTCTCTTTTTCTTTTCTCTGGATTTCTGACTGCTGTCTGATGTTTGTTGTGTGTTTTTCCGATTTGGATTCCTTTGGAGTGCTCTCCTATTTATAGGCTCTTGGTAGCCATTTAGGAGAGTTTATGGGCTTTTAATGTCATTAAGCCGCATAATGGGAGGAGTTACAAAATTGAATTGTTTATTTTGTAACTCCTTTTTCTTGGCTTCTGATTGGCCGGAGGAGATTGAGGGCATTTAATCGCCTTTAATCGCCATGATGGGAGGAGTTTCATGGGTTAAATGCCATGAATTTCTTGACTTGTAACTCCCGAATGCTTGCTTCTGATTGGGCCGTCCAAAGAAATGGATTAATGACTGTAATAAAGCTAGTCAATTAACCGCATTAAGTGGTCGCCGAGCAGCTGAAGAGTCGCGGGCCGTGCCACGTCTTTTGAGATTCTTCTGTTGATGATCATCGATGGATCTTCATGTAGATCGACATCAGATGATCATGTAATTTCAGATGTTTGTTGCCAACAGCGGGTCGGTGCCATCTGTCCTGTCGATTTCTCGATCGGTCGGGTGGAAAGCACACTTTTTTTGGTTGACCGGGTGGCGATCAATACTGTCTTCGATACTCTTGATGTTTTACCCGTGTTTTGGACGGATATCAGAGGACTTGGTGTCTCAAAAGCATGAATTTTGGAAAGTACCAGAGGCTGGGCTCCTCGAATCGCGAAAAAAAACGGCGAAAACCGGGGTTTCCGGGGCTTTCCCGGCGACCCCGGGGTCCATGGTCGCCGGCGACCCTGGCCCAGGGTCGCAGGGGCCTGCGACCCTGGGGGGTTTTCCCCCTTTCTGGTCCCGTTTTGCGTCCGTTTTTGCTTTTTTTCTGATTCTTTTTTCTTCTGTACTTTTCTTTGACATTTTGACCATTTATTTGGCCTGATTTCTTTGAAAGAAACCTGATGAGAATCCTTGCATTTTATTTTGCAAAGTTTCCAATTTCCTGAGAAAGCCGAAGACTTTGTCGCGCAGAGCTGCCGATTTTCTGTCAAAGCTGAAACTGGGTCAAACGATGTCGAAATGACCTGAAATTTGGTGTGAAGCCTCCTGAGCAATAAATAAGACCAACCACAGGCTTTTGTTTGAGTTTCGAAGCCGTTTGGGGTCCTATCACCTGCAGACTTGCTTTTTGTCGCGATGAAGATGTCGCGGTTTGATGTGCGGTCAACCGATGTCCGATTGACTTGAAATTTGACAGGGAACCTATTGGAGTCATTTTAAGATGATCCATAGGTTCTGTCTTGGAAATCATGGTCCCGGAGAGCTTTACCGCCGAGAGCTCCTTTTCGGCTGTCAGAGAAGCGAAGTTAGGCCAAATGATTTTGAAATGGCCCGAAACTTCTTGTGTACTCCTCTTTTGGCTGTCTGGAAGAATCTTGCAGTTTTTGTTTGATTCTGACAAGATTTTATTTTTGGAAGCATCATTGCCTATTTATGGCAGGTTGCGACTTCATGTAGCTCTTTGGATCTTGAAAAGGCAAAGTGACATTTTTGGTGTCAACACTGAGTACCAAAATAAATGGATCAGACACGACGGTCTGGCAGGTGGGTGAAAAGATAAGACAATAAAACAAAACATTGATACTTTGCAAGGGTTTAGAAAAACCTGTGTGTAAATAATGAATTTCATAAAAGATAATGCATCATTTATTAAATAACGACATGAACGACGTAAAACGGTAGAGGTACCAAGAATAAGGAACTGTCAAGATGGCAACAACACAAAGCTAGATCCTCTCTCACTAAAGTGAAGAGAGCACATACCCTGCGGGATCATTGACATCAGTCACACACGGTGAGGAGGAGCAACAATAAGATACTTGATATACATATATATATACCCTGCGGGACCACGGTAGCGAACCGGGTAAAAACTCTGCGGGTTCCAGACTGCAGCTGACTATCGGGAGGGGAAGGATCTCCAAGTCGGTGGATCAAACCGACAAGGTTCTCCAAGCTCAGTGGTGCCGACTTATAGGTCAAATACGAGAAATCAAATCAAATGCATAGTAAAGGAACGGGGTGCCAATAGGCACAAATACATATTCACATCAGGTTGACACATACAGGTTAGCAAAAGCTAAACACATCACTTCTAATATTCTCGGGACAGTCTAGACATATCACATGGGTTTCAAATCCCAAAAAGAGTTTGATTGAAAACCGAATAAAAATGGTTTCTCATATATTTCCGGGCTAGACAGGGAGGTTCCCCGAATTGAGTCAGTGTGAATAGGGTTCCATATGTCGGTCATGATATAAATTGGTACTCTTTAGGAATTAGAGACATTCCGAGTCCTTATGCACATTGACCAATCTAGAAATCCTCACCGATCTCCATGATGAGGTTTCTCCTTCCTCCGGACTTCATACACCGCCTTACATAGCATTGGGGCTCCAAACAATACCTGCCCAAGCCTAAAAACAGTGTTTCAAGTCCTTAGGTATTAACCCACACCAGACAGGCAGTTCGCTCGAGCGAACTGGGAAGTTCGCTCGGGCGAACTGCTCTCTATTTGGGGTTCGCTCGAGCGCACCAAGATTCGCTCAAGCGGACCTGCTCGGATCAAATTGGCTCGAGCAATTAGAGGGTTGGCTCGAGCCAACGAGGTTCTGTGACGGGTTCGCTCGAGCGATGTGTCAAGGTCGCTCGAGCGAACTGTCCAGAAACTCATTTTCTGTGTACAGTTCCTTCCTTCCTCTTTCTTTCCTTTCACCCTCTTTTGAGCACCCATTAATCATACATTTGAGGGTCTCTAAGACCTCATTTAAGCCCCACTCAATCCATCATTTACTTCCCTCAACAGCCACACCAACCAAACATAACTTCTCCATCACTTCCACCTCATTCAAAGCAAGGCAACTCCATTAATAAAAGTCCATAAATGAACACAATGATCTATAAACAAAACAATAATGCACATGTTTTCCAAGGGGACTATTAATAGAGAATATCCTATCATCATGCATATTTCCAAAACCATGAAAACCCATAAAGATAAATTAGGTGAAAGCAATGAGTAAGAGTTCAAATCTTAATAATAAGAAATCATGAAATCAATTTATTCATCCACTTGCCTTCGGTCCAAAGCTAAGAATCCAAGCCAAGATATCAAATCTACCCAAAGACCCCCAAATCCAAACCCTAAAACCATCAAAACCATAAAAAAGAAAGGAAAACTAGCAATAGTCAAGATTACGTCTCCCTAGGGCTAGGAGAGTAAGAATCTAGAAGATTGGGAGGATCACTTACCTACAAGTGTTTCAAATAGGTAGAGAGCTCAAAAGTAGCTCCAATGGTGATGCATGTCTTCACAAATGGTACCAATAGAAAGCTCTTGAGGTGAGGAAGATGATTATGGAGCCCATTTCTTTATTAGGAAGAGCTCTTGGATGATTTATGAGAAAGCAAGCAAGAAAGACAAGGGAGAAACCCTTAGGGCTGGGATTTCCTCTCCTTCTAGGGTTTTAGCAAGAAAGGGGAAAATGAAAAAGGAAGCTCTCGTTATATAGCAAGTGGGGATGGGGCCCACAGCTTAAAAGACTTGTCGGGCTAAAATCATGGCTTTGGGGGCTTCAAATGAATTCGACAAAGGAAACAAAGTTGATCGGCGAAATTTCTAATTTCCAAGAAGTATATATTTTGCATGATTTGGAGACATTGAAATTGGTGTCCAGATTTTGGGTAAAAAGACCATTTTGCCCTCAAATTGTAAAAAGTCAGGTTTAGGGCCCTCGAATGGGAACGATGTCAACAAGAAAGTTGTAGGGATTGACAAGACAAGTCAAATGAGTTTAAAACACAATTTTTGGAAATCATTGGTAAACCCCAAATCTCACACAATTCGTAGCAAGAACCCCCAAAGGGTCCCACAAGTAAAAAGGCTCTCCAAATTCCCCAAAGCTATTATAAAAGCTATTCTAATCCCAAACTTAACCAAAACCCTTTAAACACACTTAGAGCTAAAGCACAACTTAATTAACTCTAATCGAGGTCTCTCGGGTCGGGGTCTTACATCCTCCACCCCTTAGGACATTTGGTCCTCCAAATGGAAATTAAAACTCACCTCCGGTTGGAGATGTGGGTACTTCGTCTGAACTTGATCCCGTAATTCCCATGTTGCTTCTTCTGGTCCATGATTCTCCCAAAGTACCTTGACCCACTGAATAGTCCGAGTTCTCAACTCTTGTTCCTTGGTGTCAATAATCTGTTTCGGCTTCTCAACATATGTAGCTTCTTCTCGGATTTCTAACGGCTCGTGACGGAGTATGTGTAGTCTGTCGGGGACGTACTTCTTCAACATAGACACATGAAAAACATTGTGTACTCCGGAGAGTTCAGGTGGTAAGGCTAATCTGTAAGCCACGTCACCAATCTTACTCACAATGTCATACGGTCCAATGTAGCTCCGAGATAATTTACCCTTCTGTCGAAACCTCAAAGTTCCACGAGTAGGTGACACTTTCAAGAAAACCTTATCTCCTTCTTTGAACTGCAAATCCCTTCTGTGAGAATCTGCATAGCTCTTCTGCCTACTTTGAGCCACTTTCAGATGCTCTTGGATCAATTTGACCTTGTCACTTGTCTCACTAACAATAGTCGGACCATGGAAACTGCGAGTGCCAACTTCTTCCCAACAAACAGGTGTCCTACACCTTCTGCCATACAAAGCTTGAGGCGCCATTCCGATACTCGAGTGAAAACTATTGTTGTAAGCGAACTCACACGACGGTAAGGCTTCATCCCACTGAGTCTTGAAATCTAACATACAAGCTCGGAGCATGTCCTCAAGTGTCTGTATTGTCCTCTCTGACTGACCATCGGTCTGTGGGTGATAGGTTATGCTGAATTGTAACTTTGTACCCATAGACTCATGCAGTGTCTTCCAAAATCTCGAGACAAATCTACTATCTCTGTCGGATGTGATGGAAACTGGCTGTCCATGTCGACTGACAATCTCTGTGACAAACAACTGTGCCAGAGGTAACATATGCATCTTCTTCCCAGTCTTCATCGGTAGGAAATGAGCTGACTTGGTGAGACGGTCCACTATGACCCAAATAGCATCATTGCCCTTACTAGTCTTCGGTAATCCCGAGATAAAATCCATGGTAATGTGCTCCCATTTCCACTCTGGAATCTCTAATGGCCGTAATAACCCTAGAGGCTTCTGATGTTCTGTCTTGATCAACTGACATGTCATACATCTAGAGACGAAAGCTGCTATCTCTCTCTTCATGTTATTCCACCAAAATCTGCCCTTCAAGTTTTGGTACATCTTTGTACTGCCCAGGTGTATGGAATACTTGGCATTGTGAGCCTCGATCATGATATCATTTCTCAAGTCCTCCAAGTTAGGCACACATAGACGATTTCGGTAGTACAAAACTCCATCTACAACACGAAAATCTGGACGATCTGCTATATGCTCTGAAATCTTAGCCAATTCTGAGTCTTGTAACTGATTCTCTTTGATCTTCTGAATGAATGAAGGTTCCGACACTGACATATTTGCCAACATGACACCCTCCCTTAGAGGCTGGAAATCTACTCCCAACTCCTCTAACTGCTGTACAACATAAGTCCCCCGAAGACTTGCCATGCTAACTGACTTTCTGCTCAAGGCATCTGCAACTACATTCGCTTTTCCTGGGTGATACTTGATAGGAAAATCATAGTCCTTGATATATTCCATCCATCTTCTCTGCCTCATGTTCAACTCCTTTTGAGAAAACAAGTATTGTAGACTACGGTGGTCGGAGTGAACCTCAAACTTCTCTCCATAGAGGTAGTGTCTCCACATCTTCAACGCTAACACAACTGCTGCCAACTCGAGATCATGTGTTGCATAGTTCTTCTCATGATCTTTCAACTGCCGAGATCCATATGCAACTTCCTTCCCATCTTGCATTAGAACACATCCAAGTCCAACATTGGAAGCATCGGTAAAAATGGTGAAACCGCCCTGATGTCAAAGTAAGGACTGGAGCTGTAGTCAATCTCTTCTTCAGCTCTTGGAAACTAGCTTCACACTTGTCCGTCCAAACATATGGTGTGTTTTTCGTAGTCAACTTCGTCAAAGGTGACGCAATCGACGAAAATCCTTGCACAAACTTCCGATAATACCCTACCAGTCCAAGAAAACTCCTGATTTCTGATGCATTCTTTGGTCTGTCCCAATTCATAACTGCCTCAATCTTGGACGGGTCCACTGATAATCCTTCCTTCGAGATGATATGACCCAAAAATATGACTTGGTCCAACCAAAATTCACACTTACTGAGTTTTGCAAACAACTGGTTTTCTCTCAAAAGCTGGAGTGTTGTCCTCAAATGTTCTTCATGCTCTTCTTTGGTCTTGGAATACACCAAAATATCATCAATAAACACCACTGTAAACTGATCCAAATACTCTGCAAATATCTTGTTCATCAACGCCATGAAAACTGCCGGTGCATTAGTCAAACCGAATGGCATCACTAGAAACTCATAGTGTCCATATCTCGTCCGAAAAGCAGTTTTTTGTACATCTGAATCTCTGACTCTCAACTGGTGGTAGCCGGACCTCAAGTCAATTTTTGAAAAGTAAGCAGCTCCTTGCAACTGATCGAACAATTCATCTATCCTTGGCAATGGATACTTGTTTTTAATGGTCACTTGGTTCAATCTCCTATAGTCGATGCACATTCTCATAGAACCATCTTTCTTCTTCACAAACAAAACTGGTGCTCCCCACGGTGACACACTAGGTCTCACAAAACCTTTGTCCAAATGTTCTTGCAACTGTATCTTCAACTCTCCCAATTCTGCCGGAGCCATTCTGTAAGGTGCAATAGAAATCGGAGCGGTCCCCGGTAACAACTCGATAGTGAAGTCTATCTCTCTAATGGGTGGCAATCTTGGTATCTCCTCCGGAAAAACATCCGGAAATTCACAAATAATTGGGATCTCCTCCACCCCTTGGGACCGTTTATCCTCCGTGATAAACGCCAAATAAGCCTCACAACCACTTCTTAGAAGTCTATCAGCCTTCAATGCTGAAATAAACCCTGCGCTAGGACTACTCTTCTCTCCCTGAAACAACACCCCTGCTTGGGTCTCCTCTAACTTAAAAGTTAGGGTCTTATGGAAACAATCCTTAGTAGCATGGTATCCTGCTAACCAATCCATCCCTAGGATGACATCAAAATCCTGCATCTCCAATAAAATGAGATCTACCGGTAATTCTAGTTCTCCTATCATGACTGAACAACTAGGGTAAAAAGTTCTACAAACAACTTCCTTACCTAAAGGAGTAGTCACAGTCAAAATGAAACTCAACTCTCTAGCATGCATATCAATCAACTTAGTAAATTTTGGAGATAGGAATGAGTGAGTAGAGCCAGGGTCAAACAAAACCCTAGCATCAAAACCACAGACGAGAAGTGTACCTTCCACTACATTGCCTTCAGCCTCTGCATCCGCTCTATTGACGGAATATAGTTGTGCCCTCTGTTGTGGCCTGTTTTGTCCTTGTGGTTGCTTGCCCTATTGTGCATTCCTGTTCTGCTGCTGAGGTCGCTGATTCTGATTTTGGTTCTGCCCTTGTTGACGAGCCTGTTGCTGTTGCTGTGGCCTATACTGCTGTTGTGGTGCCTGTTGCTGTAGTGGCCTTGCCTGATTCTGGACTAGTAATGCATTATGAGGTGGTGCCTGACGCTGCACTCCCTGCTGCTGTCTATTCTATCTTTCTGGCCTTGGGCATTCCCTCATTTGGTGGTCCATCGATCCACATCTAAAACGTGCCCCCTTGATAGTATGGCATTGGGCATTCCCATGGTATTTCCCACAATGGGTGCAATCACCTGGATTCTGCACATTTTGCTCTTATCTTGGCCTTTTGTTCTGATTGTTCCTCTGCTGATAGTTCTGCTGCTGGTGGCCTTGACCCTTTCCTTGATTCTTGATGATTTTGTTATGAAAGTTCTGAAACTCGTATGCCCTTTTGACAGCTTCTTCGAAGGTGACGGGTGGTACAACCCCGGTAGCATCTCTCTCAATGATTGGGTGAAGTCCCTCAAGGAACTTGGTTATCTTCTTTTCCACCGTGTCCACCAACTCCGGTGCATACCTTGACAATCTCTCGAATTTGGTGAGGTATTCGAGGACTGTCATGTTCCCATGCACAAGTTGCTGAAATTCTGCTGCCTTTTGCCTCTTGACATGGGTAGGTACATATTTCTCTCCAAATTGTCTCTTGAAGTTAGCCCAAGCTTCTGCATCAGCCATTGTCCTGCATTCTGCCTTGATGGTCTTCCACCATATATCTGCTAAGCCCGTGAAAATAGAAGCTGCGAGTTGCACTCGTTCTACACCGGTACATGTGAAGATTTCGAATATATTCTCTATGTGCTCAAGCCAGTCATCTGCTGCCATTGGATCCTCGGTTCCCATGAATTCCTTTGGTCCTCTCTTCCTGAACCGTTCGTACAACACGTTAGGATCATTCCCTCTATTGTTGACCGGACCCAGTGGTGCAACTGGAATTGGTTCCGGTCTCCTCTCTAGCACACCCAACAACTGTGCTTGCATTTGAGCCATTTCCCTAGCATGATCCTCATCTTTCTTAAGCATCTGTTCTTGCAATCTGGTCTGTGTCTCATGTGCTTGTGCTTGGAGTCTAGCCTGGTTCTCATTGGCCTAATGTTGCTGGTCTAACATGGCCTGCATCATCTGCTGGAATTGGTTCTACATACTGTTATCCTATGTATCCTCTTCAATAGGCCCTGTATTCTCACTGTTACTAGCAACGTGATTACTGTTTGCTGCTCGTTTGTGAGGTGGCATAACGCTGCAAAACAATTTGTTAACACATATAAATCAAGTACAGGGTGGTTACACATTGCTCACATGATTCTATCTAACGAGAGTCTAACAAATTTTCGCCACGTACTTGAGACTTCTGGTTTCTTTTAATTGCCTGAAACATGTCCCGCTCTGATACCAGTCCTGTCGCGACCCCGGACCGGGTTAGAGAATCCAAATCCGGGATCGGGACCTAATGATGCCGCACCACTTGCATCTCTTTGGCTAAACCGCACACGGGATTAAGAAAACATTTATTCGTGCACGAGATTTCTCACAGGGTTCCGCGGTGAGGATTATCCATACATATCATCTCACAAATAAACATATCAAACACGTATTCGAGATTGCGGAAGCGTGTAGCAAATCATGTTGGTGCTATTCCATTCCATAAACAAGACTGTTTTATAATTGGCATGACAAGATATCAGAATGAGCAATGAACATAAGCATATTCCCCAAAAGTAAAGTTAATTGTATATACAAAAGATCAGTTAGTTAATTGCCCCAAAATAATGGTCAACAAAGACCATACATCCAACAAAACCCAAAAGATGTTATCACAAATTTCCAAAATGTCGACCTCAAAGCCCGAACGAATGTCTACATGACATCGTCGGCTTGGCACTCTATCACACGATGCGGTTCACCGACCGCCTCCTCAGGCTCCTCCTCGATGGCAATAAGCTCGGGACCTGAGTACCAAAATAAATGGATCAGACACGACGGTCTGGCAGGTGGGTGAAAAGATAAGACAATAAAACAAAACATTGATACTTTGCAAGGGTTTAGAAAAACCTGTGTGTAAATAATGAATTTCATAAAAGATAATGCATCATTTATTAAATAACGACATGAACGATGTAAAACGGTAGAGGTACCAAGAATAAGGAACTCTCAAGATGGCAACCACACAAAGCTAGATCCTCTCTCACTAAAGTGAAGAGAGCAAATACCCTACGGGATCATTGACCTCAGTCACACACGGTGAGGAGGAGCAACGATAAGATACTATAATATACATATATATACTCTGCGGGACCATGGTAGCGAACCGGGTAAAAACTCTGCGGGTTCCAGACTACACCTGACTATCGGGAGGGGAAGGATCTCCAAGTCGGTGGATCAAACCGACAAGGTTGTCCAAGCTCAGTGGTGCCGACTCATAGGTCAAATACGAGAAATCAAATCAAATGCATAGTAAAGGAACGGGGTGCCAATAGGCACAAATACATATTCACATCAGGTTGACACATACAGGTTAGCAAAAGCTAAACACATCACTTCTAATATTCTCGGGACAGTCTGCACATATCACATGGGTTTCAAATCCCAAAAAGAGTTTGATTGAAAATCGAATAAAAATGGTTTCTCATATATTTCCGGGCTAGACAGGGAGGTTCCCGGAATTGAGTCAGTGTGAATAGGGTTCCGTATGTCGGTCATGATATAAATTGGTACTCTTTAGGAATTAGAGACATTCTGAGTCCTTATGCACATTGACCAATCTAGAAATCCTCACCGAATCTCCATGATGAGGTTTCTCCTTCCTCCGGACTTCATACAATGCCTTACATAGCATTGGGGCTCCAAACAATACCTGCCCAAGCCTAAAAATAGTGTTTCAAGTCCTTAGGTATTAACCCACGCCAGATAGGCAGTTCGCTCGGGCGAACTGCTCTCTGTTTGGGGTTCACTCGAGCGGACCAAGATTCGCTCGAGCGGACCTGCTCGGATCAGATTGGCTCGAGCCAACGAGGTTCTATGACGGGTTCGCTCGAGCGATGTGTCAGGGTCGCTCGAGCAAACTGTCCAGAAACTCATTTTCTGTGTACAGTTCGTTCCTTCCTCTTTCTTTCCTTTCACCCACTTTTGAGCACCCATTAATCATACATTTGTGGGTCTCGAAAACCTCATTTAAGCCCCATTCAATCCATCATTTACTTCCCTCAACAACCACACCAACCAAACATAACTTCTCCATCACTTCCACCTCATTCAAAGCAAGGCAACTCCATTAATAAAAGTCCATAAATGAACACAATGATCTATAAACAAAACAATAATGCACATGTTTTCCAAGGGGACTATTAATAGAGAATAGCCTATCATCATGCATATTTCCAAAACCATGAAAACCCATAAAGATAAATTAGGTGAAAGCAATGAGTAAGAGTTCAAATCTTAATAATAAGTAATCATGAAATCAATCCATTCATCCACTTGCCTTCGGTCCAAAGCTAAGAAAATCAAGCCTCAACACCTCTCCAAGCCAAGATACCAAATCTACACAAAGACCCCCAAATCCAGACCCTAAAACCATCAAAACCATACAAAAGAAAGGAAAACTTGCAATAGTCAAGATTAAGTCTCCCTAGGGCTAGGAGAGTAAGAATCTAGAAGATTGGGAGGATCACTTACCTACATATGTTTCAAATAGGTAGAGATCTCAAAAGAAGCTCCAATGGTGATGCATGTCTTCACAAATGGTACCAATAGATAGCTCTTGAGGTGAGGAAGATGATTATGGGGCCCATTTCTTGATTAGGAAGAGCTCCTGGATGATTTATGAGAAAGGAAGCAAGAGAGACAAGGGAGAAACCCTTAGGGCTGGGATTTCCTCTCCTTCTAGGGTTTTAGCAAGAAAGGGGAAAATGAAAAAGGAAGCTCTCGTTATATAGCAAGTGGGGATGGGGCCCACAGCTTAAAAGACTTGTCGGGCTAAAATCATGGCTTTGGGGGGTTCAAATGAATTCGACAAAGGAAACAATGCTGATCGGCGAAATTTCTAATTTCCAAGAAGTATATATTTTGCATGATTTGGAGACATTGAAATTGGTGTCCAGATTTTGGGTAAAAAGACCATTTTGCCCTCAAATTGTAAAAAGTCAGGTTTAGGGCCCTCGAATGGGAACGATGTCAACATGAAAGTTGTAGGGATTGACAAGACAAGTCAAATGGGTTTAAAACACAATTTTTGGAAATCATTGGTAAACCCCAAATCTCACACAATTCGTAGCAAGAACCCCCAAAGGGTCCCACAAGTAAAAAGGCTCTCCAAATTCCCCAAATGTATTATAAAAGCTATTCTAATCCCAAACTTAACCAAAACCCGCTAAACACACTTAGAGCTAAAGCACAACTTAATTAACCCTAATCGAGGTCTCTCGGGTCGGGGTCTTACATAACAAGAAGACAAGTTCATAATCTGTGTGCTCATTATTCCTTTGTCTCACAAATTGAGCCCAAGAACTTCTCTGAAGCAGAAACCAAGTCTGAATTGATTGATGCCATGCAAGAAGAATTAAATCAGTTTAAAAAGAATGAGGTATGGGATCTTATACCTCTACCTGAAGGCAAAAGTCAAATTGGCACTAAATGGATTTTTAAGAACATGCTGGATGAATCAGGAAATGTGATAAGGAACAAAGCTAGACTTGTAGCCAAAGGATACGCTCAAGTTGAAGGAGTTGATTTTGAGGAAACATTTGGTCCTGTAGCTCGTTTGGAGTCTATTCAAATTTTATTAGCTTATGATAGTAGCATGAGAATTAAACTGTTTCAAATGGATGTGAAGAGTGCCTTTTTAAATGGTGAAATAGAGGAAGATGTATATGTTACCCAACCTGAAGGTTTTGAAGATCCTCATCACCCAGACTATGTGTTTAAATTGAAGAAAGCTCTCTATGGTCTAAAACAAGCTCCAAGAGCCTGGTATGAGAAGCTCACAAGTCACTTACTTAAAAATGATTATAAGTGTGGAAATGTGGACAAGACCCTCTTCATTAAAAAGGTTGATCAAGATATTCTTATTGCTCAGATATATGTTGATGACATAGTTTTTGGTTCCACATCAGAACAACTTGCTCAAGGATTTTCTCAATTGATGAGCTCTACTTTTGAAATGAGTTTGGTAGGACCCTTACAATTTTTTCTAGGATTACAAGTCAGTCAAATTGATCATGGTATCTTTCTTAGCCAATCCAAGTTTGCCCTAGAAATAGTGAAAAAGTTTGGCTTAGGAGACTCTAAGGCTAGCTGCAATCCCATGGGATCTACTACTAAAATCTCTAGTGATCTTCAGGGTAAGAAAGTAGATCAGAAACTTTATAAAAGCATGATTGGGAGCCTTCTTTACCTTACAGCTAGTAGACCAGATCTCTCTTTTAGTGTTGGAATATGTGCTAGCTACCAATCTGATCCTCGTGAGTCTCATCTTAAGGCGGTTTAAACGAATCATAAAATACATTCATGGGACTTCTCACTATGGTATCTGGTATCCCCGTGACTCCACTCTGCAATTAACTGGATATAGTGATGCAGATTGGGCAGGATCTATAGATGATAGGAAGAGCACTAGTGGCTGCTGTTATTTCATAGGAAACTGCTTAGTAGCTTGGCATAGCAAAAAGAAAAATTCTGTATCTTTGTCTACTGCAGAAGCTAAATATATTGCTGCAGGTAGCTGTTGTGCTCAACTATTGTGGATGAAACAAACTTTGTTAGATTATAATGTTCCACAACAATGTATGCCTATCATGTGTGACAATTCAAGTGCCATTAGCATCTCTAAGAATCCAGTTCAACATTGTCGCACTAAGCACATTGACATTCGTTATCATTTTCTACGTGATCATGCTGATAAAGGCAATATTGAGTTAATTTTTGTTCCAACAGATACTCAATTGGCTGACTTATTTACTAAACCCCTTGGAAATGATCAGTTCATTAATTTGAGACATCAATTGGGCATTGGCCCATGCCCTGATTTCTAAATTTTTGTTGGTTAATCACCTGTTACCACATTTTACTTTTATCATATCACTTATTAACAGGTGCTACTAACAAGGTTTTGTATTTTCTCGTTGGTGGGTAGGATCCTTTGCAATTAGATGTCAAAGGGGGAGAGAAAAATTAAGTGGTCTCCAATTGAGGGGGAGAAGATTCGAGGGTTATCTAGTTGAGGGGGAGAAGCTTTGCCTAGCATATCTTTTTTGTGTAGCATCTGTGTGTCATTGCTCTCGCAAGGAAAATCCAAAGCTCCAAAATATCCAAATGCTCCCGAACATCCAAAGCTCCTTAAATGTACAAAGAAGATGATGTTCAAGTTTTCATCGGAGATTGAGAGAGAGTTCAAGCTTCAAGAGTTGCCATCAAATTGCAAAGGGGGAGATTGTTAGAGTTTTTCTTTTGTTGCAATTTGATAGGATGCACAACCTCCCATTCATTCATTCCTTAATCTTGGGATCTTCATGCAAAATCTTCATTTATAATCTTTGTTTTTATCATATGTTATGCATGTTTTTAAATCATCTTAGGCATTTTAGTTTTCATGTTTTTAAAACTCTTAAAATGATTTAAAACATGTTTCCTAGCTTGATTCTATGGCTTAAAGTCCCCACAAAAAAATCTCTTTTAAAATGGTTTTTCGGTTACCTTGCGGTTACCTCGCGGCTAGCTGCATGAATAGTAACATCACTATTCACTGTTCACTAGCCATTTGAACAATAACATCACTATTCACTATTCACTGTTCACTAGCCATTTGAACAGTAACATTATTCACTGTTCACTATTCACTAGCCGTTTTATAACCGTTGGACCAGCCGTTGGCAACCTTTTTGGCTATAAAAAGGGACCTTTTCTTTTGGGAAGGCAGTTGAACTTTTGAGGGGTTTTGAGGCCAAGAAAGGAGGATCTTTTAAGAGCATTAGTAAGGAATTATGGGGCTAATCCATTGATTCAACCTTTGATTCATCTCAAATGGGTGTGCTCTCTTTTCTCAATATATCTCATGCTTTGTCTTGATCTTTGTCTTCTTTCAAAAGCAGGTTATAAGTAAATGAATGTTGTCTTCCTATCATCTTTAGAACTTTAAACTTGGTTTTCCATAGGACTACAACATATGATCTGTAATTCACATGAGTTTGTTTTTAATGGTTCAAAACTAACTTGTTTGATTTAAGTTACATTTGTTTAAACTCAAGTTAGCTTATCTTTACAAACCATGTGTTCTTCATTCTACTCTTTCTCATACATATGATTAACATCTTTGCATCATTCAAAGTTTCATCTTTCTAAAAAGAGAGAGAGTGATTTCTAGTATATGCATAAATCATACACTTTCTCATTCATATACATGTATCTAGAGATTGATATTTCATTTTCAATTCAGCCTATTTAGAGGAACTTCATTGCACTTAATTGTTCTCTTATCCATGCATCAATAGGCATTTTATTTAAGAGAGAAGCCTCTTGTTGTAAAGGTTGGTGCTTAGCCTTGAAAAGCACATGTTGTGTTGTAAAGGTTCATGCTTAGCCTTGAAAAGCTTAGTGATGTATTTGTAAGGTTTGAGGTGATCCTAAACCTTAATTTGTGCTAGTGGAAATCCGGTAGGGTTACCGGGAGTGGATGTAGGCGCGTTGGCCGAACCACTATAAATACTTGTATCATGGAGATTGCTCTTTTGCTTACCTTATGTGATTGATGTTTTTTTTGTTTGTTGTTTCTTGTTGTTATCTTCTTGTGAATGATTAACTTAGAGACCTCTCTTTTTCACAAGATAATTAATATTCAACAAAGCATAAGTGACTTAAAAGCTAAAAGAATTAAAACTGGTCAAAGTCTTTGAGCTCACCCTATTCACCCCCCCTCTAGGATTCGATCTTGGACTTTCAAAAGGTTTACAAGAATTTAGAACAAAGGCTCTTCAAAAATTGGACTACTTCATGTTGAAAATGAGCTTCAGGTGTTTATAGCAAAAATCCAACGGATAGTTCCAACGGTCACTTAAGAGATGGTTGTTGACACCAAAAATGTCACATTGCTTCTTCAAGATCCAAAAAACTGCATGAAGTCGCAACCTGCCATAAATAGGCAATGCTACTTACAAAAAATCAAATCTTGTCAGAATCAGACAAAAACTGCAAGATCCTTCAAGACAGCCAAAAGAGGAGTACACAAGAAGTTTCAGACCATTTCAAAATCATTTGGCCTAACTTCGCTTCTCCGGCAGCTGAAAAGGAGCTCCCGGCGATGAAAGCAGCGGGGACACCAAATCTTCGATCAGAGCCGATGGATGGTCTCAAAATACATCCAAAAGGCTACACGTCAAATTTCAGGTCATTTCGACAACATTTGACAATACTTTGACGCTTAGAAGCTAAATCAGGCCTCTCGGCGGCGAAGCTCCCCGTGACCATGGTTTCCAAGACAGAGCCTATGGATCATCTTAAAATGACTCCAATATGTTCCCTGTCAAATTTCAAGTCAATCGGACATCAGTTGACCGCACATCAAGCTGTGACATCTTCATCGCGACAAAAGCAACTCTACTAGTGATAGGACCCCAAACGGCTTCAAAACTCAAAGAAAAGCCTATGGTTGGTCTTATTTATTGCTCAGGAGGCTTCACCTCAAATTTCAGGTCATTCCGACATCGTTTGTCCCAGTTTCAGCTTCTACCGGAAAATCGGCAGTTCTGCGCGACAAAGTCTTCGGCTTTCTCAGAAACTTAGAAACTTTGAAAAATAAAATGCAAGGATTCTCATTAGGTTTTCTACAGGGAAATCAGGCCAATAAATGGTCAAAAATGTTAAGGAAAAATACAGAAGAAAAAAGAATCGAAAAACAGCAAAAACGAACACAAAACGGGACAAAAAGTGGGAAAATCCCACCAGGGTCGCACCTGCGACCCTGGAGCCCGGGATCGCTGGGAGAAGCGTCCGACCTCTGGTATTTTCCAAAATTCATACTTTTGAGACACCAAATCCTTTGACATCCGTCTAAATCACGGGTCAATCATCAAGAGTATCAAAATTAACATTGATCGCCAACCGGTCAACCAAAAAGTGTGCTTTCTACCCGACCGATCAAGAAATCGACAGGACAGATGGCACCGACCCGCTATTGGCAACCAATACCTGAAATTACATGGTCATCTGATGCCGTTCTACATGAAGATCCATCATTGATCATCGCCAGAAGAATCCCAAAAGACGCGGCACGGCCCGCGACTCTTCAACTGCTCGGTGACCACTTAATGTGATTAATTGACTAGCTTTATTAAACTCATTAATCCATTTCTTTGGATGGCCCAATCAGAAGCAAGCATTCGGGAGTTACAAGTCAAAAGATTCATGGCATTTAACCAATGAAACTCCTCCCATCATGGCGATTAAAGGCGATTAAAAGCGCTCAATCTCCTCCGGCCAATCAGAAGCTAAGAAAAAGGAGTTACAAAATAAAGAATTCAATCTTGTAACTCCTCCCTTTATGTAGCTTTATGACAATTAAGGCTCATAAATCCTCCTAAATAACTACCTAAAAGCCTATAAATAGGAGAGCATTCCAAAGAATTCCAGATCGAAAAAATCACAGAGATCATCAGAAAAACAAGAGAGATCCCAGATCAGAAAAAAGCACGGAAATCTAGAGAAAGAAAGACAGAAAACTCTGCGGAAGTTCTACACCGACTACCGCTACAAGGTGACAAAAGTCCCTTAGGGGGTACCCGCCCCCCAAGGTCCTTGCCTTCTCCTTCTGCCTCCAATGGCTTAGACGTGGCTTTTCAGCCCGTCTACTTGGTTTTTTATTGGACATAGAACCTCCTTTTGGTCTTTGTCCTCTAAAAACCTGAGGTTATAGCCAAGCCAAGCGAATCAATAGCATCTTCTGTTCTCATCTGCATGGATGATGGCGAAGTCCACATATGGCTTGCGGCCGTCAATCTGAACGAGTCCCCCACAATCTCCTGAGAAGTTATATCCTCCTTTTCTTGCTTTTCATTGCAGTTTGTATTTTTCCAAAAGAGACAAAAATCACAACTCTTGTCTTTCATTATTGATAAGAATTGTAAATCGGCTATAAATGCCAAAATCGGCTATAAACGCCAAAAATTGGCTATAAATGCCAAAAATCGGCTATAAACGCCAAAATCGGCTATAAATGCCAAAAAATTGCCTTTCACAGCAAATCAAGAAAATGTCTCTTTTCTTAAATATATGTGCAATGGAAAACTTGAAAGAAGTTGATTTCCTTTTTACTTGCAAAGATTGATCTCCGAATCACCACTTGCAATTCCAAGTAAAATAGAAAATCTGGCACACCCACACAAAAGAAATGTTGATGCACGCCTCTGCCCCCCGGTTACAAAAGGGTCGGACCCAAACGGACTCCCACGTCCGCCGACCTCGGTAGAACCGAGCAGAATGCGCTGGTCCATCAAGCTGGCTCCACCCAGTGGGACTTGTTCATCTGAGAACATGATGCTAGAAATGAAATATTTGCATATCATATCTATTGCTCTATGCTTATACTTCTTTTCTTGATTCCTTGGCTACTTTCTAATTGGTGGCCTATGTTGGATTCCGCATCTAAAAAAAATGAGATGAGTTTTTTTTTTGGAAATTTCTAATTCTTTGAATTTATTTCCACTCGTTTTCTTTTCAACAAAAAAAATCGGATTTTTGGATTCAAAATTGAGAAACCTTGATCCTTTCCTCTCGTTCATCGTGCTTGCTGAAATGTTGAGCCTGTTCGACTAAGGTTTTGGGCCATCGTTTCTCTTCAATGAGTTCATTAAAAATCTAGAAAAAAAAACAAAAAATCAGATTTTTCATTTTGGATTCAAAATTGAGAAAGCTTGATCCTTTCCTATCGTTCATCGTGCTTGCAGAAATGTTGAGCCTGTTCGACTAAGGTTTTGGGCCATCATTTCTCTTCGGTGATTTCATTAAAGATCTAAATATATATATAAATAAAAAAAAAGACATAGACCACTAAGGTTAAACCAAATGCGTTCTTTGATCATGGTTGATTCAAGAAAAGCCTTGTCTAGAGTGTGGAGACAGCTTGACTGTTCTAGGCAAGGGTCCTCCAAACGGGTTCATTAAGTATTCCTACCCTTACCTGGGGGCAATTCTATTAATCGAGATTTCATAAGACCGGGTTAGGAGGCTTATGTGTACTCTCTCGTCTTTTAAATAAAAATTTTTCAAAATAAATTTTTTTAAAAATAAAAATTTTAAAATAAAATATTTTAAAAATAAAAAATAAAAAATAAAAAATAAAAATTTTCAAAAAAAATCTTTTTAAAAATAAATAAATAAAAAACAAAAAAAAATTTAAACAAAAAATCTTCAAAAAAAAACTTCCGTCATTTTAGGTTTAAATTGGAGAAATCTTGGTCTTCTCCTTTCTAAGCACTGGCGCTCGCGGAAATCGCTGAGCCCGTGTTCAGATTGGAGTACCTTTTGCTCTCTTTGATGAACCTGATATTGGCCTTTGAAAAAAAAACTCTTCATTTTTTGATTCAGATCCGAGAAATTATGGTTCATTTCCTTCTGAATACTGGCGCTCGCGGAAATCGCTGAGACCGTATTTGGATCGGAATACCATCTGCTCTCTTTGAAGAATCCAATCTTGACCTTTCAAAATAGGGAATCTCATCTCATGGATGCGGTCTCAAAACATTTGTGTCTAGCGGTACTAGTACGCCCTTTCAAGGTCTACTGTATTCGCGACCGGCACATTTGTAACTCCAAACTTATATTCTTCTTACCTCGAGCAAGCTCTGTTTCTCGATAAGTCGAATTTAGGTTCACAATTGCTTCTAGCAGTCACTGGGACGCTCATTCTGGGCTTACCATACCTGCGATCAGAACAATTGTACTCTCTATGGCTTTTTGCCTTCTTCATATTGCTTGAGTCATCTCCCTCGAGCAATCTGAAAAGACAAAACCATAGAACTTCCCATTTATGATCATTATATTCTTGTGATTACTAATGGATGTGGTCTTGTTTCAGAAACTTTTCGAAAACTAACAATGGCAGCTTCACTAACCATTACCTTCGACGAGAACAAGCACCAACTTATGCTTCAACAGAAGCAAACCACGCGCACCTACAAGTGCCCCATCAGCTGTCGAAGCGTCAACTCCCTCGGCAACTCTCTGAACTCCGGGTCGACCTCAACTCCCTAGACTATCGTCTTTGGGACGCTGGGACCATTCCCACTTCCTGAGGAACAAACTGCTCTTTCCAAGAAGCTGAAACTCACCTCTCAACGTGTCACTACCGTGACACCAAAGGCGAGCACCAGAAGGCCCGAAGCCCATGGCAGCCCCACGAAGCCTCGACCAGCAAATGACTAGGTCTATCCCAAGACTTGGTCCCCAAGACCTTCACCAAAACAAAGAAGGTCCCAAACATCCACCAAGCCAGCATTCCTGGCCCCACTCAAGGAGAACCAGTTCTACCCTCTTGCCTACATGAAAGAGGAGAGACCCATCTCCAATTTGACTCTCAAGTCAACCCAGCATGAGCCGGCTTGTTCCTACAAGCCCAAAATCAAGTCATGCATCACAAGGCCTCTGCAAGCACCTGCTAAGGCCTACAAACTTGCAATTCGACCCTTCATCTCTACAGGGGCCGAACTCCAAAAATTCAAAGCTTCACTGCAACAGGCGAAGGACAGGGTTCGCATCCTGTCCTTGCCCAGCTACAAAGAAGATAGGCTTGGCTGCTGCGCCCGAGGGAGCACATTCTTCATCGTCAAAGCCCAGCCAGAGCTGACCGAAGCTCAAGTTGCTCGTCATATACGCCGCCGCACGTCATATCGGCAAAAGAGACTAGAGAAGCAAAGGACCCAGCCTCCTACACTTCAAGTCTCTCCCAAATGGGTCAAAAAAGAAAGACCCAACCAAGTTGCTGCCGTCCATATGGTTTGAAAAACCAGAAGGCGCCAAAAGTCAGCAACAAAAATCCATGTCCGACGTCCGATGACCCGCAGCGTCTCCAGGACAAGAAGACATTCAGAAGAATCCCCTGCTCCTTCAAGCAAAGGACGACAGAGTGATCCTTCCTCAAGCTCTTCTTCAAAAAGAATGAGCCCCAACTCAGTCACCAGGACAGTTTCTTCGTTCGAATCACGAAGGATGAACGTCTTGGCTACAAATTCTGAGCCACCACCCCGCAATCCACCTCAAGATGATGCGATCACCCGCATCTAGCAGTTGGAACAAGGCCAATAGAGGATTGAAACTCTGATGGAAAACCTTCTCCTCGCCTTCCAAAATCAGGCGAACAATGAACCTCCTCCGAATCATCAAGACGATGAGGTAAATGGAGAAGAAAATGAGTCACGCGCCCTTACCAAAAAGGACGTAGACAGTATCCTTGCCAAAGCAAAAGAAGAGGATATACTCAAGGAGCATGGGATCAAGCCACCATATCCCTTATGGATGGACTCGGTCCCGTTCCCCACAAAATTCAAGCATCCTACTCTCCAAACATATACGGGGAAAGGATCAGCCAGACAGCATGTCATCCACTTCAAGATCCTGACGGGAGCTATCGCGGATCAAGATGCACTCAAGATCCGCCTCTTTACAATTACCCTAAAAGGTACGGCCTTCGATTGGCACTCCACTCTGCCGGAGGACTCTATTCAAAATTGGGGCATGCTAGAGACACGCTTCCTGACTCACTTCAAAGGTGAGGATCATCCCGCTACTATTGCTCAGCTGTGCAGCCTAAAACAAGGGGAGAATGAGTCAACATATGACTTCATTCATAAGTGGAAAGCAATGGCATACAAATGCTCTGATGTATTGCCACAAGCATCGGTAGTCGACATCTGCCGAAACAACATGAGAGTCAGAATCCGCTCCATGATCATCGGCAACAAATCAAAGAACCTGGGAGAACTCCTAGAAGCTTCCATGGAAGCTGAAACGGTGATTAAAGACCTCAATAGTTAGAAATCATCAAGAAAAGAGCCAACTGCCATTGCAACCTCAAAAAAAAAAAAAAAAGAGGTCCTCAATGTGCAGACCAAGTCAGCTCCTCAGCCACCAAAGAAAGCTAAAAACAAAGCTGCCGGTAAGAGACCCGAACTCTCTGATGCCATCAAAGAACGAGTAGAGAAGAAATACCCGTTTGATGAAGATGTTAAGGAAATCTTCGGGGCTCTTGTGGCAAACGGCAAGCTCACCTTGCCTGAACCAAAAAGACCGGGTGATGTTGGCAAAACCAACGATCCTCGATACTGTCCATACCATCAGATGATCTCGCATCCTCTCAATCAATGCTTCGTTGTGAGGGAGAAAATAAATGAGATGTGGAAAAATGGAGTCATCACTTTTGACAAAAACTATGGGTCTGCCTCCGTCAACATGGTGACATGTGGACAAACATCAAAATCACCGAAGAAGAAGATCACTACTTCCTTCAAGGTGATAAACTCAATCCAAGCGTCCGAGGAACTGGCCCCTTACCCGACACCAGACGGACAACCCATATGGGTACATCCCGGTCTCCTGGAAGATGAAAATTGGGAGGTCGTGAAAACAAAGCCTACAGCTCAACAGCGAAGGCATGCTAGGAAATATCTCCTTAAGCTCAAACGGCAAGAGAAGACCCAGCCAAAACAAGAAGTCAAAAAAAAGGCAGAGGCTTCCTCTACCGCTTCACTGGAGGCAACAAAAACATCCCTTCCAGAGACTTCAAAAGGGGTAAGAAAATTCACTCTCAGTGATTTCATGCCACCTCAATTCAAAGAAGCCACGCAGGAGGCATCATACTCTTGTAATTCGGTAGTTGGATTCTCCATTGATGGATACGAGTCCAGCGACACCGATGATGGATTCGAATCCAACTACACAGATGAGTGGGATGAGTCCCTTGAAACAGGAGAATATCTCTCCGATGAAGAATGGGTTCCTGAGACACATCTTATGCCAGTATTCTGGTATAACCCCCCACAGCCACAAGGATCTCGGTCTGATGATAAAGAAGATCAAGAGGTTGTATAAGAAAATGTTGCTGACCCAGCACCTCTCATTGCTCCAGTGGAAATCAACCATGTTGAGCCACAAAGAGCTGATGAAGAAAAAGATTTGGCTCCTATGCCTGATCTTGAAGAATATGCAAGGATCTTGCAGCATCTCGCTCTAGAACAAGAGCAAGACCGCGTCAACGAGCCTCTTCACAATCCAGAGCCGAAAGCCCCTGAAGACCATCAGGTACATCCTCCCTTAACTCCTGAAAATGGAGAAAATTGTTGGATAGACGATCCTCTTACATCCGAGGATGAGTCTGACTCCGATCAGACAACGTCTCCTCCCTGACAAATACATGATTCCACACGCTTTCTCGCTACTGGAACCATGCACAAACAATGCAGCTGAATATCAAGCTCCGATCCTAGGATTGGAACTCGCCATCGAATCCGGTATCACCATGCTGGAAGTCTTCGGAGACTCTCAACTGATCGTCAACCAGATGAATCAGAAATTTGAAGTTAGGAAGCCTGATTTGCTGCCTTACTACAACAAAGCACAATCGCTTCTGCAAAAGTTTGACATCTGTCACATCACCCACATTCGTAGAGGTGAAAACATACGTGCAGATGCCCTGGCTAGAGTTGCCGCATCTATGGCAATTCAGGAAGGGGAAAACATGCAAATCACAGTGTGCGAAAGAAGAATCCTTCCTCCTCTTAACACACATCAAGCAGTTGCTGAATGCCACCAAGTGGTTGGAAGTCGGATTTCAATCCTTCAAACTTCAATCGGCGACTGGAGGGATCCGTTCATTGATTACATTATGTTCGGAATCCTACCTGAAGATCCAAAAGAACGGGTAAGCATCCAAAGGCGAACCCCAAGCTTTCATTTGGATATTCCTTCAAAAATCCTTTACAGGAAATCCTTCAACGGAGTACTTCTATGCTGCTTGTCACAACAAGAGGCTGAAGAAACACTCAAAGAAGTTCATGCTGGTCTTTGCGGAGCTCATCAAGCTGGTCCTAAGCTCTATGATCAGATAAAAAGGTTAGGTTATTATTGGCCTACCATGGTAGCTGACGCAATGCAATTTGCCAAGCGCTGCCAACAATGCCAAGTTCATGGAGATTACATTCACATGCCTCCAGAATGGCTACATCCTACAGCGATTTCATGGCCTTTCGAAGCCTGGGGTATGGACATCATAGGTCCTATTTCTCCCCCTTCGAGCAAAGGTCATCGCTTCATCTTCACCGCTACGGATTATTTCTCCAATTGGTCAGACTCATTTGCGTTCAACGAAATGAAGACCTCATCAGTCCTTCAGTTCCTGCGCACCAACATCATTTGTCATTTCGGCATACCCAAAAGATTCATCCATGATAACGGACCACAATTCCGAGATCATCGATTCTACAGGTTCTGCGACAAATACAAAATCCAAAGCTGTCCTTCGACTCCATACAATCCGGCAGCAAATGGATTAGCAGAAGCTTTCAACAAGACACTCTGTAAAATCCTCAAAAACATGGTCTCTACTCACAAAAGAGACTGGAGCGACAAACTTCCGAAGCTTTGTGGGCCTATCGAACCACCGTTCGAGGACCAACCCATAGCACACCATTCTCCTTGGTCTATGGATGCGAAGCTGTCATGGCCTTGGAAGTACAAACTCCTTCCTTGAGGGTATCCTTGCAAAATGACATGACTCAAAAAAGCAATGTCAAATTGCGACTCCATGAGCTGGACAATCTCGATGAGAGATGGCTCGAAGCTCAACAAAGCATTAAACTTTACCAAGCACGCATGGCAGGATCTTTCGACAAAAAGGTTAGGCAACTTGCCTACAAAAAGGGTGACTTGGTTCTTGCAGTAAAAAGACCAATGGTCTTCGCTCACAAGTCCAAAGGCAAATTTGAGCCAAAACGGGAGGGACCCTACGTTATCGACAAGGTTTTTTTCAATGGCGCATACGCACTCCTAAACATGGAAGGTGACAGATGTATGCTGCCCATCAACGGCAAGTTCTTAAAGCGGTACTACCCTTGAAGACTTACCCAACTAGGTAAGAGCAATGCCTGTATGGCCAAAACTGGTTTCTAGGTACACGCTCGCTAAACCCACATTTTTTAGAATTTTCATGTCAAATGTTGAAATTTCTAGAAATTTAAACAATGCTTACTTTCATCGTTTCATTGTTCAAAAATCCAAGTTTAGGAACCTTTCCCTAACTTGACCAAAATTTTAACCCCTGAACTCAAAATTCATGGTTTGAAACAAAATCTCGATTCAGTGATTTCCACCCTAGTCCACCCTACCTTTTACCGCCTAAATGGTTTTAGGTCAAAACTTATGATCCTCGTGTCTTTAAACAAAAAAAATGGTTTTTCAAAAAGCTGCAGGGAAGCGACGTTTAGTCGATACTCGCACAAATCGGAAGCATGCGAACCACGTTCGACACTTCCAAAATCGCAGGGAAACGACATTTCGTCGGTACTTGCAAAATCCAAAACCGTGGAGATGCAACATTTCGGTTGATATCCACAACCCAAATTTCAAAGGTTCAAAAACAAAAACCAAGAAAATGCGGAGATGCAACATTTCAGTTGATATCCACAACCCAAATTTCAAAGGTTCGAAAAAACCTAAAAAACCATGGAGACACGACATTTCAGTTGATATCCGTGACCCAAAGGTTCAAGAAAACCATAAATTTCAAAAAATCATGGGGAAACGACATCAAGTCAGTACCCGCAAAACCAAAATTTTTGAAAATTAAGGATGCGACATTCCATCGATACTTGCACCCAAATCCGCGAGGATGCGACATTCCATCGATACTCGCAACCGAATGAGCAAGGATGTGACATTCCATCGATACTTGCAAGAACATTCAGCAGGGAGGCAACTTTTAGTCGATACTTGCGTTTTTGAAATCCAAACCGGCTATAAATGCCACAAAACGGCTATAGATGCCACCAAAATAGGCTAAAGATGCCACCAAAACAGGCTATAAATGCCACAAACTGGCTATCAATGCCACAAAACAAAACCGGCTATCAATGCTACAAAACAAAAAAAAATTGGCTTTAAAAAAACCCGGCTATTTATGCCACAAAAAGCTGGCTCTCATGCCAAAAATCGACTTCCATGCCACAAACAAAAATCTGGCTTCCATGCCAAAACAATCATTTGATAAAAGATTTTTACAAAATGACAAGCTTTTGATCAAATCCCATTTAGCAATTACTTTTATCACAAAAAGGTTTAAGTGAGCGTAGGGAAAATAAAAAAAAAAGCATCCCATTTAGCAATTACTTTCATCACAAAAAGATTTAAGTGAGCATAGGGAAAACAAAAAAAAAGTACCAAAAAATGCATGTGGTACGAAAAAAAAGAAAGTGTTCACAAGCACTACAAAACAAAAAAAAAGAGTACCAAAAAATACATGTGGTACCAAAAAAAAGAAAAGGATAGTTTCTGCTACAAAAATCAGGAGCTCAGCCAAATATGGTCTCCAGCCAAGAGTTCAGCTCCTCAAGCAAACTTTTGGCCTTAGCCGTCTGGGATTCCAGGGCACGCTTCTTCAGGAACCTGCCATGAGATGCTGGGGTGGGCTGTAACCCTTCTTTCACACCGGGAAGCTTATCCCGAGCAGTTTACCATTGTTTGTCCTCTTGAAACTTCCTTTCAAGGACTCTATCAGCATCCGCAACCCGGCGAATCAGAGCACTCTCCCTGTAGCGAGCCTCTATTATAGCAGCCCACTTGGCAGCGACTTGTGCCTTTAAATGCTCAAGATGTTTCCTGGCCTCATTGACCTCCCTATCAAGGATGTTAAGGTCATGTGTCAGCCCAATGATGGCTAGCTCATCTAAGTTCTTCTCTTGGACTATCTGCTTCCGGCTTTGTGTAGCCTCATTTAGGTCAGACTTAGCCTTATCAGCAGGGTCCAGGAACATCTCCTTGAAGAACTAGCCGTCAGCAAAACCCATGGTCTCAAACCACTTGTCACCCAGTGCAATGATCCTATCAAGGATCGCCTCGGCACCTGTGGCATCCAGACCAGCCTCTTCGACATAACTGAGAATCTCCTGCACATGCTGGATCATGCCAAATCCGACATCCAAGTGCCCAGAAAGGAGAGTCTCAATCTAAGAGCTCAGAACCCGCACCACCACCTTCTTCGCAAAAAGAAGAGATGGCCCAGCTGAAGATTCGCCCAACTCCGTTGGTCGGCTGCTCATGTCATCACCCGTTGGAAGAGTAACAAAAGAACTCTTTCCAGTTGGAGCTGCTCGGGAAGGAATCTCAGCACGAGGTATCTCCTCAACAGTGTCAGAACTGGTCCCAGGAGTCTCTACCTCTGGATCGACCTCCGGCAACTCTTGCTCGGGTTCTGAAGGAAGCAACGGACTCTCCGCTGTCACCTCAAAACCTGCCAAAGAAACACAAAAAGGTATGAATATGATCCTGTTTGAAAATCATTATCAGGGTTATTACTACAAAATACCTTCTTCGACGACTGGCGGAAGACTCTCTTCCTCCATGAACTCATCGGAAGCATCATCAACATTTACGTCCATCGATGGTTCAAAGTCATCGGAATCCTGTGGCAAGTCAGCTGACAAGAAAAATGTTAGCAAACCAAGTCACAGACAAAAAAAAAGAAAGCAAAAAAAAAAGAGTCATACCGATTGATGATTTTGGATTCACTCCAGAGTCCCTCGGTACTTCTTCAGGTGCCCCGACAGGATTCGTCACCACCTCATCGGTTGGAACCTCAGGCATCGCCAAGTCTTCCTCTGCTAAAAAAAAAAAGAGGAGCAGTAGGGAGAGAAAACAAATTAAGACATGGAAAAATCCCATGAAAAGAAATGGAAAGAGAAAAAGGAAGAATCATACCTTCATCGACGGTCTCTTCTTCTCGGCTTCTCTTCTCTGGAGGCTCGTCAGCATCCCCTAGCACCTCCTCATTGATAGTAAGAGGTACTTCCAAGTTAGGAGAGTCCTCATGCTGCCCCTTGCAGCGATGATGACTCCTCCTCCACTTACACCTGTGGGCTCGCTTCTTAGAGGAACCTGCACCGCTGTCAGAGTCAGGTTTCCCACTTGACTCCTCACTGGATGGTCTACTCTTGCCAATAGACTCAACGGAAGCTTGCCTTTGCACCCAAGCACCATCAGGTACTTCACTGCATCCAAGCACCAAGTTCGGCTTCCTCCTGTTCTAGCTGCTCTAAAGCCTCATCAGGTACTTCTCGAACAACTTCAGAACCAATGACGCCGTGGTCACCGAGAAAGCCTATCTTGTGCTTCTCTCCAGAAAGGAAGGCCCAAACTTCCTCTCGCCGGACGCCATCCGACTTTCCAAGGCCCTTTCCAGATGCCAGCTTTACATCAAGCTCCTTCTTGGAAAGCCCCCGATATGCCGAAAAGCTCTCCGCGAACCACTTCGCAAAGCCGGCAGTCTGGGAAGTGAACAACACAGGATAAGAGATCATGGTTGTAGTGTCTTCAGCACTATAGAAAGCCCATGCATTTCTCCCGTCCTGTAAACCTCCAAAGTGCTTCACCATGCTTGAAGGCGCTCCAACAACGCCTTGAGAAAAGCCCAATTGCAAACCAAAGCGAGAGGGTACATACGGCTGGATGTCGACGAAAAGATGTCTGCGGTACACCATCGTGTCGACACGTATGCTGAAAAGCCACTCCTTCTCTGCGTTCGTCAAGGAGTAATGCCTTCCCGACCCTGCCCTGGTACAGTCTCGGGAAGCACCAAAATCAAAAGCCTTCTTGCACAACTCCGGAGAAAGCTTCACTGAAGACTGCCCCATCTCGACGTCCCTGAACCGTCGGATCCTCATGCGGGCAAACAAAAGTGATTCGGACACGGCTTTTCCCTTAGCCGGCCGAATCATCAGAGGATCATCATCCTGTGCAGCACCCAGCCGGTGGAAGCCAGGATAGTGGTACACATACCATGAGTAAAAGATGTGGGCTGAAAATAACCTATTCATAGGGAGCCCAAGCCAAACCAAAAAAGCAGCGGCCTGCGGTTCGGTACACAAGTAGGAGTAGAGAGCTGGCACCAAAGCAAGTTGCTCTCCAAATGCCATCTGACAAGCCGAAAAAATACAATGCAGCCTGATGTGCATTCCATCTCCTCCAGCAAAAATAGCCTCACCAAGCCAATAAGTGAGGTAAATAGTGAGATCTCTCCGCAGTGCAATGTCAGGACATATGGCGTTTATACTCGCACAGAAATCTCTCAACTCTTCTTGCATAGCCAAGATCTTCTTCGAACTTGGATCCTGAGCCCTGGCTTCCTGGGTCGCACTATCAGAAGACTCCCTGCTATCAAAAAAGTTGGGGAACGAAGAGCTAGAACTCTTCCAACTGCTGGATCTAACTTTCAAACCCTCCTTCTCCTTCAAAAAATCATAGAAGGCGACGAGCTGAAAGTACAGAAGCCTGAACTCCTCAGACTGCTCCTCAAGGACGATATCGATCGGCATAAACTCCTCATAGAGTTTGCCAAGGATGGGCAATCCAGTAATGGCGCTCAGCGCCTTTAAAGAGAAACCAATCTCACCATTCGTCACAACGAAGGTATTGGTTTGTGGGAGGAATGACTCCAGCATAGCCATGAAGGCCTTGTCGGAAAAGATCACAGTCTCCCTAAAAGCGCGGACTGCATCAAAAATCCCGGCTTCCTTCAAAACGGCGCCACCAATCAGCAGGACACGATCAGTCCACGACTTCCACTCGGAGTCAGCATTGAAACGGCCACGAAGTTGAAAAGGCTTTATCCAATTGCTGCCGTCACCGCTGAAAATACCAAGGCCCACCAATCTCAAATCGACCAACGGATAATCAGAGCCCTGGTAGCCGCTGGATTGCATCAACAGGTCCATGTCAGCAGGCAACCTCTCCGTATATCCAGGAGAACCGCCAACAAAAACCCCCGGTCTTGATTACATTTGTCCTTCTCACCCAGCTTGGAGGATCTTCCCTCTTAGAGCACGTGGGGGCAAGGCTCATGATCGAGACGGTGCGATCAAACGTCGACCGGGTAGCAACAGTCTTCTTCTCACCATCTGCTGTGAAAGAAAACTGAAAACATCTCCTCTGGTATGTCATGTCATCAGGGACGGCATCACCAAAGAAGAAGGTAGGCTTGGGTAAAACACTCTGATCTTCTATCACCCATGGACGACTGCTTACCATGATCTTATAGAACTCCTCTCCCTTGAGAGCGATTAGTCGCTGCCTCATCTCATCTCTGTTGAGGGAGTCGCACTCTTCCAGATTTCTCTCAACATACTGGACCTTCTCAAAGGCCTGCTGAATGGTCGGATTAGAAGATCTAGCAGATTGACGAGGTACGCTTGTAGCAGGCTCTTTACCCTTGTTCGTTCTGGAAGAACCACCTGCAAAGGATGGAAAAGAAAAAGATCACACATCAAAATGACAGAATCTCGCTAAAAAAAAATCTGGCGAAATTTTGGCATGATGCTGGGGCAATTCCGAAGAAAAGGAACTATCCCAAAAGAAATAGAAAGCTTGAAGATGGGCTTGACATTGCTGCGAGCTCCAAAACTCCAAACTTTCGAAACCTCAAAGTCTCCGCAAAATCAGGAAGGGCTCAACATCGCTGCGAGCTCTAAATTCCCAAATTTGCGAAAACTTTCAGGTATGCTATCACATCATGCTACAATTCAATTTCCAAAAAAATATACGTGCATGAACATCTTGGTTTTAAAAAAATGCATTATCATGATGAGCAAAAAAAAAAGAAGAAAAGAAACTTTCTCAAAAAAAAAGGAGAAAGGAGAAAGAAAAAGAACAAAAAAAAAAGAAACTTTCTCGAAAAAAAAAGAGAGAAAGAAAACAAAAAAAAAGAGATAAGAAAAAACGTGTAAAAAAAGTGTAAACACGTGAAAAGAAATAGAAAAGAAAAGAAAGAAACAAAAAAAAAAAGAAAGAACCTTTTTTCCTACAATGGGGCTTTCTTGAAAAAGGGAACTTACTTGAAGCCATTGATGGAGAAGAAGAAGAAAAGTCTTAAAGATCTTGAAGAAGAAGAACTCTTGGTCTTGAAGCCCTCTTGGGATTGTTGCAAAAGAAAGCAATAAGAACAAGAGATCCAACCTCCGCCTTGCTTTTATAGAAGAGAGCAAACCAAAGAAGGAAAGAAGAAAGAGGTAAGTGTTACTAATTAGTAACCTTACCAAAAGAAAGAAATTAGAAAGATTCTTTCCCAAAAGAAAGATATCTTGAGGGATTCTCTCCCAAAAAGAAATCAATGAGAGATTTTCTCCCAAAAGATAGGATCAATTAAAGATTCTTTCCCAAAGGAAGATATCTTGAGATATTCTCTCCCAAAATAAAGGGAACATGAAAGATTCTCTCTAAGTAAAGATATTCTTAGATATTCTCTAAGCTATTTTTGGATATTCTTTATAAAAATAAGACCATATGAGATCTAAGCTATTTCAAAAGCTTAAGATCCCATGGGTTAGCCCATATGAGCCAGGTTTGACCACCTAGGCACTAAAAAAAAAAAAAAATTTGGGCTTTTAGTCAAAGAGAAATCCCTCTTACCAAGAGCATACAAAAATGGTTCCATTCCTCTTTTGAGTTGATTCGACCATACAAAAGAGAATTCCAAGCCCCATGAGCTTCCAAAAATCAAACCATCCAGCCTCATCTACCAAATTGAGCCGAAATCTTGAAATTGACATTCCGCAAAAATCCAAACCAAATCCTGGTCCCCTAACTTGCCACATACAGCTTGTTAGGTCACAAGACCAAAACTAAAAAACAAAACCTGATCCCCTAACTGACCACATACAGCCTGTTAGGTCACAAGATCAAAACCAAAATTGATCCCCTAAAATTCCACAAGCAGCTTGTTGGGTCACACAGTCAAAACCAAACCCGACCCCCTAACCTGCCACATACAGCCTGTTAGGTCACAAGGTCAAAACCCAAATCCACATCCCTCATGTCAACTTCAAAACTTTGCCTCGAGATGGTACGTGATCCCTTTCACTACCATAAAATTCCCCTGGAAGCTCAAAAGCTACAAATACCAAAATGAAAAAGTGTTCAAAGACTCTTGGTCAAGTCACAAGCTCTCCTTCACAAAATCTTTTCGAGGCACATCGACTACAAAAGTTAAGCAACTCGTCGCTGCACCTCAAGGGGGCATTTGTTGACACCAAAAATGTCACCTTGCTTCTTCAAGATCCAAAAAACTGCATGAAATCGCAACCTGCCATAAATAGGCAATGCTACTTCCAAAAAATCAAATCTTGTCAGAATCAAACAAAAAATGCAAGATCCTTCAAGACAGCCAAAAGAGGAGTACACAAGAAGTTTCGGGCCATTTCAAAATCATTTGGCCTAACTTCGCTTCTCCGGCAGCTGAAAAGGAGCTCCAAGCGGCGAAAGCAACGGAGACACCAAATCTTCGATCAGAGCCGATGGATGGTCTCAAAATACATCCAAAAGGCTACACGTCAAATTTCAGGTCATTTCGACAACATTTGGCCATACTTTGATGCTCGGAAGCTAAATCAGGCCTCTCGACGACGAAGCTTCCCTAGACCATGGTTTCCGAGATAGAGCCTATGGATCATCTTAAAATGACTCCAATAGGTTCCCTGTCAAATTTCAAGTCAATCGGACATCGGTTGACCGCACATCAAGCCGCGACATCTTCCCCGCGACAAAAAAAAGTCTACTGGTGATAGGATGCCAAACGGCTTCAAAACTCAAACAAAAGCCTATGGTTGGTCTTATTTATTGCTCATGAGGCTTCACCTCAAATTTCAGGTCATTCCGACATCGTTTGACCCAGTTTCAGCTTCTAACGGAAAATCGGCAGCTCTGCGCGACAAAGTCTTCGGCTTTCTCAGAAAATTGGAAACTTTGCAAAATAAAATGCAAGGATTCTCATCAGGTTTTCTACAGGGAAATCAGGCCAATAAATGGTCAAAATGTCAAGGAAAAATATAGAAGAAAAAAGAATCGAAAAACAGCAAAAACGGACACAAAACGAGACAAAAAGGGGGAAAATCCCTCCAGGGTCGCAGACCCCTGCGACCCTGGAGCCCGGGATCGCCGGGAGGGCCCGAAAACCCCGTTTTTCACCATTTTTTCTCTATTTGAAGCATCCGACCTCTGGTATTTTCCAAAATTCATACTTTTGAGACACCAAATCCTTTGACTTCAGTCTAAATCACGGGTCAATCATCAAGAGTATCGAAATCAACATTGATCGCCAACCAGTCAACCAAAAAGTGTGCTTTCTACCGACCGATCAAGAAATCGACAGGACAGATGGCACCGACCCGCTATTGGCAACCAATACCTGAAATTACATGGTCATCTGATGCCGATCTACATGAAGATCCATCATTGACCATCGCCAGAAGAATCCCAAAAGACGCGGCACGGCCTGCGACTCTTCAACTGCTCGGCGACCACTTAATGCAATTAATTGACTAGCTTTATTACAGTCATTAATCCATTTCTTTGGACAGCCCAATCAGAAGCAAGCATTCGGGAGTTAGAAGTCAAAAGATTCATGCCATTTAACCCATGAAACTCCTCCCATTATGGCGATTAAAGGCGATTAAAAGCCCTCAATCTCCTCCGGCCAATCAGAAGCCAAGAAAAAGGAGTTACAAAATAAAGAATTCAATCTTGTAACTCCTCCCTTTATGTAGCTGTATGACGATTAAGGCTCATAAATCCTCCTAAATGGCTACCTAAAAGCCTATAATTAGGAGAGCATTCCAAAGAATTCCAGATCGGAAAAATCACAGAGATCATCAGAAAAACAAGAGAGATCCCAGATCAGAAAAAAGCACAGAAATCCAGAGAAAGAAAGAGAGAAAACTCTGTGGAAGTTCTACACCGACCACCGCTACAAGGTGACAAAAGTCCCTTGGGGGGTACCCTCCCAAGGTCCTTGCCTTCTCCTTCTGCCTCCAATGGCTTAGACGTGGCTTTTCAGCCCGTATACTTGGTTTTTTATTGGACATATGACCTCTTTTTGGTCTTTGTCCTCTAAAAACCTGAGGTTATAGCCAAGCCAAGCGAATCAATAGCATCATCTGTTCTCATCTGCATGGATGATGGCGAAGTCCACATATGGCTTACGACCGTCAATCTGAACCAGTCCCCCACAATCTCCTGAGAAGTTAGATCCTCCTTTTCTTGCTTTTCTTTGTAGTTTGTATTTTTCCAAAAGAGACAAAAATCACAACTCTTGTCTTTCATTATTGATAAGAATTGTAAATCGGCTATAAATGCCAAAAATTGGCTTTCAATGCCAAAAATCGGCTATAAACGCCAAAATCGGCTATAAATGCCAAAAAATCGCCTTTCACGGGAAATCAAGAAAATGTCTCTTTTCTTAAATATATGTGCAATGGAAAACTTGAAAGAAGTTGATTTCCTTTTTACTTGCGAAGGTTGATCTCCGGATCACCACTTGCAATTCCAAGTAAAATAGAAAATCTGGCACACCCACATAAAAGAAATGTTGATGCATGCCTCTGCCCCCCGGTTACGAAAGGGTCAGACCCAAATGGACTCCCACATTTGCCGACCTCGGTAGAACCGAGCAGAATGCGCTGGTCCATCAATGGTAGGGTGTACCTGACAGGAACACTATTCCAACGTTTGAAATTTGATAAAAACCATGACATAAGCAATGTTTTGGTGAGCCCTTATATGAAACATGAGTATGAATATGAGGAACTTTTGTAGGAAAAAATATTAAAGAAATCAAAAGCACACCGGTTTTGAAATCTTCACATTTCTTTATTAATTTATAAAACATTGTTTATTGTTAAGTTTCTATACATACTCATGCTTACTAAGCCTCAATGTGACCTGGTGTTATGATCATGTCGGATGCCTTAGGACAGGTGGACTTAGGGGGTGAACTGCTAACAGCATGAGGTTGGCTGGCCGAAATCTGGGGTCATTTTTGAGTTTTAAACAAGCTCAAAAAAAACTTCTAAAAACCTATCAAAATAACAATTTAGCCTAGGTTTTTGAGGGTCACTAAGGCGTATGGTTTCGGTCCCAATTACCTGATCTTGGTTGGCAGATCTTGATATTGATCTTTGACGAAACCTGGCATTTCCAAAAAGCTTTGACAAACCTTTTGAATTGAATCTTTTTTGAAGTACTTTAGCGACAATGTCTTCGGAACTCTTTGGCATGGAATTGACAATAAAAACAGTGCACATGAAAATGTGGCACTAACAGATTTTTGGTGACCAAAATGTGATTTTTGTATGCTCTTTTTTGGGGCTTTTTGTGTAGATTTCGTGGCTCTTCTCTTGGGTTGGATTTGTGAGAGTTTTGATTAGCTTTTGGCCAAGGCAAGTAATCATTTTGGGTTTTTATGTTATATGTGTGATTTAGGACATATTACTTTTAGAAAATATTGTCCTCATTATTAAGTTTTTCCATTCCATATTATGTTTTAATCTTTCTTAGTTTGCTCAAGTATTTTCCAAG
The DNA here is from genome assembly GCA_012931725.1 of Litsea cubeba. NCBI lineage: Eukaryota > Viridiplantae > Streptophyta > Magnoliopsida > Laurales > Lauraceae > Litsea > Litsea cubeba. The sequence goes on from CM022952.1 coordinate 39,187,962, forward strand.
CATGTTTACTAATCATCTTCAAATTTTGAAGTTTTGTCTTGATTTGGAAGCTTGTGCTTTGTTTAATGTTAGAAGATGTTTAATATTATGATTTGATAGTAAATGATCTGATGATTTAAAGTTTTAAATTGTGTTATGGATGGTTTTAAATGTTCAAATTCTATCCCTTGGAAAGCATGATGGCTTAGGGAGTGTAGGTGACTCAGAAATGAGAATGAAGAAGGGAAGAAAAATGTTGAAATTTGACTTGGAATGCAATTCTCGTGCACTGGCGGTCAACTCAAGGTTAGCTGGCGGCCAGCCGAAATCCCCATTTCGGCTAGCCGCATTATGACGGTTCCTTTTCCAGAGAGTTATAATCGCGCCTGGGCTTTTCGGTCAGCTAGCGGCAAACCACAATCTGAATTTCGGCTAGCCTCCAGCCAACCGCACCCAATTTCTGTCACTTTTCCTAAGAGCAGCATTTTGACAGAAAAATCCATCGGTTAGCTCGCGGTTAACCGACAAATCTGTCGGTCCGTTTTCCAGAGAGTATCATTTTTCACCCAGGACTGTCGGTCAGCTGACAGTCAGCTGTCGGCTGATCGAGACTTGCAAAAAGGCACTATTTTTGATGGATTTCTTCTGAAATGAAAACTAGACTATGTTAAGGGCCTTTAACTTGACATTGTGCATGTGAAATCTGAAATACCTTTTTAAACTTCAGGGGCACCAATCCATTTTATTTTTCGCTATTTTGGTTTCAACTCCACAAAGGTCAATGAATGGTCAAAACATATGCTTGAAGGACTTGTTTTCGAACCTCGGTTTTAATTCAAGGAATATCATCGTACTCTTGTTTGAATTTCAAGTATAAGCTTATTCAAGATTTGTTTCAAGAATCATTTTCGAACTTTAGTTTTGATATTATGAATGTCATCGTGTATTGTTTTAAATTTCCAAGTACAAGTTCGTTTGAGAAACCGATTCAAGAAAAATAGTCATGCTCTCGCTTTGAAATTTCAAGTGCAAGTTTATTCGAGGATTTGTTTTAAGAATAAACAAGGGGACTACTTTCGTGTTTTTGACATGTTACTAGTTCATGCTATCGTATCTTGTCTTGCTTGCATCGTCCACCTTGTGCGTGGTCGATGAGGAAAATATAAGAACTCGGTCTGGGTGCCACCCTTAACCATGGGGCGAAGTGTGTCAACCACGGGCTTCAAACGGTGAGTCTCTACTAGCTTGACAAGTAGTTTTCCCCTTTTTTGTGTAACTTGTCTCACAAGTATATTTTGTCTCATGCATTCATGAACTTAAGTAAACACCACTGGGCTTGGACCGCCCCCTCAGTCTGATCCACTGTCCGGGGGTCCTTAAACTTGTGGACTGTCTGCAGACTAGTCGTGTATTTTATACACATCATGCGTCTTTCGGTTCTGCAGCAGGTTTCCCTGTCTACCTCGTGTAGCGTGGGTTCGTGTTCTTGCGTATCGTACTTGTCGTGCGTGCTTGCTCTAATCATCATGAATGATGGAGAAAGGATGAGCTCTTTGTGGATTACTATTCATGATATTATATGTATTCATGTTAGTTTGTTTTCGTATATCATTCATGGAATCTTGTTTTCTTGATAAGCATCTTGTTCATGCATTGCTTTAAACCTTGTAAATATGTTTCAAGTTCAATAAAATGTTTTAAATATTGTTTCTTTAAAGCTTTGATTTTTACTTATGTTCTTGCCTAAATTGATCACCTGCTAGACCGTCGTGTCTGATATTCTACACTTTGGTGCTTTAGGTAGCAGGTTTCTGTCTTGAGCTAGTTCGTGTGCAGTTGGCTTTTGAGCCACGAGTTTTGCAGACTTGTTGTGTCAGCGATGTCATATAGACGTCATGCTTGACTCCGGAGTTTCGTTACACATTTGGCTAGTATTTGTTTAGCTTGTTATTTTGTACTACTTTTGTTAGCCTTTTTCTTGGGAATGTAATTAATGCACTTGTTAATTTTGTAACTCGAATATGTTGGATAATGATCAGTCTGTTACCGTCAGCTCTGTATATTCTAATATTATGATTTGCTCTAGTCTGAGTTTGAATATTGCTATGATAGCTTTATGCTGATAGGTTGAGTACGACGTGAAAATCTGATGGCCACGGACTCTGGGTCGCAATGCCTTGTAAACTTCTGCGAAATGTTTTTGATGTGTTGAGGAATTTTACCTTCCTCACGCACGCCGATCCTGGGGAGAAATACACATTTTTAATTAACCCCAATTCACACTCCCCGAAATCAGATTGCTGTAGGATCCCGGTTTCGGGGCGTGACAATGAGCCAGTTATCCTTGGTTACCGTACAGTTCGAGGATGAAATTTGGGCTTTGTTGGTTTTATCGTCTTTACCAGACAGCTGGAATGGTATGGTCACATTATTGAGTAATTCTTCATGATCAACCAAACTGAATTTTGATGATGTTGTGAGTGTTATCCTCGATGAGGAAATTCATAGGAAACCTTCAGGTGAATCATCAGGAAGTGCATTGAATGTGGAAAACAGAGGTAGGTCATCGGAGAGAGAGCAAAGTCGTGGAAGATCAAAATCAAGGAGTAAGTCAAGATCTTCAAAAGGAAAGATCAAGTGCTGGAATTGTGGCAAGAAAGGACATTTGAAAAAGGACGCAGAGCTCCACCAAAGAAAAATAAGCAAAAGAACGGTAATAAGGACAACGACGCCTCCGCAAATGTCGCAGGTGATGCTATTCAAGATGCTTTAATTCTTGCTTTTGATTATAAATCTGAATCTTGGGTTATAGATTTTGGTGCGTCCTTTCATTCTACTGCACATAAATAATATCTCAAAACTTATGTACAAAGTGAATTTGGAAAAGTTTATCTTGGTGATGATGAACCTTGTGACATGATGTTCAGGTTAAATTGCCAAACGGCAGTATATGACAATTGAATGATGTCAATCATGTACCCAGCCTAAAGAGAAACCTTATATCAGTTGGTCAGCTTGCTAGCTCTGGTCACATAACTGTTTTTGTAGATGATTCTCGAAAGTTACAAAAGGGAGTGTGGTTATTGCTCGCAGTAAGAAAGAAGGAACTCTTTACTGGACTAACAGCTCTACAAGTTCCATTGCAGCTACATATAAAGGCATTAACTCAAACACATGACACTATAGACTCCGACACATGAGTGAGAAAGGGATGAAGATTCTTCATTTTAAAGGTAAACTGGAAGGACTCAAGTCCTTGGACTTAGAGTTCTGTGAAGACTGTGTTTTCGGAAAGCAGAAGAAAGTTACATTCTCTAGAGTAGGCAGGCCACCGAAGTAAAAAAAGGTTGGAACTAGTACACACGGATGTGTGGGGACAAACTCAGGTACCTTCTCTTGGTGGATCTTCTTACTTTGTTACGTTCATCTATGATACTACCAGAAAATTAAGGGTATATCCCATGAAACACAAGTCTGATGTGTTTGATGTTTTCAAGAAGTGGAAAGCTTTGGTTGAAAATGAAATAGGTTTGAAACTAAAATGCCTAAGGTCTGATAATGGGAGAGAGTACTGCAGCAAAGAATTTGAAGAGTATTACGCCAAAAATGGCATTAAGCGAGAGAAGACCATTCCCAATACACCACAGCAAAATGATGTGACAGAGTGCATGAACAGGACAATTGTTTAGCGTGCCAGAAGTATGAGGATACATGCTGATTGCACAAGAAGTTTTGGGCGGAAGGAGTGAATACTGCTGCATACTTGATTAATAGGGGGCCTTTAGTACTTTTGGATGGTGGACTGCCAGAGGAAGCTTGGACCGGAAAAGAGGTAAACATTTCACACTTAACAGTATTTGGTTATATCTCATATGTTAATGTTGATGCTGAAAAAGGAGACAAACTAGATTCTAAATCCAGGAAATACACTTTCATTGGATATGGTTCTGATGAGTTTGGTTACCGCTTCTGGGATTGTTGACACCAAAAAAGTCAGTTTGCCTCTACAAGATCAAAGAAGCTTCATGAAGCCGCAGCCTACCGCAAACAGGCAATGCTACTTCAAAAATCAATTCTTGTCAGAATCAAACACAAAATGCAAGATCCTTCAAAACAACCAAAAGAAGAGTACACATGAAGTTTCGGGCCATTTCAACATTGTTTGGCCTAACTTCACTCTTCTAGCAGCTGAACAGGAGCTCTCGGCGGCGACAGCATCAAAGACATCAAATCTTCGATCAGAGCCTATGGATGGCCTCAAAACACCTCCAAAAGGCTCCACGCCAAGTTTCAGGTCAAACCAACAACGTTTGACCCTACATCAACACTCAAGTAGCAAAATCAAGCCTTTCGGCGGCAAGAAGCACTGAGGCCATCACTCATCAAACAAAGCACACGGGTGACTTCAAAATGCTTACAAAGGGCTACACGTCATGTTTCAGGTCATTTCGACAACATTTGACCAGACTTTGACTCTTGGAAGCCAAATCAGGCCTCTAGGTGGCGAAGCTCCCTGGGACCATGGTTTCCAAATTTGAGCTAGTGGATCATCTCAAAATGACTCAAATAGGCTCCCTATCAAAATTCAAGTCAATCAGACATCGGTTGACCATACATCAAAACGCGAAATCTTCCTTGTGACAGAATCAAGTCTACTGGCGATAGGACCCCATACGGGTTCAAAACTCAAACAAAAGCCTATGGCTGGTCTTATTTATCACTCATGAGGCTTCACCTCAAATCTCAGGTCGTTCTGACATCATTTGATCCAATTTTGGCTTCTGACGGCAAATCAGCAACTTTGCGCGACAGAGTCTTCGGCTTTCCCAAAAAATTGGAAACTTTGTGCTCCAATATGCAAGGATTCTCGTCAAGTTTTCTATAAGGGAATCAGGCCAATAAATGTACAAAAATGTTAGTAAAAGTTATGGAAGAAGAAAGAAACAGGAAAAACGGAAGAAAGGCCGAAAAACGGCGACCAAAAGGGACCAAAGTCCCCATGGTCGGCAGCGACCCTGGGTGCATGGTCACCGACAACCCCGGAAATCCGGGTCGCCGGATTTTCGCCGAAAACCCATTTTTGGGTCCTTATCGCATTTCGAGATTTTCAGTCCTTGTGGTTTTTCAAATTTCTAACTTTTGAGGTACAAAATCTGTCGATCCTCATCAACATCACGGGTCCATCTCCGAGAGTATAAAATCATCATTAATCGCTTCAACATCACCAACCGGTCGACCAAGAAAACACACTTTTTACCCAATCGATCGAGAAATCGACAGGATAGGAGCACCAGCCCGCTGTTAGCAATCAATGTCTGAAGTCACATGGTCAACCAATCTCAATCAGCATGAAGATTCATCATTGATCATCGCAAGAAGAATTCCAAAAGATGCGGTACAGCCCGCGACTCTTCAAGCGACTTGGCGACCACTTAATGTTGTTAATTGACCTGTTTATGGTAACTTAATGTGGTAAAGGCCCTTAATTCTCCACCGGCCCATCAGAAGCGAAGGAAAAGGAGTTACAAAATAAAAGAATTAAAACTTGTAACTCCTCCCTTTATGTGGCTTTATTACATTTAAAGCCCATAAACTCTCATAAATGGCTACCATAGGCCTATAAAAAGAGAGCAATCCAAGAAGAACGAATCCCCAAAATCTAGACAGAAAATCCGAGAGAAAGAAAAGAGAAAACTCTGCTGAAGTTCTACATCGACCACTGCTACAAGGTGACAAAAGTCTCTTTGGGGGCACTCCCCCCAAGGCCCTTTATCTTCTCCTTTGGTCTACATGGCTTAGACGTGACTTTTCAGCCCATCTACTTAGCTTTTTATTGGACATAGGACCTCCTCTTGGTCTTTGTCTTCTCAAAATCTGAGGTTAAGCTGAGCCAAGTGAATCAAAAGCATCCTCCATTCTCATATGCATGGATGATGGCGAAGCCCACACATGGCTTGCGACTGTCAATTTGAACGAGTCCCCACAATCTCCTGAGAAGTTAGATTTCTTTTTCTTGTTTTTCATTATATATATATGTTGTAATGTTTAAAGAGTAAAAAAAAATCACAACTCTTGTCTTTCACTATTGATACGAATTGTAAATCGGCTATAAATGCCAAAAACCGCCTTTTACGACAAACATTGCCTTTCACGGACAAATGAAATCGCCTTTCACGACATTCAAAACATGTCTCTTTTCTTTATATGTGCAATGAAAACTTGAAAAAAGTTGATTTCCTTTTCTACTTGCGAAGATGGATCTCCGGACCGCCACTTGAAATTCCAAGTACATTAGAAAATCTGGCACACCCATACAAAAAAGTTGATGCTCGCTTTGCCCCCAGCTACGAAAGGGTTGGTCCAAACGGACTCTCAAGTCCGCTGACCTCGGCAAGAGCCGAGTGCGAACGCAGGTCCATCAAGCCGGCACACCCGATGGGACTCGTTCATTTAAAAACACGATGCTTAGAAATGAAATATTTGCATATCATATTTTTGCTCTATGCTTATACTTCTTTTCTAGATTCCTTGGCTACTTTCTAGTTGGTGGCCTATGTTGAATTTCGCATCTAAAAAAAATGAGAAGGGATTTTTTAGAAAATTCTAATTCTATCTTTGAGTTTATTTCCACTCTTATTCTATTTTTTATTTTTTTGTTTGTTTTTTTTTAAATCAGATTTCTCATGTTGGATTCAAACTTGAGAAATTTTGATCCTTTCTGTTTCGTCCATGTGCTTGCAGAAATGTTGAGCCAGTTCGGATTGTGGGATGGGCCATCGTTTCTCTTCGATGAGTTCATTAAGGATCTTTAAAAAAAAATCAGATTTCTCATGTTGGATTCAAACTTGAGAAACTTTGATCTTTTCCGTTACGTCCATGTGCTTGCAGAAATGTTAAGCCGGTTCGGATTGTGGAATGGGCCATCGTTTCTTTTCGATGAGCTTATTAGGGATCTTTAAAAAAAATCAGATTTCTCATTATTGGGAAACTTTGATCTTTTCCCCTTTGGGCCTATGCTCGTAGAAATGTTGAGCCGGCTCGGATCAGGGAATGGGCCATCGTTTCTCTTCGATCAGTTCATTAGGGATCTTTTCTAAAAAAAAGTCAGTTTTCTCATTTTAGATTCAAAATTGAGAAACTTTGATCCTTTCCCTTTCGGGCCTATGCTCGTAGAAATGTTGTGCCAACTCGGATCGGGGAATAGGCGATCGTTTCTCTTCTATGAGTCTATTAGGGATCTAAAAAAAAAGGAGAAGAAGAACACTAAGGTTGCACCAATTGCGTTCTTTAACCACGATTGATTCAAGAAAAGCCTTGTCCAAAGTGTGGAGACAACTTGACTGTTCTAGGCAAGGGTCCTCCAAATGAGTTCATTAAGTAATCTTGCCCTTACCTGGGGGTGAATCTATCAATTGAGGTTTCATAAGACCGGATTAGGAGGCCTATGTGTACTCTTCCGTCTTTAGATCTTCTTTCAAAAAAAATCTTCAAAAAAAAAAAACCCGTCACGTTTTGATTCGGACTCAAGAAATTCTAGTTCCCCCTCCGGGTATCGGTGCTCGCAGAAATGTTGAGCCTATGTTAGGATTAGAATACAATTTGCTCTCTTAGACGAATCCAATCTTGACCTTTAAAAAAAATCTCATCACTTTTGAATCCAGATTCGAGAAATTGTGGTTCCTTCCCTTCCGGGTACTGGTGCTCGTAGAAATGTTGAGCCTGTGTTCGGATTGGATACCATTTGCTCTCTTTGACGAATCCAATCTTGACCTTTCAAAAAAGAGAACCCCATCTCATGTCCATCACATGGATGCGATTTACAACATTTGTGCCTAGCGGTACTAGTACGCCCTTTCAGGGTCTACTGTATTTGCGACGACATTTGTAACTCCAACCGTATATTCGACTTATCTCGAGCAAGCCTTGCTTCTCGATATGTTGAAATTAGGGCTTACATTTGTTTCTAGCAGTCACTGGAACACTCATTCTAGGCCTAGCATACTTGCAATCAGAACAATTGTACCTTCTATCGCTTTTTGCCTTTTTCATGTCGCTTGGGTCGAACCATGACCTTCGATCGATTTGAAAAGACAAAACCATAGTTTTCCCATTTATGATCATTATATTCTTGTGATTACTAATGGATGTGGTCTTGTTTTAGAAATTTTTCGAAACTAACAATGGCAGCTTCTTTGACCATTACTTTCAACGAGAACAAGTGCCAACTCATGCTTCAACAGAATCAAAACACGTGCACTCACAGCGCCCTGTCAGCTGCCGAAGCATCATCTTCCTCGGCAACTCTCTGAACTCCGGGTCGACCTCGACCAACCGGACTCGACTTTGGGACACTGGGACCATTCCCACTTCCAGAAGAAGAAACCGCGCCTGCCAAAAAACAGAAAATTGCCTCTCAACATGTCATTACCATGACACCAAAGGCGAGCGTCAAGAAAGTCGAAGCCTGCGGCACCCCCACGAAGCCTCAACCCATAAACAACCAGGTCTATCCCAAGACTTGGTCCCCAAAACCTTCACCAAAACAAAGAAGGTCCCAAGCATCCACAAAGCCAACATACCCGGCCCACTGAAGGAGAACCAGTTCTACCCTCTTACCTACATGAAATAGGAGAGACCCGTCTCCCACTTGACAAAGAAGTCAACCCAGCATGAGCCGGCTTGTTCTTACAAGCCCAAAATCAAATCATGCATCACATGGCCTCAGGAAATATTTGCTAAGGCCTACACTCCTTCGGTTCGACCATTCATATCTACAGGGGCCGAACTCGGAGAATTCAAAGCTTCGTTAGGACAAACAAAGGACCGGGTCCGGATCCTATCCATGCCCAGCTTGAAAGAAGACAGGCTCAGTTGCTGTTCCCGAGGGAGCACATCTTTCATTGCCAAAGCCCAGCCAGAGCTAACCGAAGCTCAAATTGCTCATCCTGTACGCCGCCACACATGATATCAACAAAAGATACTAGAGAAGCAGAGGACCCAACATCCCACACTTCAAGTCTCTCATAAATGGGTTGAAAAAGAAAGACCCAATCAAGTTGCTTCTGTCCATATGGTTGGAAAAATCAGAAGACACCAAAAGTCAGCAATCAAAATCCATGTCCGACGTCCAGTGACTCGCAGCATCTCCCGGACACGAAGACATCCAGAACAATCACCTGCTCCTTCAAGACAAAGACAACGGAGTAATCCTTCCTCAAGCTCTTCATAAAAAAGAACGAGCCCCAGCTCAGCCACCAGGACAATTTCTTCATTCGAATCCCGAGGGATGTACGTCTTGGCTACAAATTCTGAGCCACCTCGCAATCCACCTGAAGATGACGTGATCGCACGCATCCAGCAATTGGAACAAGGCTAGCAGAGGATTGAAACTCTGATGGAAAACCTTCTCTTTTCCTTTCAGCGTCAAGTGAACAATGAACCTCCTCTAAATCTTAAAGATGATGAAGAAAATGCTGAAGAAAATGAGTCACACGCCCTTACCGAAAAGGAGGTGGACGATATCCTCGCCAAAGCAAAAGAAGAGGATATACTCAAAGAACATGGGATCAAGCCACCATATCCCTTATGGATGGACTCGGTCCCATTCCCCACAAAATTCAAACATCCTACTCTCCAAACATATACGGGGAAAGGATCAGCCAGACAACACGTCATCCATCCACTTTAAAATCCTGACGTGACCTATCGCGGATCAAGATGCACTCGAGATCCACCTTGTAAGACCCCAATGCAAGAGACCTCGATTAGTGTTGAATAAGTTATGCTTTAGCTTTAAGTGTGTTTAATGGATTTTGGTTAGGTTTGGGGATTAGAATAGCTTTTAAAATAGCTTTGGGGAATTTTGAGAGCCTTCTTGATTTTTAGGACCCTTTGGGGGTTCTTGTTAAGAATTTGTGTGAGCTTGGGGGTTTACTTGTGATTTGGAAACTGTGTATTTTAATCTTATTTAACTCTTCTTGTTTATCTCTTTAACTTTCATGTTGACCTCGTTCCCATTCGAGAACCCTAAACCTGATTTTTCTCAATTTGAGGGCAAAACGGTCTTTTTACCCAAAATCTGGACAATGTTTTCGATGTCACCAAAACCCGCGAAACATATACTTTTTGGAACTAGAAATTTTGTCGATCAACTTTGTCTTCTTCGTCGAATTCATTTGAGGACCCGAAATGCATCTTTTTAGCCCAATAAGTACCGTAAGTTGTGGGACCCACTCCACTTTGACTATATAAGAGAACCCTTTCCTCTCCTCTTCTTCCTTGCCCTAATTACTGTTCTAAGAGAAGGAGATCCCAGCAGCGACCGTTTTCTCCCCTTCTTCTTGCTTTCTTCATCACAAGTCATCACTAACTCTTGCCAAATCAAGAGAAAAACTTCATAATAATCTTCTCCTTTTTAGAGCTTCCATTTGGTACCAATTGTGGAGGGATCCATCGACCTTGAGCTTTTCATTGAACTAACCTTGCTTATTTGAGGAACTTACAAGTAAGAGATCCCTTCCATCTCCTAGATTCTTATTTATTAAGCCCTTGAGACTCTCCATATTCATTATTGGAAGTTTTCCCTTTTTTTGATTTGGTTTTGATATTTTAGGGTTTGGATTTGGGGGGTTTTGTGTAGATTGTTGTTTTGGCTTGGAGGTTGTGTTTGTGGCTTGGATTTGCTAGCTTTGGACCTAAGGTAAGTAGATGAAATGACTTATTTGATGCAAAATTATATTTATGGATATTCTTGATTTCTCATTAATGGCTTGATTTGCTTAAACCTTGTTTTAAGACTTGTCTTCTATTGATCTCAAATGCATCAACTATTGTATCTTTCTATCTCATTTTATCTCTTAGAAATGTACATAGATTTGGGCTAAACTTGAATGGTCAATTGTGGATTTTTATGGGTTCTTTCTCCTTATGACTTGATGGAAGAATGGATGAGATTGAATAATGGATTTGTAATGATGAATTGGAAGTTGTGATTGATGAAATGGAGGAGCTTTTAGCTCAGTTTCTTGCAGGGAATTGTTGTATAGAAATGAGAAATGTTTGGAGGAAGGAAGGATTGAAAAACAGCTTCAGAATTCTGTGTCTACAGCAACGTCGATCAGCCTGTCGGCTAACCGACAGCCAACCGACACCCTCTCGGTTCAAATTCCAGAGAGCTGCATTTTCTGAAATTTTCTGATGCTGAAGTGTAGGCTAACCGACAGGTGACCGACACCAGTTCGGTTTAAATTCAAGAGAGCTAATTTTCCCCTGACCTTATTGCTCGGTTAGCATGTCGGTCAGTTGTCGGTTAGCCTTCGTGATGGAACTTCCAATCAAGAACCTGACTGACACTATGAAATTTAATTGATTCTTTTTGAAGAATCATGTGGGACTATATTGATGAAGAAAACCCATCATCGTGATGTTATTAAGGTCTTTTTAGACTTGTCAATATATGTAAGGTCCTGGAATGTTTTTAACTCTCAAAGAGTACCAAATATATATCAAACCGAACATACGGAACCCTATTTACATTGATTCAAATCTTGGACCTCTAACACTTGGCCCGGACAGTATAGAAATCCAATTGTACTAGATTTTTATCGAATTTCACCTGTACACTTTAAATCTCATGATTTATGACTAGACTTGCCCCGAAAGTATTAAAACTCATGTCTTTAGCATGTTGCTAGCCTGTATATGCCCGTCCCGATAATTATGTGCTTTTGTGCCTATGGGCACCCTGTCCCGTTTATTTATGCAATTGTTTTGATTTCCCGCATGTGACCTATGAGTTGGCACCACTAAGCTTGGCCGACCTTGTCGGTTTGATCCACTGACTTGGAGATCCCCCTCCTGCTCTGCCAGCTGCAGCCTAGATCCCGCCCCGCCCTGATACCCGGTTCGCTACCGTGGTCCTGTATAGTATATATGTTTTATTGTATTTAATCGTTGAATCTCCTCACCTTGTCTGACTTAGATCAACATCCCAATGTGCTCTCCTCACTTTAGTGAGAGAGGATTTAGCTTCGTGTGGTTGCCATCTTGCTAGTTCCTGAATCATTAGTTCCTTTACATGTTTTTATTACATGTATCTCTCATAAATGATGTATCTTCCTTTATGAAATTCATTGTTTATATAGGTTTTCAATATATTTACAAAGGTATTATTGTTTTAAATTATTGTTCTATCTTTTCACCCACCTGCCAGACTATCGTGTCTGATCCATTTATTTTGGTACTCAGGTCCCGAACTCATTGCCTTTGAGGAGGAGCCTGAGGAGGCGGTTGGTGAGCCACGATGTGTGATTGAGTGGCAAGCTGACGATGTCATGTAGACATCCGTTCAGGCTTAGAGATACGACACATTTTGGGAGTTGTTGTTTAACATCTTTTCGGGGTTAATTATTTTGGTTGTACTGGCCTTTGTTGGCCATTATTTTGGGGGCAAATTAACTAACTGATCTTTTGTATAAACATTAACTTTCTGCTTTTGGGAAATGCTAATATGATCATTGCTCATTCTGATATTATGTTGTCTTTAATTATGAATTCAGTCTTGTTTATAGAATGGTATGAATCTGATTTACTACACGCTCTCGCATCTTGAAAATATATATGTGTTTATGTGAGATGATATGTATGGATAATCGTCACCGCGGAACCCTGTGGAAATCACGTGCACGGATGAAATGTTTTGAAAAAACGTGTACGGATTAGCCAACCAAAGAGATGCACGTGGCACAGTATTATCAGTTCACACTCTTGATCCCGGATTTGGCTCATAACCCGGTCCGGGGTCGCGACACGCCTCTTTGCAAGCACCCTAAAAGGTACGGCCTTTGACTGGTACTCCACTATGCTGGATGATTCCATCTGAAACTAGGCCATGTTAGAGGCACGCATCTTGACTCACTTCAAAGGTGAGGACCATCTTGCTACTATGGCTCAGCTCTGTAGCCTAAAATAGGGGGATAATGAGTCAGCATACGACTTCATTCACAAGTGAAAAGCAATGGCGTACAAATGCTCAAATATACTACCACAAGCGTCGCTGGTCGACATTTGCCGAAACAACTTAAGAGCAAGGATCCGCTCCATGATTATCAGCAACAAATCAATAAACCAGGGAGAACTCCTAGAAGCTTCTATGGAGGCTGAAATGGTGATCAAAGACCTTAATAGTTAGAAATCATCAAGGAAGGAATGAACCGCCATTGCAACCTCAAAACCAAAGAAAAAAAAAGGTCCTCAATGTGCAAACTCAGTCAGCTCCTCAGCCACCAAAGAAAGCTAAAAACAAAGCTGCAGGTAAGAGACCTGAACTCTTTGATACCTTCAAAGAGCGAGTAGAAAAGAAATACCCGTTCGGTGAAGGTGTTGCTGAAATCTTCGAGGCTCTCGTGACAAATGGAAAGCTCACCTTGCCTGATCCCAAAAGACCGGGAGATGTTAGCAAAACCAACGATCTTGGTACTGTCCATACCACCAGATGACCTCACATCCTCTCAATCGATGATTTGTTGTAAGAGAGGAGATAAATGAGATGTGGAAAAATGGAGTCATCACCTTTGACAAAAAATACGGGCCTGCCTCCATCAACATGGTGTCATGTGGATAAATACCAAAATTTCCAAAGAAAAAGATCACTACTTCCTTCAAGGTGATAAAAAGAATTCAAGCGTCCCAAGAGCTGATTCCTTGCCCGACACCAGACAGACAGCCCATATGGGTACATCCCAATCTCCTGGAAGATGAAAATGGGAGGTTCTCAAAACAAAGCCGACAGCTTAACAGCGAAGGCAGGCTAAGAAACATCTCCTCAAGTTCAAACGGCAAGAAAAGACCCACCCAAAACAAGAAGTCCGTGGAAAGGCATAGACCTCCTTTATCACCTCACTGTGGGCAACAGAAAAGTCCCTTCTAGAGACTTCAAAGGTGGTAAGAAATTTCACTCTCAGTGATTTCATGCTGCCACAATTCAAAAATGAAACCACGCAGGGGGCATCATACTCTTGGAATTCGGTAGTTGGATTCACCATGAATGAATACGAGTCCAGTGACACCGATGAGTGGGAGGAATCCCTTGAAACAGGAGAATACCTCTTCGATGAAGAATGAGTTCCTGAAACTCACCTTATGCTAGTAATCTGGTATAACCCCTTGCAGCCACAAGGATCCTGGTCTGATGATGAAGAAGACCAAGAGGCTGTTCAAGAAAATGTTGTTGACCCAGCACCCGCCAATGCTCCAGTGGAACCCAACCTTGTTGAACCACAAAGAGCAGACGAAGAAGAAGATTTGTCTCCCATGCCTAATTTTGAAGAATATGCAAGGATCTTATAGCGTCTTACCCTAGAACAAGAGCAAGATCGCGTCAATGAGCTTCGTCGTAATCAAAATCCAGAACTGGAAGTCCCTGAAGATCGCCAGGTACCTCCTCCCTTAACTCCTGAAAATGGAGAAAACTACTGGATTGATGATCCTCTTACATCCGAGGATGAGTCTAACTCCCAACAGTCCATTTCGGTGACGACTTCTATTAGAGCTGCCTGCAATGTGATAATTTGGGATGATAGTTCTTCTAAAGCCTCGTCTGCTGAGGCCACTTACTCTTAGACCACATCTAGCAGTATATCTTCTGGAGCTACCTATTCTCAAGTGACTTTCACTGAGATATCACCCTCTCAGGCTTCGTCTGCTGAGACCGTGACATCAGGACTCACACCTTTTCCGACTGATCATCGTGAAGAAGCCCTACCTATTGATGTTTGGGCTGGTGAATTGATCAACAAAGAAGAAAAGTTGCTGGATGCTGTTCAAGACTTGCACCCGAAAAATGCTCCATGCAACACAATCTTTGAGGATGGCAACTCTGCTATAGACACATCCCCAGCAAATGAGAAGTAGAAGCCTCTTGATTTCGAAGGCGATTTTCCAAACGAAAACCCTTCTCAAGAAGCTCTCGAAGTTTGTAGAGGCACCCGCTCTGGCCGGGACTACTATAAAAATTACAACTAATCTTCTTTTACTTATGTAAATTCTTTGAAAAAAGATGTTGTAAACACCCCAAGTGACAACAATAATGAACATGCAAGCCCTAAGGAGGCTTTCAAGTATGACTTGATTGAGCACTTCAAACATATACATGCACGACTATACATCCTAGACTTATTACGAATGTCTCCCCACACTCGTGATAATCTCATTTAAGAATTACAAATACAGAATGAGGATGTCGACAAACATGCCCCGCAAGTCCTACAAATTGAAATGGACTATTAGGTAAAAAACTCAGATACCTCCTCAAAGGGAGAAAAGAAGAAAACTGAGGGATCTTGCATTGAATGCCTCTCGGTTAAAAAAGAAGCAAGTGCAACCATGGCCTTCAATAGGGAAGATCTCCTACTTGGTGAAACAAGGCACAACCAACCCCTGTACTTCACAGGTTACATAAAGGAAATGCCAATGTACAGAGTCCAGATTGACCCAGGTTCTGCACTTAACCTCATCTCCACTTCGGCTCTCGAAGAGTCGGGCATTGATGGACCGCGCATTTCGCTCTCGGCACTACCGAGGTCGGCAGTCGTGGGAGTCCATTTGATCCGACCCTTTCGCGCCCGGAGGGCGAAGCGGGTATTAATATTTTTTTTGGGTGGGTGTGCCAGATTTTCTATTTTACTTGGAATTGCAAGTGGTGATCCGGAGATCGACCTTCGCAAGTAAAAAGGAAATCAACTTCTTTCAAGTTTCCATTGCACATATATTTAAGAAAAGAGACAAGTTTTGAAATGCCGTAAAAGACGATTTCATTTATTTTGCCGTGAAAGGCAATGTTTGCCGTGAAAAGCGATTTTTGGCATTTATAGTCGATTTTGGCTTTTATAGCCGATTTACAATTCTTATCAATAATAAAAGATAAGAGTTGTAATTTTTGTCTCTTTTAAAAAAATACAAACTACAATGAAAAGCAAGAAAAGGAGGATCTAACTTCTCAGGAGATTGTGGGGGACTCGTTCAGATTGATGGTCGTAAGCCATGTGTGGACTTCGCCATCATCCATGCAGATGAGAATAGATGATGCTCTTGATTTGCTTGGCTTTGCTACAAACTTAGATTTTTTAGAGGACAAAGGCCAAGAGGGGGTCCTATGTCCAATAAAAAGCTAAGTAGACGGGCTAAAAAGCCACGTCTAAGCCATTGGAAGCAGAAGGAGAGGGCAAAGGACCTTGGGGGGAGTGCCCCCCCAAGGGACTTTTGTCAACTTGTAGGGGTGGTCAGTGCAGAACTTCAGCAGAGTTTTGTCTCTTTTTCTGATCTGATCTCTAGTTTTTTCCTGATATTTTCTGATCTATGCTTGGATTTTTCTGGATATTTTCTAATCTGTGGGATTTTTCTGATCTGGATTTCTTTGGAATGCTCTCCTATTTATAGGCTTTTGGTAGCCATTTAGGAGAGTTTATGGGCTTTAATTTTCATTAAGCCGCATAATGGGAGGAGTTACAAGTTTTAATTCTTTTACTTTGTAACTCCTTTCTCTTGGCTTTTGATTGGCCGGTTGAGATTTACGGCATTTAATCACCTTTAAGCACCATGATGGTAGGAGTTTCATGGTTTAAATGCCATGAATCAATTGACTTGTAACTCCCAGACGGTCGCTTCTGATTGGGCCGTAAATAGTAATAAATTAATGACTGCAATAAATCTAGTCAATTAACTGCATTAAGTGGTCGCCGAGAGTGGAAGAGACGCGGGCCCGCGCCGCATCTTTTGGAGTTCTTCTGGCAATGAGCATCGATGGATCTTCATGCTGATCGACATCGGATGACCATGTAACTTTAGACATTGATTGCTAACAGCGGGCCGGTGACATCTGTCCTGTCGATTTCTCGATCGATCGGGTAGAAAGTGCACTTTTTGGTCAACCGGTTGGCGATCAATGATGATTTTAATACTCTTGAAGACGGACCCATGATTTTGATGGATGTCGACGAATTTGGTGCCTCAAGAGTCTGAATTTTGGAAAAACCATAGGGGCCGGAAGTTTCGAAACGCGAAAAGGGACGAAAAACGGCCCTTCCGGGGCAAATCTGGCGACCCGGATTTCCATGGTTGTCGGCGACCATTCACAGGATCGCCGGCGACCATGGGCCAGGGTCACAAGCTGCGACCCTGGGGGGTTTTTTCCCTTTCGATCGTCATTTTTTGGGCCAATTCACGGTCTTTTTTTATTCTTTTTTCTTTTGTATTTTCTTGACATTTTTGCACATTTGTTGGATTGATTTCCCTGTAGAAAGCTTGACGAGAATCCTTTCATTTTGCAGTGAAAAGTTTCCAATTTTCCGGAAAAGCTGAAGACTTTGTCGCGTAGAGCTGCTGATTTTCCGTCAGAAGCTGAAACTCCGCCCAATCAGAAGTGAGCATCTGGGAGTTACAAGTCAATTGATTCATGGCATATAAACCATGAAATTCCTACCATCATGGTGCTTAAAGGCGATTAAATGCCTTAAATCTCCACCAGCCAATCAAAAGCCAACAAAAAGGAGTTACAAAGTAAAAGAATTAAAACTTGTAACTCCTCCCATTAGACAGCTTAATGACAATTAAAGCCCATAAACTCTCCTAAATGGCTACTAAAAGCCTATAAATAGGAGAGCATTCCAAAGAAATCCAGATCAGAAAAATCCCACAGATCATAAAAAATCCAAGCATAGATAAAAAAATATCAGGAAAACACTAGATATCAGATCAGAAAAAGAGACAAAACTCTGCTGAAGTTCTGTACCGACCACCCCTACAAGTTGACAAAAATCCCTTTGGGGGTATCCCCCCCCACAAAGGTCCTTGCCTCTTCCTTCTGCCTCCACTGGCTTAGACGTGGTTTTTCAACCCGTCTACTTAGCTTTTTATTGAGCATAAGACCTCCTCTTGGTCCTTGCCTTCTCCTTTTGGATGTATTTTGGGACCATCCATGGGCTCTGATCGAAGATTTGGTGTCTTCGATGTTGTCGCCGCCGGAAGCTCCTATTCAGCTGCCGGAGGAGCGAAGTTAGGCCAAATGATTTTGAAATGGCCCGAAACTTCTTGTGTACTACTGTCTTAGCTTTCTTAAAGGATTTTGCAGTTTTTGTTTGATTCTAACAATATTTATTTTTTTAGGAAGTAGCATTGCCCATTTGTGGTATGCTGGGACTTATGTAGCTTTTTTGATGTTGAAGAGGCAAAGTGACATTTTTGGTGTCAACAAATTCCCCCTCGAGGTACAACGACGAGTTGCTTAACTTTTGTAGTTGATGTACCTCGAATAGATTTTTGAATGAGAGCTTGTGACTTGACCAAGAGTCTTTGAGCAGTCTTTCCTTTGGTGTTCTAGCCTTTTGAGCTTCCAGGGGAATTGTATGCATTGGATCCCGACCCAGACCAACTCGATTAGTACTAATTAAGTAAGTGTCTAGCCTTAAGTGAGTTTTAGTATTAGTTGGGTTAGAACATGATTAGACTTAGTCTTGGTTTAGCTTTGGAAATTTTGAGACCGTTTAATATTAATTAGTCACACTCAGGGACGCCTGAGTGCACGCGTGAAATGGGTATTCATTCTAGTTTTGTGATTTTGATTGTAGTTTTTACATCATTGAATGATTTTATTATTTGTTACAATTTTTTTTTTAGCCTGTGTGTGTTTAAGGCCCATAAACTCAAGTTTTGGCCCAAAAGGGTAAATCTGACTATTCATGCTAAATCTGGGCACAAATTTTGAAGTCTCAAAACCATGTCAAAATTATACTTTTCTGAAATTAGATGTTTCGACGATCGTTTTGTTCTTCCTCATCGATCTCATCCGGGATCCACAAGATCATGTTTAAACCGTTTCAAGTTTCAGCTGCAAGGGACCCACTTTCAAAAGCTATAAGTACTCTCTTATTCTCTCTCCCATTATTCACTTTCACCTTTACTAAATTCCTGCAACCTTTTTCTAACCCTAGAGCAAAAGAGAGAAAAAAAGCTTTCTCCTTAGTTTTCCTCCTTGGGATTGATCTAGCTAGAAGGCTCCATTCTCAAATCCGATTCTGTCATTCTCTTCCTCTCTTCTCAAGCTTCGACTGGACTCATTTTGGGAAAAATCCCTGCTACTATTCATCATCTTCTTGCTCTCTTCTTCTTGTTTGACCAGCTAAAGGTTAGAGCTTGAACCCATCTATTCATTGATGTTCTTTTAACTCACAAAGAGCTTGTGTTTCATACTATCAAACCCATTTTCAAAAATGGGGACTTGTGTTGACCAAAAATGTGATTTTTTGTATGTTCTATTTTGGGGGTTTTGTGTAGATTTCGTGGACCTCTTCCTTGATTGGATTTGTGTGAAGTTTTGCTTGGCATTGGGGCTAAGGCAAGTGAACTTCATAGGATTTCTTTTGCATTTGTCATATGGTTTCACTACTTTATTTAAGATATGATTTTAATGCTCAAATCTCATAATGAATGTTATGTTTATGTTCTTTAAAATCATTAGTTTCAGTTTCTTCACTTCTATTGATGTTAATGATCTTCCCAAGTTCTTAGATTCATGTTTTAATCTTATAAGTTTGATGATTTTTGTACATGGAAATGCCTTGAAGTTCTCTCATGGAATGAATGGATTAATTATGGATGGAATGGCCTAGATATGTATAAAAATTGTCCCTTGGAAAGCATGGTGGCTTAGGGAATACAGGTTGTTCAGAAATGAGAAGGAAGGAGAAAAGAAAAATATTAAAATTTGAACCGAAATGCACTGTTCGTGCATTGTCGGTCAGGTGTCGGTCAGCTGTCGGCTGACCGACGGTCGACCGACAGCCAACTGACACCTGTCGGTTCCAATTCCCAAGAGCAACATTTTGACAGAACAATCCATCGGTCAGCTCTCGGTTAACCAACAAATCCGTCAATTCCTTTTCTAGAGAGCATCTGTTTTTGTTCAAAGATCTGTCGGTCAGCCGAGGGTTGGCTGTCAGCTAACCGACAGCTGATCGAGGGCTAATTGAGGCTTACAAAAAGGCACTGTTTTTGATGGATTTCTCCGGAAATAAAAACTAGACTAAGCATTAGACCTCTACTTGACATTGTGCGCTTGGAATTCTAAAATATACTTTAACTTCAGAGGCACCAAACCTTATAAAATTTTGACATTTGGTTTCCAACTCCACGAAGGTCAATGAATGGTCTTAGCCTAAACTTGATAGACTTCGTGTTTGAACTTTTGTTTTGATGCCAAGTGAATCATCGTGTACTCTTTTGAATTTCAAGAATAAGATTGTTTTAAAGATGAGTTTCAAGAATCAAATGGGAATCACTTCTTAAGTTTCGTTAAGCATATATTTTATGCTATTTTGCTAGCCTTGTCATGACTCGTTCGATAAGTTATTTCCCTCTTGTTTTGACAAGTTTTGAATATGTGTCGATATGTTTTTCTTTATGCATTCATGATCTAAGTGAATACCACTGAGCTTGGATTGCCCCTTCGGTCTGATCCACTGTCCGGGGGTCCTTAAACTTGTGGACTGTCTGCAGACTAGTCATGTATTGTATACACATCGTGCGTGTTTCCGGTTCCGCGGCCGGCCTCCCCGTTTACTTGTGTAGCGTGGGATCGTGTTTAGCGTGTCGTGATATCGTGTGTGCTTGCTCTTGTCATTTTTATGTTAGAGAAATGATGAGCTCAATGTGGATTTATCTTTTCATGATATTATAAGTATTTATGCTAGTTTCGTATATTCGACATGTGTATCTAATCTTGAAATGTTTCAATCTTATCAAACTATTTTAATATTGTTTTCATGTTTATGCCTAATTGATTATTTGCCAAACCGTCGTGTTTGATGCTTGTTATTTAGGTGCCCAGGTGCAGGAGGTGTTACCTTTGAGGAGGAGTGCCTGGAGGAGGCTGTTGAGCCACCCCCAGCACGAGAGTGGCAGCCCGATGACGTCATCTAGACGTCAGACGGGGTCTTGATATTCGTTTCACCTAGTTTTGGGATACTTTTGGGAAACTTTAGATGTATTGGCCTTGTTGGCCTCTTATTTTGGAGATGTATTAACTTAATTCATCTTGTTATTTTGAAAACTTAAACTATGATGGAAATGCCATATTATGATTCTCTTTCTGATATTATGTCTCAATGTGATCCTATTTGTGAGAGTTATTAAGATGTTTATATCATGGTTGAATATGTTCTTGCTACACGCTTCCGCATACTTGTACATGTGAGTTAAATCCCCATGCCTTGGGATCCTCATCGTGGTAACCTGTGGGAAAACAAAACAATATGCAATCATCGTCGTGGGCTCGGGTCTTAATCCTTGGATCTCGGTCCGGGGTCGCGACAGTATGGTGTGAAAGGAATCATGTACCATCTCGAGGCAAATTTTTGAAAATGACATCAGGGATGCAGATTTGGGTTTTTGTTTTTGACATTGTGACCTAACATGCTGTATGTGGCAGGTTAGGCGGTCGGGTTTGGTTTCGACTGTGTGACCCAACAAGTTGTATGTGGCAAGTTGGGGGGGCGATTTTGGTTTTGATCTTGTGACCTAACACGCTGTATGTGGCAAGTTAGGGGATCAGGATTTGGTTTTTGGTTTTGGTCTTGTGACCTAACAAGCTGTATGTGGCAAGTTAGGGGATAAGGATGAGGTTTTTGGTCACTCTCTAGGACTATTTGGGTCCATTGGAGTGGTTTGGTTTTTGTGAAACGTCAATTTCTAGATTTTGGCTCAATTTGGTATATGAGGCTGGATGGTTTGAGTTTTGGAAGCTCATGGGGCTTGAAATTTTTTTTGTATGGTCCAATCAACTCAAAAGAGGCATGAAACCATTTTTGTATGCTCTTGGTAAGAGGGATTTCTCTTTGACTAAAAGTTTTTTTCTTTTTTACTGCCTAGGTGGTCAAACCTGACTCATATGGGCTAACCCATGGGACCTTAAGCTTTTGAAAGGGCTTAGATCTTATATGGTTTCATTTTTGTAAAGAATATCTAAAAATATCTCCTTTGGATAGAGAACATCTAGGAATATCCTTACTTGGAGAGAATCTCTCATGTTCCCTTTATTTTGGGAGATAATATCTCAAAGTATTTTTCTTTGGGAGTGATTATCTCAAATCTTCTCTTTTTTTGGGAGAAAATCTCTCATTGCTTTCTTTTGGGAGAGAATCCCTCAAGATATCTTTCTTTTGGGAAAGAATATTTCTAATTTCTTTCTTTTGGTAAGGTTACTAATTAGTAGCTCTTACCTCTTTTCTTTTTTCCTTCTTTGGTTTGCTCTCTTCTATAAAAGCAATGGGAGGTTAGATATCTTGCTCTTATTGCTAAGTTTTGGAAAAATCTCAAAAGTGCTTCAAGACCAAGAGTTCTTTAAGAATCTTCAAGCTTTTTCTTCTTCTTCTCCATCAATGGCTTCAAGTAAGTTCTTTTTTTCAAGAAAACTCCATTGTAGAAAGTATGATGGTAAAAAAAATAAAAATTTTTTGTTTCTTTCTTTCCTTTTCTTTTCTTTATTTATTTTTCACGTGTTTTCTTTTTTTTTACACACATTTTTTTTTTCTCGTGTTTTTTTTTTTTGCAAGTTTTTTTTATGGGCCGTACGGACAGATCCGTACAGATCTGGTCCATACAGCCACGTGGCCTGTGGGCCAATCCCTTTTTTTGTTTTCCCTTTTTTTTTTTTTGATCTTTCCCCTTTTTTTTAGAAAGTTTCTTTTCTTTCTTTTTTCTCTTTCCCCTTTTTTTGAGAAAGTTTCCTTTTTTCTTCCTTTTTGTTTTTTTGCTCATCATGATAATGCGTTTTTTTTTTGTACATCAAGACGTTCATGCATTTATGTAAATTGAATTGGGAGCATGATGTGATAGCATACCTGAAAATCTTTGTAAATTTTTAGAATTTGGAGCTCGCAACAATGTTGAGCACTTCTTGATTTGCGGAGATTTTTGAGGCTTTGAAAGTTCGGAGTTTTGGAGCTCGCAGCGATGTGAAGCCCATCTTCAAGCTTTCTAATTCTTCTGAGGTATTTCCCTTTTCTTTGGAATTGCCCTTAAATCGTGCCAAAATCTCACTAGATATTTTTTAGCGACATTCAGTCATTTTGATGATGATCTTTTTCTTTTCCAACCTTTGCAGGTGGTTCCTCCAGAATAAACAAGGGTAAAGAGCCTATTACAAGCGTACCTTGTAGATCTGCTAGATCTTCCAATCTGGCCGTTCAGCAGGCTTGGGAGAAGGTCCAGTATGTTGAGAGAAACTTGGAAGAGTGTGACTCCCTCAACATAGATGAGATGAGGCAGTGACTGATCGCTCTCAAGAGTGAGGAGTTCTATTAGATAATGGTAAGGAACCGTCCTTGGGTTATGGATGATCAGTGGGTGTTGCCCAAGCCTATCTTCTTCTTTGGTGATGCAGTCCCTGACGACGTTACATACCAGAGAAGATGTTTTCAGTTCTCTTACACAACTGATGGTGAGGAGAGAACTGTTGTTACCCGGTCGACTTTTGATCGTACTATCTCGATCATGAGCCTTTCTCCCACGTACTGTAAGAGGGAAGATCCTCCAAGCTGGGTGAAAGGGACCAGTGTGATCAAGACTTGGATTTTTATCGGCGGTCCTTCAGCGGTTACCAGGGCTCTGATTATCCGTCAGTTGATTTGAAACCCGGTGGGCCTTGGTATTTTCAGTGGTGACGGCAGCAATTGGGTGAAGCCTTTTCGATTTCGTGGTTGTTTCAATGCTGACTCTGATTGGAAGTCATGGACTGATCGCATTATGCTGATTGGTGGCTCCATTTTGAAGGAAGCTGGGATTTTCGATGTTGTCCGTGCCTTTAGGGAGACCGTGGTATTTTCCGACGAGGCCTTCATGGCTATGTTGGAGTCATTCCTTCTACAAACCAATACCTTTGTTGTCACGAATGGTAAGATTGATTTTTCTTTGAAGGAGTTGAGTGCCATTACTGGGTTGCCTATTTTTGGCAAACTCTATGAAGAGTTCATGTAGATCGATAGCGTTCTTGAGGAGCAATCTGAGGAATCTAGGCTTCTGTACTTTTAGCTTGCCACCTTCTATGATTTTTTTAAGGAGAAGGAGGGCTTGAAAGTCAGGTCCAGCAGTTGGAAGAGTTTTGGCTCTTCGTTCCCCAACTTCTTTGACAGTAGGGAGTCTTCTGATAGCATGACCCGGGAAGACAGGGCTAGGGATCTGGGTTCAAAGAAGACTTCGGTCATGCAAGAAGAGTTGAGGAATTTCTTTGTGAGTACAGACGCCGTTTGCTCTGACATTGCACCGCGGAGAGAATTCGTTATTTACCTCACTTATTGGCTAGGTGAGGCTGTTTTTACTGGAGGAGATGGAACGCACATCAGGCCGCATTGTATTTTTCTAGCTTGTCAAATGGCGTTTGGAGAGTGGCTTGCTTTGGTGCTTGCTCTTTACTCCTACTTGTGTACCGAATTGCAGTCTGCTGCTTTTTTTATTCGGCTTGGGCTCCCTATAAATAGGGTATTTTCATCCCACAAATTTTATTCGTGGTTTGTATACCACTGTCCTAGCTTCCACCGGCTGGGTACTGCACAGGATGATGATCCTCTAATGATTCGATTGGCTAAGGGTAAAGCCATCCTCGAATCACTTTTGTTTGCTAGCATGAGTATCCGACGGTTCAGGGACATCGAGATGGGGCAGTCTTCAGTGAAGCTTCCTCTGAAGTTGCAGAAGAAGGCTTTTGATTTTAGTGCCTCCCGAGACTCTACCAGGGCAGGGTCGGGAAGGCATTACTCCTTGACAAATGCAGAGAAGGAGTAACTTTTTAGCATACGAGTCGGCACAATGGTGTACGTAGACATCTTTTCGTCAACATCCAACCGTATGTACCTTCCAGCTTTGCACTGTATTTGGGTTTTTCTGAAGGCGTTATTGGAGCGCCTTCTAGTATGGTGAAGCATTTTGGTGGTTTGCAGGACAGGAGAAATGCATGTCTTTCTATAACGTTGAAGACACTACTGCCATGATTTGTTATCCTGAGATGTCGACTTTCTGGACCATCGACTTCGTGAAGTGGTTCGCATAGAGCTTTCTGGG
The DNA here is from genome assembly GCA_012931725.1 of Litsea cubeba. Classification (NCBI taxonomy): domain Eukaryota; kingdom Viridiplantae; phylum Streptophyta; class Magnoliopsida; order Laurales; family Lauraceae; genus Litsea; species Litsea cubeba. Next base: position 39,213,045 of record CM022952.1, read on the forward strand.
ATATCGAGGGCTTTCCAAGAAGGAACTTTATGTAAAGCTGTCTTCTAGAAAAGGCATTAGAAAGTCAGATGGCGTCCGGCGAGAGGAAGTTTTGGCCTTCCTTTTTGAAGAGAAGCACAAGATAGGCTTTCTCGGTGACCAGGGCGTCATCGGTTCTGAAGCTGTCCAGGAAGTACCTGATGAGGCCTTAGAGCAGGTATAACAGGAGGAAGCTGAGCTTGATGTTTGGATCCAAGCGGCACGGAGGCGAGCTTCCGTGGAGTCCACTGGTCAGAGCAGACCATCCAGTGAGGAGTCAAGCGGGAAGCCTGACTCTGACAATGGGGCAGGTTCTTCGAGAAAGCGAGGGACGGGATGAAGACTCTCCTGATTTAGAAGTCCCTCTCACTATCAATGAGGAGGTGCCAGGGTATGCTGACGAGGCTCCGAAAAAGAGGAGCCGAGAAGAAGAGACCCTGGGTGAAGGTATGGTTCTTCCTCCGAAAAAGAGGAGCCGAAAGCCGAGAAGAAGGTACTGGCACGGGTTTTGAGTTCTTGGATAGAGACTCTCCTTTCTGGACACTTGGATGCCGGATTTGGCATGATCCAGCATGTGCAGGATATTCTCGATGATGTCGTTGAGGCTGGTCTGGACGTCATAGGTGCCAGGGCGATCGTTAATAGGATCATTGCACTAGGTGACAAGTGGTTTGAGACCATAGCTTTCCCTGATGGTGACTTCTTCAAGGAGATGTTCCTGGATCCTGCTAATAAGGCTCTATCTGACTTGGATGAGACTACACAGAGTAGGAAGCAGTTTGTCTGGGAGAGGAACTTAGAAGAGTTAGCCATCATCGGTTTGAGGCATGACATTACCATCCTTGATAGGGAGGTTGCCGAGGCTAGGCAACGTCTTTAGCATTTGGAGGCACAAGTCGCAGCCAAGTGGGCTGCTATAACAGAGGCTCGCGACAGGGAGAGTGCTATATTTCGCCAGGTTGCAGATGCCGATGTAGTTCTCAAGAAGAGGACTCAAGAGAACAAACGATGGCGAGCTGCTTGGGATAAGCTTCCCGGTGTCGAAGAAGGGTTACGGCATTATCCAGCATCTCATGGTAAGTTCCTGAAGAAGCGTGCATTGGAAACTCTATCGTCTGAGGCCAAAAGTTTACTCGAGGAGCTGAAACTTTGGCTGGAGGCCATTTTTGGCCGAGCTCCTGGTTTCTCATTTTTTGCAACAGAAACTCTTATTCTTCTTTGTTTTTGGTACCACATGTATTTTTTTTGGTACTCTTTTTTTTATAGTGCTTGTGAACTCTTTTTTTTTGTACCACATGTATTTTTTGGTACTTTTTTTTTGTTTTCCCTCCGCTCACTTAAATCTTTTTGTGATGAAAGCAATTGCTAAATGTGATTTTTTTTTGTATTCCCTACTTTCACTTTAATCTTTTTGTGATGAAAGTAATCGCTAAATGGGATATTTTTTGAAAATTTGATCAAAAGTTTGTCATTTTGTGAAAATCTTTTGTCAAATTATTGTTTTGGCATGGGAGCCATATTTTGTTTGTGGCATGAAAGTCAATTTTGGGTTTATGGCATGAGAGCCAAAATTTTGTTTTTGGCGTGAAGGCCAAGGTTTGTTTGTGGCATAAGAGCCGATTTTGTGGCATTAATAGCCAATTTGTGGCATTGACAGCCGGGTTTTGTGGTATTGATAGCCAAGTTTTTGATAGCCAAGTTTTGGTTTGTTGGCGTGAAAGCTAGGTTTTGTGGCATTTATAGCCGGTTTGGAGGCATTTATAGCCGATTTGTAGCATCTATAGCCGGTTTTGGTGGCATTTATAGCCGATTTTGGTTTTCAAAAATGCAAGTATCGACTAAAAGTCGCCTTCTTGCTGAATGGTCTTGCAAGTATCGATGGAATGCCACCTCCTCGCAGATTTGGGTGCAAGTATCGACTAAGGTTCGCCTCCTTGTTTTTCAAAAATTTTGGTTTTGTGGGCACTGACTTGATGTCGTTTCCCCATGATTTTTGAAATTTGCGGTTTTCTCGAACCTTTGGGTTGTGGATATCAACTGCAATGTTGCATCTCCACAGTTTTTTTGATTTTTTTCGAATGTTTGAAATTTGAGTTGTGGATATCAACTAAAATGTCGCGTCTCCATGATTTTAGGCTTTTTCGAACCTTGAAATTTGGGTTGTGGATATCAAGTGAAATGTTGCGTCTCCACGATTTTAGGTTTTTTTGAACCTTTGAAATTTGGATTGTGGATATCAACTGAAATGTTACGCCTCCACAATTTTTTTTATTTTGCAAGTATCAAGGAAATGTCGCTTCCCTGTGATTTTGGAAGTGTTGAACCTGGTTCGCGTTCTTCCGATTTGTGCGAGTATCGACTAAGCGTCGCTTCCTCGTGGTTTTTTTTTTTTTTAAAAACCATTTTTTGTTTGAAGACACGAGGGTCGTAAATTTTGACCTAAAATTATTTTGGCGGTAAAAAGCTAGGTGGACTAGGGTGGAAATCCCTGAATCCGGATTTTGTTTCAACCCATGAATTTTGGGTTCAAGGATTGAATTTTTTGGTCAAGTTAGGGAGAGGCTCCTAAACTTGGATTTTCTGAACAATGAAACGATGAAAGTAAGCATTGTTTTGAGTTTCTAGAAATTTCAATAATTGATATGAAAATTCTAAAAAGAGTGGTTTAATGAGCGAGTACCTAGAATGCTCTTACAGGCATTGCTCTTACCCAGTTGGGTAAGTCTTCATGGGTAGTACCACTTTAAGAACTTGCCGTTGATGGGCAACATACATCTATCACCCTCCATGTTTAGGAGAGCGTATGCACCGTTGGAGAAAACCTTGTCGATGACGTAGGGTCCCTCCCATTTTGGCTCAAACTTGCCTTTGGACTTGTGAGTGAAGTCCATTGGTCTTTTTACTGCAAAAAACAAGTCACCCTTTTTGTAGGCGCGTTGCCTGGCCTTCTTGTCGAAAGATCCTACCATGCGTGCTTGGTAATGTTCAATGCTTTGTCGAGCTTCGAGCCATCTCTCATCGAGATTGTCCAGCTCATGAAGTCGTAACTTCACATTGGTTTCTTGAGTCATGTCATTTTATAGACATACCCTCAGGGAAGGAATTTGTACCTCTAAGGGAACGACAACTTTGCATCCATAGACCAAGGAGAATGGTGTGCTATGGGTTGATCCTCGAATGGTTGTTCGATAGGCCCACAAAGCTTTAGACAGTTTGTCACTCTAGTCTCTTTTGTGACTAGAGACCATTTTTTTGAGGATTTTGTAGAGTGTCTTATTGAAGGCTTCTGCTAATCGGTTTGCTGCCGGATTGTATGGAGTCGAAAGACAACATTCGGTTTTGTATTTATCGTAGAACCTGTAGAATCGATGATCCCGAAATTACGGTCCGTTATCATGGACGATTCTCTTAGGCATGCCGAAATGACAAACGATCTTGGTGCGTAAGGACTGAAGGACTGATGAGGTCTTCATTTCGTTGAGCACAAATGCTTCTGACCACTTTAGAGAAATAATCCGTAGCGGCGAAGATGAAGCAATGACCTTTGCTTGAAGGGGGAGAAATACGACCAACGATCTCCATACCCCAGGCTTCGAAAGGCCATGAGATCATTGTAGGATGAAGCCATTCTGGAGGCATGTGAATGTAATCTCCGTGAACTTGGCATTGTCGGCAGTGTTTAGCAAATTGCATTGCGTCAGCTACCATGGTAGGCTAGTAATACCCTAACCTTTTTATCTGATCGTAGAGCTTACGACCAGCCTGATTGGCTCCACAAAGACCAGCATGAACTTCTTTGAGTGTTTCTTCAGCCTCTTGTTATGACAAGCAGCGTAGAAGTACTCCATTAAAGGACTTCCTGTAAAGGGTTTTTGAAGGAATATCCAAATGAAAGTTTGGGGCTCGTCTTTGGACGTTTACCTAATCTTTTGGATCTTCAGGTAGGATTCCGAACATAGTGTAATCAATGAACGGATCCCTCCAGTCGTCGATTAAAGGTTGAACGATAGAGATCCAACTTGAAACCACTCGGTGGCATTCAGCAACTGCTTGGTGTGTGTTAAGAGGAGGGAGGATCCTTCTCTCACACATTGTGATTTGCATGTTTTCCCCTTCCTGGATCGCCATAGATGCGGCAAGTCCAGGAAGGGCATCTGCACGGATGTTTTCACTTCTACAGATGTGGGTGATGTGACGGATGTCAAACTTTTGCAGAACCGATTGTGCCTTTGTTAGAATTTGAGATGACTTGAGAAGTCTTATGAAGCATTGAAGTATTTAGTATCTCAAGTATCATTTTATGTTGGAATTATTGTCAACACAATGTCACTAGTGTGGTGTTAATAGTGTGGTATTGATAGAGCTTCAAAGAGAAAACAGAGCTAAAATAGTTCAGGAATTCAGAATTCCTGAAGCAGAGTGGTCGGTCGACCGGGCACCCCATGCGGTCGACCGGGAAAGAGAACTCTGCAGAAGACAGTTTCAGTTAGCTCCTAGTTATTTTGTTGCCACAGTGTGTCGCCGGTCGACCGGGGACCCCATGCGGTCGACCGAGCACGGGAACCAGAATTGCGCAGAAATTAGAAGTTGTGCACGAAAATTCAGGAACCTTATGTCTTTCGTTTGGGACTCTTTCTAAACAAATTCTAGCCTAATTTGAACACTCTTAAGGGTTACCATAACCTATATAAAGGCTTGATTGGTTCGTTTTCAAGTGTACAGAAGAGAAGAGAGAACAAAAAGAGAGAGTCTTGGAGAGAAGAGTGATTGGAGAAGAAGGGGCTGCTGTGTGCTGTTGTGCTGCACGTTTCTACAGCAAGTGTGGACGAGAATGTGCTCATGAAGATGATGATTCGTCCATAGATAAGTGTCTCTCTATTTATGCTTTAAATTTCAATTTGTAAGGGATTGAGAGAGAGAGATTGTAGAGGGGAAGGGCTGTAGATAAGTTCTTTACTTTAATTCTGTAGAACATCAAGTTGGTGCTTGGTGTTAGGGGTTTGGTGATCTTATCTGTTGGTGCAGATAAATTGTAAAGGGAGTAGTTGCTTCCTAGATAGTTGGTGCTATCTGAAACTTAAGGGTTGGTGCTCTTTGTCGTTGGTGCGACTAAATAGATTCAGACCTGCTCCGAATCGGTGTTCGGACAATCTTTGAACCGTGGACGTAGCCTTTTGGTGAACCACGTTAAATCTGGTGTCCTTGTGTCATTTGATTTGCTTTTGTTGTTAAATTGGACCTATTTTTAAAGGGATCACTGATTCACCCCCCCCTCTCAGTGATCGCGATATCTAACAATTGGTATCAGAGCATAAGGCTCCCTTGATAAGCTTAACACGCTAAGGGTGATCTCTTGTCAAATCACATGGCATCCAATACAGGGAATAAGAAAGCACCTTTGTTTGATGGTTCTAATTACTCCTTCTGGAAGATCAGAATGCAGGCCTTCATCAAATCACTTGGCTATGATGTCTGGGAGACCGTCAGAGTCGGTTACAATATTGCCATCGTACCCACTGATGCTACAACGAAGAAGTTAGCAGACAACGACTTTAAGGCGCAGAATGCACTCTTTAGTGGCCTTGTGGGCAGCGAGCTGGTCAAAGTAATTGCATGCAAAACAGCCAAGGAAATATGGGACAAGTTGAAAAGCATTCATGAAGGAGATGAGAAGATCAAAGAAGCAAAATTGCAAACTCATCGCTCTCAATTCGAGTCTCTTCGCATGGAGGAAAGCGAGAATGTTGACTCGTATATGCAACGAGTGAATGAAGTCACGAATGACATTCGTGGACTAGGGGAGGAGATTAAAGAACCAGTCATCGTCAAAAAGGTTCTAAGATCTCTTCTTCCCCGGTTTGATTCAAAAGTCTCAGCCATAGAAGAAGCCAAGGATCTGAATGAATTTACCATGGATGAGTTGCATGGTTCACTCACTGCCTATGAGATGCGCATAGGTAAGACGTCTTCATCTGATAGAGAAGCGGCCTTCAAAGTTCAGAAAAAGGGAAAAGAGACTGCTGGTCATGATGCTGATACTGATGATGATGAGCTTGAGGCTCAATTAGTTAGAAAGCTAAAAAAAAGAAGCAATGGAAAGTACAAAGGGAAGCTACCCTTTAAATGCTTCAATTGTGGCGGTGTTGGTCACTTTGCTGCGAAGTGTCCGCTGAAAGAAAACACTGATGATGACTCTTATGTTGATAAGAGTAAATGGAAGAAAAATTTCAGAAAAAGGGGCAAAGCAAAAAGCTTCATCAGTCAATATAATGACAGCTCGTCTGAAACTTCAGACGATGATGAATCAGCCGAGGCAACTGAAGCTCTCTTCATGGTTACTGTTGAAGAAGAAGAGGAGCAAGAGCCAGAAGAGGAAGAGGAGGCTGAGGTCAATCTTGAAGAAGAACTCATTGCCACACTTGAGGAGCTTAGCATGGAACGAAAAACAAGTAAGAAAAATCTGAAACTTCTTCATGAATCTGAAAGTTCAGTTATTGCTTTGAAAACTCAAGTTGAAGAATATAGAAGAATGGTGGAAGTCCTTGAAAATCAAATAAGTATCAAAAAGGAAGAGGCTATGAACTTGAAACTGAAATCGCTAGAGCAAAGGCTGAAAACTTGGAAAGTAGCCAAAAACTCAAAGTGCTCCAAGCAATTGAAGGGACAATGAAACTCAATGAAATTCTGAAAGTTCAAAAGCCCTTCCACAATAAATTTGGTATTGGATTTGTGACCGGAGAGTCCTCTAAAGCTGCACCTTCTTTGTTTATGAAACAAAGTGCCATACCTCTCAAGGCTGCAAAGCTTCAAATTCAGCCTAGTATTGAGATGGTCAATAAGAAAAGGTTTGTGGAGTTTAACCAGCCACCTAAGAAAGGAAGAATGTTCAAATTCTATGGTTATTGCTATCATTGTAATAGATATGGACATAAAAGGGCTGATTGCAAATTCTATGTCAGCCCCTTTGTGACTAGGAACCCTTTTTCAATCCTAAACAGCCACAAAATTGAGTGCTATAAGTGTCATAATTATGGACACTTGACTAGGGATTGCAGGTTGCCTATTGCTAACCAATTTCAGGTTGAAAAGAAACCCAAGTTAGTTAAGGCATGGAGGGCAAAGAAAAGGGAAGATAATTCCAAGGAATCTCTCATTGTGCAAACGGCATTCAATGCACAAAAGAAGACAGCACCATGGGTCCTTGATAGTGGCTGCTCAAGCCATATGACAGGTGATAAGGAAAAATTCGTCAAATTACAGCACTATGAAGGCGGATCAGTGAAGTTTGGTAACAATGATGGTGCCAAAATCTGCAGAAAAGGTGTTGTTCAGCTAAAGGCAAACAAGATCAGATCAGACGAGGTCTTATATGTATCTGGACTGAGACACAACTTGCTTAGTGTGAGCCAGATCTGTGACAGAGGCCACGAAGTTGTCTTCACTAAGAATGGGTTTGCTATCAAGAAGTGTAGCAACGGCAAAACAGTGGCTACTGGATCTAGGACTGCTGAAAATCTCTATACATTGTCAGATGGAGCTGAAAAGACTTGCTTGATGAGTCAGATAGAGGAAAGTTGGTTGTGGCACAAACGCCTTGGGCATCTAAACTTTGATAACATGTCAAAGATTTGCAATTCAAAGGCTGTCAGAGGTATGTCTATAGTTGAAAAGCCTTCCAACCCCATTTGTGATTCTTGCCAAAAGGGAAAGCAAACGAGGGTAATGTTCAAGTCAAAGGAGCATCATTCAAAGAAACCTCTTGAGCTAGTGCACACTGATCTCTGTGGACCGATGCGAACTCAAAGCACCAATGGAGATAAGTATTTTATGTTATGCATTGATGATTATACTCGTATGACATGGGTATTGTTTCTAAAGCATAAACATCAAGCACTTGATCGTTTTAAAGTGTTTAAAGCACAGGTTGAAAATATGCTTGGAAAACGTATCAAGATTTTAAGGTCTGATCGAGGCGATGAATTCACATCTGAAGAGTTCACTAACTATTGTGAGCACCATGGCATTCAAAGACAATATTCAGCCCCTAGAACTCCACAGCAAAATGGAGTTGTGGAACAGAAAAATCGCACCGTGCAAGAGATGGCTCGCACAATGCTAACTGAGAGCAAGCTAGCTGACAAATACTGGAAGGAGGCAATCCATACGGCTGTATACATTTAGAATCGATGCTTGATCAGGCCACATGAAGACAAAACTCCTTATGAGCTATGGTTTGGGAGAAAAGCAACAGTCAAGCACTTCAGAGTCTTCGGTAGCAAGTGTTACATCAAGCGTCTTGAACAAAATCCGGGCAAATTTGAAGAAAGAGCTGATGAAGGTATATTTCTGGGTTACTCCTCCTCTAGTAAGGCTTACAGATGTCTTAACAAAAGGACCAGAAAAATCATAGAAAGTGCCGATGTTAGAATTGATTAAAACCGTGAATCAAAGAATGTAACTCATCATGACAGTCCAGTTTATGAGGACTCGAGTGAGATTGATGATGAAGTGGCTGAACCTAATGATTCTGAGAAATCAAAGGATGACTCAGAGGATGCTACACCTAGAAAGAAAAGCACTTGGGTAGAGCAACACCCTAAGGATCAAGTCATTGGAGATCCTGAGGCCGGTGTTAAAACAAGACAAAGTGTAGTTAGCAATTACTCACTTGTGTCCACCATTGAACCCAAGACTGTGGCTGAAGCCAGTCTCGATGAAAGTTGGTTGAAAGCTATGCATGAGGAGTTGAAGCAAATTGAGAAGAACTCCACATGGGAACTAGTTTCTAGACCTACCGATAAGAATGTTATTGGTACTAAATGGGTCTTTCGGAATAAGCTGAATGAAGATGGTCAGGTCATACGAAACAAAGCAAGGTTGGTTTGTAAAGGCTATGCTCAAGTTGAAGGCATAGATTTTGAAGAGACCTTTGCACCGGTGGCTCGTCTGGAAGCCATTCGTATGTTTCTTGCATTGGCTGCATACAAAACGTTCAAGGTATTTCAGATGGATGTAAAGTCAGCCTTCTTGAATGGATTACTTGAAGAAGAGGTCTACATTGAGCAACCTGATGGTTTTCTCATTAGCAAAAAATTCAGACCTAGTGTGCAAGTTGAAAAAGGCTCTTTATGGGCTGAAACAAGCGCCAAGGGCGTGGTATGCAAGGCTGGACCACTATCTCCGCAAGATCGGCTTTGGAAAAGGACTGGTTGATAGCATACTTTATGTCAAAACAGAGTTGAGCAAACAGCTGGTTGTCATTGTTTATGTCGATGACATAATCTTTGGTGGCAATGATGAGGAAATGTGCAGGAATTTTGCTGAAGAGATGAAGAAAGAATTTGAGATGTCAATGCTTGGAGAACTAAAGTTCTTCCTTGGTTTACAAGTTCAGCAGCTGAAACATGGTATCTTCATATCACAGATGAAATACATCAAGGAAATGCTGAAGCATTTTAACATGGAAGACAGCAAGCCAGTGAGCACACCAATGACAACGAACACAAAGCTAAGCAAAGATGATAAGGGTTCGTCCGTTGATCACACCACTTATCGTTCTATGATAGGAAGCTTGCTTTATTTGACTGCTACAAGACCGGATCTTCTGCAAGCAGTATGTATGGTGGCTCGATTTCAAGCATCACCAACTGAGACGCACCTTACAGCAGTAAAAAGGATATTTCGATATCTGAAAGGTACCATGGAGCTTGGCATTTGGTATCCTAAAGGCAAATCCTTCACTCTTGTTGCATACTCTGACGCCGATTGGGCCGGATGTATAGATGATTGCAATAGTACAAGCGGTGGTGCATTCTATCTCGGTGAAAGGTTGGTAGCATGGCACAGTAAGAAACAAGATTCAGTATCCCTTTCTACAGCGGAAGCGGAATATATTGCAGCGGCAACTTGTTGTACGCAAGTGTTATGGATGCGGCAAATGCTCTCTGATCTAGGAGTTCCGACAACGGATCCTATGCCGATCCTCTGTGACAACATAAGTGCAATTCACATCTCCAAGAATCCTGTTCAGCATTCTAGAACGAAGCATGTTGCAATCCGCTATCACTTTCTCAAGGAAAAGGTTGCAGACGGTGAGGTAAAGTTGGAATATGTTCCAACTACTGAGCAAGTTGCTGATATCTTCACAAAACCTCTGCCAAAGGAAGTCTTCGAGTATCTCCGGAAAAAATTAGGAGTTACTCACTCTCCTAAGCCTTAGGAGTTGTGCTTGAAAGGGGGAGCAATGTATTCCATGAATATCCTATTCGCTCCTTCGTTGGTCCCTTTGGACTTGTTGTCAAAGGGGGAGAAAGTTATGCTAGGAGAAAGCTATGCTAGAAGAAGTGATGCTATTATAGCTAGGGGGAGATTGGAATCAAGAATGTGAAGATCTTGATTCTGTTGGTCTATGGTTCTGAAGAAGCTTCATGAAGGTCAACTGGTTCAAAGTGTTCCAAGTGTTGAAGTTCCAAGTGTTGCCAACAATTCCAAAGGGGGAGATTGTTGGAATTTGAGATGACTTGAGAAGTCTTATGAAGCATTGAAGTATTTAGTATCTCAAGTATCATTTTGTGTTGGAATTATTGTCAACACAATGTCACTAGTGTGGTGTTAATAGTGTGGTATTGATAGAGCTTCAAAGAGAAAACAGAGCTAAAACAGTTCAGGAATTCAGAATTCCTGAAGCAGAGTGGTCGGTCGACCGGGCACCCTATGCGGTCGACCGGGAAGGAGAACTCTGCAGAAGACAGTTTCAGTTAGCTCCCAGTTATTTTGCTGCCACAGTGTGTCGCCGGTCGACCGAGGACCCCATGCGGTCGACCGAGCACGGGAACCAGAATTGCGCAGAAATTAGAAGTTGTGCACGAAAATTCAGGAACCTTATGTCTTTCGTTTGGGACTCTTTCTAAACGAATTCTAGCCTAGTTTGAACACTCTTAAGGGTTACCATAACCTATATAAAGGCTTGATTGGTTCGTTTTCAAGTGTACAGAAGAGAAGAGAGAACAAAAAGAGAGAGTTTTGGGGAGAAGAGTGATTGGAGAAGAAGGCGCTGCTGTGTGCTGTTGTGCTGCACGTTTCTACAGCAAGTGTGGACGAGAATGTGCTCATGAAGATGTTCGTCCATAGATAAGTGTCTCTCTATTTATGCTTTAAATTTCAATTTGTAAGGGATTGAGAGAGAGAGATTGTAGAGGGGAAGGGCTGTAGAAAAGTTCTTTACTTTAATTTTGTAGAACATCAAGTTGGTGCTTGGTGTTAGGGGTTTGGTGATCTTATCTGTTGGTGCAGATAAATTGTAAAGGGAGTAGGTGCTTTCTAGATAGTTGGTGCAATCTAAAACTTAAGGGTTGGTGCTCTTTGTCGTTGGTGCGACTAAATAGATTCAGACCTACTCCGGATCGGTGTTCGGACAGTCTTTGAACCGTGGACATAGCCTTTTGGTGAACCACGTTAAATCTGGTGTCCTTGTGTGATTTGATTTGCTTTTGTTGTTAAATTGGACCTATTTTTAAAGGGATCACTGATTCAACCCCCCCCCCCTCTCAGTGATCGCGATATCTAACAGCCTTGTTGTAGTAAGTCAGCAGATAAGGCTTCCTAACTTCAAATTTCTGATTCATCTGGTTGACGATCAGTTGAGAGTCTCCAAAGACTTCTAGCATGGTGATGTCGGATTCGATGGGGAGTTCCGATCCTAGGATCAGAGCTTGGTATTCAGCTGCATTGTTTGTGCATGGTTCTAGTAGCGAAAAAGCATGTGGAATCATGTACTTGTCGGGGCTAAAAAAGAGGATTCCAACTCCCGAAATCAGCTGTCTATTTTAATTTTTCCCAGTTGCACCGTCAAAGTACATGCCCCAGGAGGGATTTTGTGAGAAAGTCTCCATGTTTTAGACGGGTTCGTCTGGGAGATCATCTCTGAGTGGAGAGTCTTTAGGCAATGCATCCTCTGCGAGAAAGTCCTCTAAAGCTTGGCCTTTGATTGCTTTTTGCGGTAAATACCTAATATCAAATTGTGACAGAAGGATGGACCATTTCGCCAGTCGGGCATTGAGAGAACCTACTTTTGTAATAAGGACCTTCAGGAGGTTGATCCTCGAAACCAGGTAGACTGTGTTGGAGAGCAGGTAGTGACATAGCTTTTGTATGATGAACATCACTGCAAGGCATTCCTTTTCGACTGGAAAGTAGTGATGCTCTGCACCTACCAGCATGCGGCTGAGGTAATATAGAGCAACTTCTTTTCTCTCATCATTTTCTTGTGCGAGTGGAGTGCCCAGAGAATGGTCGAGGGCTCTTGTGTACAAGATGAATGGTTTTCCAGAGGTAGGAGAAGCTAACACTGGAGGTTTGGTCAGGTATGACTTGATATCTTAGAATGCAGCTTCACAGTCATCATCCCAGACAAAGTTTACACCTTTTTTCATCAACCGAGAGAATGGACGTCATTTCCACGAAAGATTGGAGATGAACCGTCTGATGTAGGCCAATCTCCCTTGAAGCCCTTTCAGTTCTCTCAAGGTTCTTGGAGAGGGCATTTCTAGAATAGCCTTGACTTTGATGAGGTCAAGTTCTATTACAGCTTTCTGAATTAGGAATCCGAGGAACTTACACAGATTTCTGAGTTAAGAATCCGAGGAACTTACTCGACGAGACTCCGAAGAAGCATTTTAGGGGATTCATCCGCAGTTTGTGTTTGTGAAGTCAGAGGAAGACTTCTCGAAGATCTTTAAGATGGTTTTCTTTTCTTTTGATTTTGACGGCGAGGTCATCAACGTAACATTCGACCGTCTTGTGCTGCGTATCTTGGAATATTTTCATCATAGCCCTCTGATATGTGGCACCAGCATTTTTCAGACCAAATGGCATGACAATGTAATAATACACGCCAAATGGGGTCCGAAAGGATGTATGTTTTTCATCTTCAGGATGCATCTTTATCTGATTGTACCCAGAGAAGCCATCCATGGATGTCATTCGATCAAATCCGCAGGTGTTGTCAATCATCACCTCCGGTTTCGGGAGCGGGAATTCATCTTTAGGGCAAGCGCCATTCAGGTCTCTATAGTCAATACAGACCCTGATCTGCCCATTTTTCTTTATCACCGGGACAATGTTGGCCAACCATTCAGGATGTTGTTCCTCACAGATAAAGCTGACGTTGTTAAGCTTTTGAACTTCTTGTTTAGTTTTATCAATCACATCTGGACGGAATCTTCTTTGGCCTTGTTTGATGGGCTTGATGTCTTCTTGAAGATTGAGTTTGTGGACTGCTACTTTGGGGTTTAAACCAGGCATTTCCACGTAAGACCATGCGAAACAATCGACAAACTCACGAAGAAAAGCGATATACTCGGGTAACTCATCATCCTTTATATTCTTGCTTATGAATACAGGATGTGGGTTATCTAGTGTTCCCAAGTCTATCTTTTGAACAGGATCTTCTATTGGAAGGTTCGAAGGTGGTTCCACCATAATATTTTCGGAGGCTTCCACCTCAACGAAAACTTCTGGGGTTTCAAGGGCATTTCCAGACCAAGGTTTTGTTCCTTTCCATGGGTCTTCTTGATCGGTGATCTTCTCAAGGCTAGCTATGAGATGGTCACAATCGCCTGTTGAAACTGGGTCGAAATAGGGTACTTCTTTTGGGGACGAGGGTTCTTCTGGGTCAGAATACCATACGTCTGTGTCATCGGACAATTCCTCTTCATCATCAGAGAAATCATACCAATTGGATAAGCTTCCTGGATCTTTGTCAGGTGACTCATCGAAGAGACATCCAGGGAGATCAATGTCTTCATGGACTTGAGATGTTGAGGCTTGGTCAGCAAACTGAGTTTTAAGCCTTTGTGTCAACTGTCTCAGGGGGTTGTCAGGATCATACCCTAACCCGTGTGAAGACTTTTCTACATGGCCGTACAGTCTCCAATCTTCAAGCTGGCTTTTGGTCAAGGCGGGCCACAATGGTGTGAGAATATCGCAGCCTTCTCCCAAACCGACTGGACTTTGTGCGTCATAGCCCAGTTTTTTCATAATTACTTGTGCCACAGAGCTATATAAGGATAGTCGAGGCATACCTTCATTTTGAAAAGGTTCAAGCATGGAGTTTGATGAAGAAGCATCCGATCTATGGAAGAAGATTGGTTTTTCCTTTACTGAAGTTGCTGGAACAACGAAGGAAACTGACGTAGGATCTTCTATCTTAGAAAGTGTCTCCATTGGAGTAAGAGCAAGTGAACTTGTTGAGTGTCAGCTTGGCTTGATGATGTCTCGTCTTCTTGCTCTGAATCCGAATCCCTGTCTTGCATGATAGACACGAAAGAGACAACAAATTTGCCCCCAGGCTTTTGATTTGCCTTCTTCACTTTAGTTGTGATGACCGAAGGCTTTGAAGTCTTGAGGGAGATGACGAAGGGAGTTTGAATGCTCTCTTCGGATTTACCGGATGGTTTGTTTTCTTCCGATGATTATTGAGAAGCCTTGCCTTTATCTTTCTAGAGATTTTCGGCAGCAAAGGGTGCTATTTCCTTCTCCTCTTCTTCTTTTTCACCTTCATACATCTGCGAGTCTGCAAAGAGGACTTCTTTACCTTTGAATGGTTTTCTGTCCGCAAAGACTCGATGTATCATGTTGTCGTCGCAAACAAACTTGATGCATTGATGTAGAGTTGAAGGGACAACAACATTCTCGTGGATCCAAGGGCGTCCGAAAAGGATGTTGTAGCATGAAGGGGTTTTTATTGCATACACAGTGACCTCAGAGATAAGATCACTGGTTTGCAATTGATTTTTCCCGAAAGATAGATACAGATGTGTGGCTCAGCTTGCTGGGTGGGATGCCCAACTCTTCGAAAGCCGAAGTGGAGATGAGGTTGAGTGCAGAACCTAGGTCAATCTGAACTCTATGCATAGGCATTTCCTTGATATACCCTGTGAAGTATAGGGGTTGATTGTGGCTTGTTTTGCCAAGTAGGAGGTATTCCTTAGTGAAGGTGATGGTTGCACTTGTTGCTTTTTGAACCGAGAGGCATTTGGTGCATGATCCCTTAGTCATTTTCTTTTCTCCCTTTGAGGAAGTTTCTGAGTTTTTGACCTGGTAGTCCATTTGGGCATGTTTGTCGAAATCCTTTTGTAATTCTGAAACGAAATTATCACGAGTGCGCGGATACATTCGCAATAAGTCTGGGATGTGTAGACGTGCAGGTATGTTCTTGAAATGTTCAATCAAGTCATACTTGAAAGCCTCCTTGGGGCCTGCATATTCATCATTGTTGCCACTGGGGATGCTTTTGAGCTTTTGAACTTCTTGTTCAATTTTTCATCACATTTGGAAGGAATCTTCTTTGGCCTTATTTGACAGGCTTGATCTTTTCTTGCAGATTGAGCCTGTGGACTGCTATTTTGGGGTCTAAGCCAGGTATTTCTGCGTAAGACCATGCAAAGGAATAAAAAAACTCAAGAAGAAAAGCGATATACTCGGGTAACTCATCATCCTTTATTTTCTTGCTTATGAATACAGGATGTTGGTTATCTAGTGTTCCCAAGTCCATCTTTTGAACAGGATCTTCTGTTGGAAGGTTCGAAGGTGGTTCCTCCACAATATTTTCGGAGGCTTCCAACTCGACGAAACCTTCAGGGGTTTCAAGGGCATTTCCAGACCAAGGTTTTGTTCCTTTCCATGGGTCTTCTTGATCGGTGATCTTCTCAAGGCTTGCTATGAGATGGACCCAATCGCCTGTTGAAACTGGGTCGAAGTAGGGTACTTCTTTTGGAGACGAGAGTTCTTCTGGGTCAGAAGACCACATGTCTGTGCCATCGAACAATTCCTCTTGATAGTCTGAGAAATCGTACCAATTGGATGAGCTTCCTGGATCTTTGTCAGGTGACTCATCGAAGAGATATCCAGGGAGATCAATGTCTTCATGGACATGAGATGTTGAGGCTTGGTCGGCAAGTCGACTTTTAAGCCTTCATGTCAACTGTCTCATAGGAGTGTCGAGATCATAACCTAACCCGTGAGGGTATGATCTCGACACTCCTATGAGTCTCCAATCTTCCAGCTGACTTTTGGTCAAGGCGGGCCCCAATGGCTTGAGAATACCGCGACCTTCTCCCAAACCGACTGGGTTTTGAGCGCTATAGCCCATTTTCTTCATAATAGCTTATAAGGATAGTTGAGGCATACCTTTGCTGACACCAAAAATGTCACTTTGCCTCTTCAAGATCCAAAGAGCCACATGAAGTCGCAACCTGCCATAAATAGGCAATGCTACTTCCAAAAAATCAAATCTTGTCAGAATCAAACAAAAACTGCAAGATCCTTCAAGACAGCCAAAAGAGGAGTACACAAGAGGTTTCGGGCCATTTCAAAATCATTTGGCCTAACTTCGCTTCTCCGGCAGCTAAAAAGGAGCTCCCGGCGGCGAAAGCATCGGAGACACCAAATCTTCGATCAGAGCTGATGGATGGTCTCAAAATACATCCAAAAGGCTCCACGTCAAGTTCCGAGTCAAACCGACAACGTTTGACCCTACATCAACCCTCGAACAGCTAAATCAAGCCTCTCAGCGGTGAGAACCACCGAGGCCATCAGTCATCAGATAGAGCACATGGACGGCTTCAAAATGCTTACAAAGGGCTACACGCCAAATTTCAGGTCATTTCGACAACAGTTGACCAGACTTTGACGATCGGAAGCCAAATCAGGCCTCTCGGCGGCGAAGCTCCCCGGGACCATGGTTTCCAAGACAGAGCCTATGGATCATCTTAAAATGACTCCAATAGGTTCCGTGTCAAATTTCAAGTCAATCGGATATCGGTTGACCGCACATCAAGTCGCGACATCTTCATCGCGATAAAAGCAAGTCTACTGGTGATAGGACCCCAAACGGCTTCAAAACTCAAACAAAAGCCTAGGGTTGGTCTTATTTATTGCTCAGCAGGCTTCACACCAAATTTCAGGTCATTCCGACATCGTTTGACCCAATTTCAGCTTCTGACGGAAAATCGGCAGCTCTGCGCGACAAAGTCTTCGGCTTTCTCAGAAAATTAGAAACTTTGCAAAATAAAATGCAAGGATTCTCATCAGGTTTTCTACAGGGAAATCATGCCAATAAATGATCAAAAATGTCAAGGAAAAATACAGAAGAAAAACGATTAAAAAAACAGCAAAAACGGACTCAAAACGGGACAAAAGGGTGGAAAACCCCCCCAGGGTCGTAGACCCCTGCGACCCTGGGGTCTGGGATCGCCGGGAGGGCCGCGAAAACCCCGTTTTCTACCTTTTTTTCACGATTCGAAGCGTCCGGCCTCTGGTATTTTCCAAAATTCATACTTTTTAAGACACCAAATCCTCTGACAACCGTAAAAAACACGGGTCAATCATAAAGAGTATCAAAATCAACATTTATCGCCAACCGGTCAACCAAAAAAAGTGTGCTTTCTACCCGACCGATCGAGAAATCGACAGGACAGATGGCACCGACCCACTGTTGGCAACCAACACCTGAAGTTACATGGTCATCCGATGTCGATCTACATGAAGATCCATCGATGATCATCGCCAGAAGAATCCCAAAAGAGGCGGCACGGCCCGCGACTCTTCACCTGCTCGGCGACCACTTAATGCGATTAATTGACTAGCTTTATTATAGTCATTAATCCATTTCTTTGGACGGCCCAATCAGAAGCAAGCATCCGAGAGTTACAAGTCAAGAGATTAATGGCATTTAACCCTTGAAACTCCTCCCATCATGGCGATTAAAGGCGATTAAATGCCCTCAATCTCCTCCGGCCAATTAGAAGCCAAGAAAAAGGAGTTACAAAATAAAGGAACTAAATCCTGTAACTCCTCCCATTATGCGGCTTAATGATAATAAAAGCCCATAAACCCTCCTAAATGGCTACCAAAAAGCCTATAAATAGGAGAGCACTCCAAGAAGAAAGGACAGCACAGACAACACAGAAAACACACAACAGACTGCAGAAAATTCGGAAACTCAGACAGAAAAAGGCATCAAAGAGAGAAAACTCTGCGGAAATCCTACACTGACCACCGCTACAAGGTGACAAAAGTCCCTTGGGGGGTACCCCCCCCCCCCCCCAAGGTCCTTGCCTTCTCCTTCTGCCTCCAATGGCTTAGACGTGGCTTTTCAGCCCGTCTACTTAGTTTTTTATTGGACATAGGACCTCCTTTTGGTCTTTGTCCTCTAAAAACCTGAGGTTATAGCCAAGCCAAGCGAATCAATAGCATCCTCTGTTCTCATCTGCATGGATGATGGCGACGCCCACATATGGCTTGCGACCGTCAATCTGAATGGGTCCCCCACAATCTCCTAAGAAGTTAGATCCTCCTTTTCTTGCTTTTCATTGTAGTTTGTATTTTTTTGAAAGAGACAAAAATCACAACTCTTGTCTTTCATTATTGAAAAGGATTGTAAATCGGCTATAAACGCCAAAAATCAGCTATAAATGCCAAAATCGGCTATAGATGCCAAAAAAATCGCCTTTCACGGCAAATCAAGAAAATGTCTCTTTTCTTAAATATATGTGCAATGGAAAACTTGAAAGAAGTTGATTTTCTTTTTACTTGCGAAGGTTGATCTCCGGATCACCACTTGCAATTCCAAGTAAAATAGAAAATCTGGCACACCCACACAAAAAATGTTGATGCACGCCTCTGCCCCCCGGTTACGAAAGGGTCGGACCCAAACGGACTCCCACGTCCGCCGACCTTGGTAGAACCGAGCGGAAGCGCTGTTCCATCAAGCTGGCACACCCGGTGGGACGCGTTCGTTTGAGAACACGATGCTAGAAATAAAATATTTGCATATCATATCTATTGCTCTATGCTTATACTTCTTTTCTTGATTCCTTGGCTACTTTCTAATTGGTGGCCTATGTTGGATTCCGCATCTAAAAAATTGAGATGAGATTTTTTGGGAATTTCTAATTCTTTGAATTTATTTCCACTCTATCTCTTTTCAACAAAAAATTAGATTTCTCAGTTTGAATTCAAAATTTAGAAACCTTGATCCTTTCCTATCGTTCATCGTGCTTGCAGAAATGTTGAGCCTGTTCGACTAAGGTTTTGGGCCATCGTTTCTCTTCGATGAGTTCATTAAAGATCTAAAAAAGAAACAAAAAAACAAAAAATCAGATTTTTCATTTTGGATTCAAAATTGAGAAACCTTGATCCTTTCCTATCATTCATCGTGCTTGTAGAAATGTTGAGCCTGTTCGACTAAGGTTTTGGGCCATCGTTTCTCTTCGATGAGTTGATTAAAGATCTAAAAAAAAACAAAAAAATAAAAAATCAGATTTTTCATTTTGGATTCAAAATTGAGAAACCTTGATCCTTTCCTATCGTTCATCATGCTTGCAGAAATGTTGAGCCTGTTCGACTAAAGTTTTGGGCCATCGTTTCTCTTCGATGAGTTCATCAAAGATCTAAAAAAAAAACAAAAAAACAAAAAATCAGATTTTTCATTTTGGATTCAAAATTGAGAAACCTTGATCCTTTCCTATCGTTCATCATGCTTGCAGAAATATTGAGCCTATTCGACTAAGGTTTTGGTCATCGTTTCTCTTCGATGAGTTCATTAAAGATCTAAACAAAAAAACAAAAAATCAGATTTTTCATTTTGGATTCAAAATTGAGAAACCTTGATCCTTTCCTATCGTTCATCGTGCTTGCAGAAATGTTGAGCCTGTTCGACTAAGGTTTTGGGCCATCGTTTCTCTTCAATGAGTTCATTAAAGATCTAAAAATATATATATATATAAACAAAAAAAGATATTGACCACTAAGGTTAAACCAACTGCGTTCTTTGATCATGGTTGATTCAAGAAAAGCCTTGTCCAGAGTGTGGAGACAGCTTGACTGTTCTATGCAAGGGTCCTCCAAACGGGTTTATTAAGTAATCCTACCCTTACCTGGGGGCAATTCTATCAATCGAGATTTCATAAGACCAGGTTAGGAGGCTTATGTGTACTCTCTCGTCTTTTAAATAAATTTTTTTCAAAATAAAATTTTTAAAAATAAAAATTTTAAAATAAAAAATAAAAAAATTTAAAAAAATAAAATAAAAAAAAAGATCTTTTTTTAAAAAAAAAGATCTTTTTTTAAAAAAAAAGATAATTTTTTTTAAAAAATTCTTCATAAAAAAAAACTTCCGTCATTTTGGGTTTAGATTGGAGAATTCTTGGTCTTCTCCTTTCTGAGCACTGGCGCTTGCGGAAATCGCTGAGCCCGTGTTCAGATTGGAGTGCTTTTTGCTCTCTTTGATGAACCCGATATTAACCTTTCAAAAAAAAAACTCGACACTTTTTTATTCAGATCCGAGAAATTATGGTTCATTTCTTTCTGTGCACCGGCGCTCGCGGAAATCGCTGAGCCCGTGTTCAGATCGGAATACCATCTGCTCTCTTTGATGAATCCAATCTTGACCTTTCAAAACAGAGAATCTCATCCCATGGATGCGGTCTCAAAACATTTGTGTTAGCGGTACTAGTACGCCCTTTCAGGGTCTACTGTATTCGCGACCGGCACATTTGTAACTCCAACTTTATATTCTTTTTACCTCGAGCAAGCTCTGCTTCTATATAAGTCGAATTTAAGTTCACAATTGCATCTAATAGTCACTGGGACGCTCATTCTGGGCTTACCATACCTGCGATCAGAACAATTGTACCCTCTATGGCTTTTTGCCTTCTTCATATTGCTTGGGTCATCTCCCTCGAGCGATTTGAAAAGACAAAACCATAGAACTTCTCATTTATGATCATTATATTCTTATGATTACTAATGGATGTGGTCTTGTTTCAGAAACTTTTCAAAAATTAACAATGGCAGCTTCACTAACCATTACCTTCGACGAGAACAAGCACCAACTCATGCTTCAACAGAACCAAACTACGCGCACCTACAAGCGCCCCATCAGCTGCCGAAGTGTGAACTCCCTCGGCAACTGTCTGAGCCCTGGGTCGACCTCGACTCCTCGGACTATTGTCTTCGGGACGCTGGGACCATTCCCACTTCCCGAGGAACAAATTGCTCCCTCCAAGAAACAGAAACTCGCCTCTCAAAGTGTCACTACCGTGACACCAAAGGCGAGCACCAGAAGGCCTGAATCCCGTGGCAGCCCCACGAAGCCTCGACTAGCAAACGACCAGGTCTATCCCAAGACTTGGTCCCCAAGACCTTCACCAAAACAAAGAAGGTCCCAAACATCCACTAAGCCAGCATTCCTGGCCCCACTCAAGGAGAACCAGTTCTACCCTCTTGCTTACATGAAAGAGGAGAGACCCATCTCCAATCTGACTCTCAAGTCAACCTAGCATGAGCCGGCTTGTTCCTAAGAGCCCAAAATCAAGTCATGCATCACAAGGCCTCTGCAAGCACCTGCTAAGGCCTACAAACCTGCAGTTCGACCCTTCATCTCTACAGGGGCCGAACTCCAAAAATTCAAAGCTTCGCTGCAACAGGCAAAGGACCGGGTTCGCATCCTGTCCTTGCCCAGCTACAAAGAAGACAGGCTCGGCTGCTGCGCCTGAGGGAGCACATCCTTCATCGTCAAAGCCCAGCCAGAGCTGACCGAAGCTCAAATTGCTCGTCGTATACGCCGCCGCGCGTCGTATTGGCAAAAGAGACTAGAGAAGCAAAGGACCCAGCCTCCTACACTTCAAATCTCTCCCAAATGGGTCGAAAAAGAAAGACCCAACCAAGTTGCTGTTGTCCATATGGTTGGAAAAACCAGAAGACCCAAAAGTCAGCAACAAAAATCCATGTCCGACATCCGATGACCCGCAGCGTCTCCAGGACAAGAAGACATTCAGAAGAATCCCCTGCTCCTTCAAGCAAAGGATGGTAGAGTGATCCTTCCTCAAGCTCTTCTTCAAAAAGAATGAGCCCCAGCTCAGTCACCAGGACAGTTTCTTCGTTCGAATCACGAAGGATGAACGTATTGGCTACAAATTCTGAGCCACCACCCCACAATCCACCTCAAGATGATGCGATCACCCGCATCTAGCAATTGGAACAAGACCAACAGAGGATTGAAACTCTGATGGAAAACCTTCTCCTCGCCTTCCAAAATCAGGCAAACAATGAACCTCCTCCGAATCATCAAGACGATGAGGTAAATGGAGAAGAAAATGAGTCACGCGCCCTTACCAAAAAGGACGTAGACAGTATCCTTGCCAAAGCAAAAGAAGAGGATATACTCAAGGAGCATGGGATCAAGCCACCATATCCCTTATGGATGGACTCGGTCCCGTTCCCCACAAAATTCAAGCATCCTACTCGCCAAACATATATGGGAAAAGGATTAGCCAGACAGCACGTCATCCACTTCAAGATCCTGACGGGAGCTATCACAGATCAAGATGCACTCAAGATCCGCCTCTTTGCAAGTACCTTAAAAGGTACGGCCTTCAATTGGTACTCCACTCTGCCGGAGGACTCGATCCAAAACTGGGCCATGCTAGAGACACGCTTCCTGACTCACTTCAAAGGTGAGGATCATCCCGCTACAATGGCTCAGCTGTGCAGCCTAAAACAGGGGGAGAATGAGTCAACATATGACTTCATTCACGAGTAGAAAGCAATGGCATACAAATGCTCTGATGTATTGCCACAAGCATCGCTAGTCGACATCTGCTGAAACAACATGAGAGCCAGAATCCACTCCATGATCATCGACAACAAATCAAAAAACCTGGGAGAACTCCTAGAAGCTTCCATGGAAGCTGAAACGGTGATTAAAGACCTCAACAGTCAGAAATCATCAAGAAAAGAGCCAACCGCCATTGCAACCTCTAAACCAAAGAAGAAAGAGGTCCTCAATGTGCAGACCAAGTCAGCTCCTCGGCCACCAAAGAAAGCTGAAAACAAAGCTGCTGGTAAGAGAACTGAACTCTCTGATGCCTTCAAAGAACGAGTAGAGAAGAAATACCCGTTTGATGAAGATGTTGATGAAATCTTCGGGGCACTTATGACAAACGGCAAGCTCACCTTGCCTGAACCAAAAAGACCGGGTGATGTTGGCAAAACCAACGATCCTCGGTACTATCCATACCACCAGATGATCTCGCATCCTCTCAATCAATGCTTCGTTGTGAGGGAGAAAATAAATGAGATGTGGAAAAATGGAGTCATCACCTTTGACAAAAACTATGGGTCTGCCTCCATCAACATGGTGACATGTGGACAAACATCAAAATCACCGAAGAAGATGATCACTACTTCCTTCAAGGTGATAAACTCAATCCAAGCGTCCGAGGAACTGGTTCTTTACCCGGCACCAGACGGACAACCCATATGGGTACGTCCCGATCTCCTGGAAGATGAAAATTGGGAGGTCGTGAAAACAAAGCCTACACACTACTAAAAAAATGACATTTTATATCGGTTATAAAAACTACCTTATATCGGTTTTTAATATAACCGATATAATATCCTCAGTCAAGGTTTTTTATATCGGTTAATATTTTTTTATATCAGTTAATTTTTTTTATATCGGTTACTATATAACCGATATAATAATCGTTATATATAACATCAGTTCGCACACATGTGATATAATAATCGTTATATTTTATATCGGTTATTATAAAACCGATATTATATAATTTCCCCAAACCGATATTAGTTATGAACACACTTTTCTTTCGCGTTTTCTTCCCATTATATTTTTTCCCTCCCGCGCTCTGCCCTATTTTCCCTCGCTCATTTCTTTCTGATCTCCTCTCATCTCCATCGTCGCTCAGTCTCTCCATCGTCCATTTTTCTTCACGCAATACTCCATCGCTGAAACCTCCATGCCTTCAACTCTCCCCAGCCAAACTCCTCCCTTGGATTTTCTGTCTCTATTTCTCTCTCTCTCCCTCCCTCCCTCTCGCTCTGCACTGTGCCCTACAGCGTGCTGGAACCACCACCGGTTATCTCTCTCTCCCTCCCAGCGCCGGAGCCGCCACAGCAGAAATAAAAGAGGAGGCTTGCTTTGCCTTGAAGCTCTGTTTCTCCACTTCGCGAAGACGAAGACGAAGACGATAGGGTGAAATGTTGATCTCGATCTCGACGATTACAGTGGAGAGACGAGCGGCTGGGAGTCGACCGTAGGTGGAGGTTTGCTTTTCCCTCTCTTCTTCTCGATCCCTGTCTTCTTTCTTTTTGTGTTTTTTTTGCCTCTCAGACTGAGGTATTTTTTTTTTCGTTCGGATTGGGGTTCGGATGGGGATTGGGTTTTGTGGGGGCTTGATTTTGGGCTGGGCGGAATGGTTTGAGATGCATTACTGGATAACGGTTTTGGTCAGGGGGGTTACTGGATTGGGATGATTTGAAATCTTGGTTTTTGACGGATTGTGTGGGTTCGGTCTAGGTCTGACTCTGAGATTAGGGTTGTTTTAGATGTGGGATTTGATGACGTGGGAAAAGGGGTTGGCGTTTGGGAATGATGAAGAATTGGGTTCGATTGGGACAAGGCAGCATTTTTATTTCTTATTTTTTGCGGGAAATGAATCTCAGCCATTTCCACTCTTGCTACAGCTGCTGGTATTTTTTTTTCATTTGATTTATTTGTTGTTGTTTGTTAATGTTGTTGAATGAATGATGTAATATGAAGGTTGAATGTTTGTTATCTTTCATTTGAACCAGATTAACCTCCTCATCTTCTTGGCCGACAAAGACCCTTCTACCTCTCTCAGCTGGTGCCCTGGTAGCCTATCATCTCTCTCTCTTCCTTATCTCATGTAGAGATCTGCCATCTCAACAATTCTCACATTAATATGTTCAACAGTGACAAAACCCATCTGGGTTTTTTTCATTTCAAGAATCTATTATGTACCATGCATGCCCCATTACTGATTTCTTCTCTCTCCTTTTCACCCTTTATTTATGCTAATTTGAATCAAGAATTTTCCCAAATGCTTTAGGATATTGGAGTTGTAGTTATGTGTTTGGGTGTGTGCATGTATTGAATATGATTTTATATAGATAGATGTTGATGTCATCTTGTTGATGTTTATAGATGTTTAGGATAACAAAGGAGCTACCAATACATGCTGAAGACAATGAGCCCTTACTGTTGAACTTTCTTTTATTCTTCTCCTTTACCCCCAAGATGATCGGGTTACTTGTGAATACAGGGAGTCTCGCCTTCGATCGTGGGTACTTTTTCCTGAAAAGAAGCCGCACTCGTTGAGGTATGTGAATGAATTCAATATCGAAGTACTGAGTTACAGATGCCTGTTTTGATTTTTTTTTTCCTTGGGGTTGTATTGCGATATTGGTTTATGATATTAAGGTATATAGAAATGAAATGTGGTTGGTTGTTCCAAAATCTGATTTTTTTTTATTGGAGTTCATTTAGTTTCCTCATATATTGATTAGATGTTGATGATTGGGTTGTAATTGTTCTGATTAAATTGCAATTTCGGATTGGGTAATTGGGATTCAGATTTTAGTTACCTGAGTCAGTACAAACTTCAAGCTGGATAGAATGCTGCCATTTTGGTTTTACCTTGAGTTCGTTTTGTCTTAGTGTGATAGGTTGAAGTGTTTTTCCTTGCACTCAAGGCCACAAACAAAAGCAAAATCATGTTAAGTTGGGTCCCCTTTTATTAAAACTTTTTTGCTCCAGATTGTTGCATTCTATGTGTTTCACTTCCAAATTGCGAAGAAAACAACCAATCTTCTATTAATAATAGGAGCAACCAAATGTTCTGCTAGATTTTCAATTTTCTATATAGTGTGGTATGCTAGTGAATCACTGAATTGTAATATGAACTTTGAACTATGAGAGCTTTCCCTTTATGGTTTTTTTTATGCTTGATACCTGCCAATGTAATTTTTGTCAGTTTTCTAGTAGTATATTAGGAATCAATTAGTTTGAAATGACATAGTTAGGATTTGGGTACTATGCTTTCTTTCTGAAGAGGGGACTTGTAAGAATTAGTATTGTTGAATCTTAAGTCCAATTGGATTATGTCCATGTCAGTGTTGTGGCAGTGCTTGGTGGGATGATTGTTTTGGCCCAACCATCAAGGGGAAGCAAATGAGATTGATACTTTTTTTTATTAGTTCATTTTCGTTCTGTGCTTATTTGTTTGCCCTTGTGTGCGTGTCTTGTTCTCTTGATAACATCTTGTTTACCAGTAAAGAGTGCTTCATGTCTAATAACATATTTGTTTGAACTATTCAAGAAATATTTAGCTAATATTCGAGTCTTGCTAACCATCCAGAAAAATTGTAGATAATATTTGGTGTTTGCTTTGGATGGCTTTATAAGTATATAATGCAGATAATTGCTGTATTTGGTACTTAGGTTTGGACTCTTTGGTATAGAGGTTGCCAGGGTTCTTGGTAGTGGTCTTGTACCAGGTACATTTGTTTTCTTTTACATGTTTTTATACTCGTTTTCATTTTCATTTATTTGTTAGTGGTTTATTTGTTCCTTTTAGATGCCTTCTTTAAATACTCTTTATTTTTATCCCTCTTTCCATTCGATTCCTTTGGTTTATTCAGTGCATCTCTTGGGCACTTGCCTTTGGAAGAAGGGGTTGGGCTTAGGGTGGGCTTAGGATTTGGGTTGGGTGTGGGACGTTGTTGCATGGGCAAGGCTTGTTATGGGCAGTTACAACTACGAAGAAGAGAAGATTGAGAGAGAGGAAAAGAGCAGTGGATGATGAGCTCTTCGGGGCCATCTCCAAACACTTGCGGTCTAAGTACTAGTAGTAGAGTGTTTTGTTGTGTGGAGGTTAGAGATGCAGAGTGGTATTTATAGAGTAAGATTTGCAAATGGCAGCAAAGATGAAACAGTGCCCACGTGAACTTGGCTATTTAGGTGGCAAAGTGAGCTATATCCTAATTCCAACCATTGGATTGATGTGAGGTAATGTCTCAATCACTTTTATTCTTTATTTGGGGGAGAACATGGTTTAGGACTTGGTACACAGTTTGTTTAATCACAAGGTTGTGGATTTATTTTATTTATTACCTTTAATAAAAATAAATATATATATATATTTTATGGCGAACTTGCGTGAAAAATGATTTGGGTCAAGTCACATGGTAAACTTACACCTAGATTTTGGCAAAGGTCCATGTTCATCTCATAAGCTACAGAATTCTCTCCAAGACTCTCAATCACCACAGACAGCAGGTCCCTCAAAGTAGCTCTCCTTGATCTGGATAATTCCTCCTGAACCTATAGGTTTTAAGTAAGAAGAGTTGTCCACCTCACATCATAGATCAAACAGTTGCCTCCCTCCCTCAGCTGCATGAAAAACAAGATTCCTTTGTTGTTAACATAGGTCTGGCCTGGCCTGTGGGCCTGTAATGTCTCCTTTCTGTTTGAGCTTGTCCCGGATTCTGGGCAGGTTTTCGGGGACCTATGGTCTTTGGTACATTTTTTGTTCGCCAGCCCGGATTGTGGGCTTTGTCTTTTGGTTAGCTTTACATGGTTTTTTAGGTAATATATATTGCTCAACTGGTCCCAAACTTGAATGGCAATGAGGCCCAAAAGTTGTATCAGATTTTTTAGAGTCAGCTCCTTTAGATAACTAAGTAATCAGAGGTCCGTTTAAAGTTTTAATTTCCCATCTTACCTTAATTCAAATTTCTACTGAAGTGGAGGTTATTTGACGGTCATTTTTGAATATCCACCTTTTGATTCTTCATTTTTAACCAATTATAGAAATTCAAACCTGTTATTCAATTACACCAAAGAAACACACCAACAATTTACCAGTCACATGGGGCTGGCTCATGCGTTTAGTTGAAAGAGAGATTTACTATAGAAGGAATGTTTTTAGACATCATCAACCCCAACTTGTTGAATACAGCCAAAATCTAATGTCATCAGCTGCCTTGAGATGGTATATATTTTCCTATTTTCACACTAATCAGCTTCTTTGTTCAATGGTTTCAATCGTGTGGACCCATGTCATTTCTAGAACATCTCAAAGATCAGGCCTAGATGCTAAAATGACAATTGACAGTACAGCTCTCAACTGTTGGCTGATTGTGTGTAATTCCTCTCACTTTGTGTCCTTTTCTTATTGTTTTGGGTAAGTTTCTTGATAAAGGAATTCAACGCAAAGGAGATTTAATTGAGAACATATATGTCGGCATGGTAAAACATGGTTCTAAAACACTGTTTTGGACACTGTATAAGTAAAAGCCGAAACCTTTTTTTATCAGTTGATCCATGGATGTCGAACTGATTTATCAGTTTGACCTTCCTTTACTAAAAAACAAAATAAAACATGAAAAAAAAATGAAATTTAAAAAATATGGAATATGAAGGTGGTAAGTGCTGGGGTGCTGTGGAAAAGTCGTGGTCAACAGTTCAACACACAACCACTGTGCATACAAATCCAAGCAAGCAATCATACAAGGGAAATACAACAAGATTTCATGTGATTATGTAGTGTGCCTATGACCACGTTGATTATTCTTTTATTTTTTTTGTTTTTCTATTGGTTAAAGATTACAAATTCAATCAATATACAACACTCTCTAATTCTTAAGCTCTAAAGAAGTCCTAATATAGATACCAAAATATTCTCAAACCATAAACTTGGATCCTTACTAACCTGGATGAACTTACTAAGCTAAAATACAAGACATGACCCAATAATAAGAATGGAATCCTCATAAGCTAAAACAATGGATGTTGGGTCGGTCTTGATAAGGCCTCAAAGTTGTCATCCTCCTTACCTACCAGACAAGAAGCCCAATGAGGGTCAAGTTTTGAAGGAGCTAAAATTTCAAACAGTATTAAATTTAGGTGGGTGGATTGGAGAGGGGCATTGATATTAGGCCAAGGGGGCCTTAGGCTTAGACACTTTTTAATCTAGGATTGGCCAGGCTCGATTCCACTTGAACTAGTTGGGTTATGACATCCCAATGATCAATTGGATGGGAAATTAAGCCGAACGAGGGTCAAATTTTGCATGATCAATTTTGAGGCCAAACAGAATTAAATTAGCTAGTATAAAATTTAGGCAGTTGGAAGTTGGAGAGGGGCCTTAATTGATCATAGGGAGGCCAGGTAGGCCATATAGGTGGTCTATAACACGACGAAAGTCATCTTTGTATCATACGACATCCTCATTAAGTTAGTTATAATTGAGAGAGTTGGTGATTCATTCTACCAGCTCTCTTTCCATTCTATCATCTGCAGTGTGCGTTCTTCTTATATATAAATAACATGTGTCTTTTAATGTTGTTTGCTTATATATTTTTGTTCATCTTATATATTTTACCAATGCTACATGCTATGATGATTTGTTTGTGGCAACTCATGCTTGCTGCAAGACACATGCATATTTGTATATTTGGTGTAAGACTAATATGGGACTCTGGCATCTGGTGGCCAATTAGACCACGGATTAAGCAGTGTGTCTCATTAGTCATAAATGTTGCTCTATCTTGTGTGTCCCCATCAATTGTGCACTTTAATTTTCTTTAATTTTATTTGAAAGAGGAATGAGAATGGAATGGAAGCTGTGCTAAGAGATGAAGCCCTAGCCATTTACCAGATCTGTTACAGTTATGCTAAGAGAAACGGAAGTGGAAAATGCGGCTTTGCTTCCCTTTATGTTTTTTTAACCCTTTGTAACTTCGCTTTATCCCCATTTGCTAGTGATGATTTATCCATATTTGGAGGTGTGGTGAAACCAAGACCCTGTTTTCAGGGAGAACCTACCTGGGAGTAGCCACATTTCAATTGACATTTCTATGAGGTAACATTTCCATGCTTTTATTCATTTCCTTACTGTTATGTTGTTGTGTAATGTCTATCTATTGACTCATTCAAAGCAAGGACCTGCTTGTTTGAGAATTTCTGCTGGGGGGAGGGTATAAATAAAAATCTCTTTATACTGGCCCCTAGCACGATTCTTAACATATGTTGGGAACTTTGTGATGTTCATGGTGAGCTGAGTTTGCCATGGAGGATATTATATTTATATTGTTGGCAAAGTTTGTTAGACACATGGATACTGTGGATCTTTAGAATTCATCATAGAGTAACTTTGCTTAAAGATCTATTGCCTTGTGATTTATTCTTGGTCTTGAATGTGTTTCTGTTTTTTTTTTCAAATAATGCCTTCCATCACGATTTGCATTTTATCAGATGCTGCTTATTCTTTGTTTACATTCTTCTCTCTTTCTAATTTTTATCAAATTGCACCTTTTTTTGTGTGTGTGGTGGGTGTTGGGTAGGGGATTTCCTTGTATTTTTTAGAATGGATTGTGTTATATATTGTGTAGAAGATTGGATCCTATCAGAGTTCTATTGATAAGAGATGCATGTGTGTGTTGATGTTGAAAACAATCTAATTAATGATGAGCACAAGATGCATGTTTAAACATTTTCTATGGGAGATTTTAAAACCTTTTCTTTTATTGCCTACGTTGGATATGGAATAGTGAGGGTGGAGATTGGACAAGCATTTTCTTGGCTTAGACAATCCTCATAATTTCTTTTCTCACCTTTTAACACGATGTTTTTAAGTTCAATGATATGAACTTTGCTAACCGATTTCATCAATTATGAAGTACTTTTGTCCACATGGATAGTTCTAGCTTCTAAGTATATACTTTTGTTGCATCCGTCATAATCCTTTTCAAGAAGTACTTTTGTCCAGATGGATAGTGAGACAACTTGAAAAAATTGCTAGTAGTTTCTATTATTTTTACGGCTGTATTAGTTGTTTTTACTTTTGTCCACACTGTCAACTTGTTCTCTTTGGTTTTTGTTTTTACTTTGTTCTTCACTTACATTCTTATAACAATTTTTATTTTTTTTCCCTCGGTTCTTAATGCCAGATATTTTACTGGATTCATCGTTGCCCAGTTCTTCCCATAGTTTCTGATGTTTAAGACCATGGATTCTTGCAGAAGGTGCCTTGAGATTACCAAGTCTGGTATGTGGCAGATCTTAGTAGTCTTTTTTAGTAGTCATGCTTTTGTGATTTATTCTTCTTCCATAAATGAGGACTTTTACTACATAACAGAGCATAGTATGTATAGATGCCCTTCCAATCCAGAGAGAACAAATTGGCAGGGAAAATACTACAAATTTTGATCCTAATAATCTGGCTTCAGGAATTTGAACATCTGAAGATGTGTGGATGGTTACTA
This sequence comes from Litsea cubeba, assembly GCA_012931725.1. Classification (NCBI taxonomy): domain Eukaryota; kingdom Viridiplantae; phylum Streptophyta; class Magnoliopsida; order Laurales; family Lauraceae; genus Litsea; species Litsea cubeba. Next base: position 39,244,215 of record CM022952.1, read on the forward strand.
CTATTTGTTTCCATTTGGTGGCACAAGTTCTACATTTAAAGATTCTTTTCATTTTGAGACCGTGCTTTGATGGGACCCGCATGGGATAATGGCCCTTTACATGTTCACTATACATTTAAGGATAATGGCCCATTATTGATTACAAGACTCATTACTGCTTTAGAATTATCTTTGTTTCTGAAAAAGGCTAGGACCAACTTCCCTTTTTATTGTATTGTATCTTGTAATGAGAATGTTGTTTTTGAAATAATGACATGGTGTTGGATATAGAAATGAATGAACATAAGTTTTTTTGGTGCATCTTTCTAGTGTGTTGGGGCATTGAAGTGCTATGGTTAAATGGTGTATGACTGATGACGTAGTGGTGAATGACTTTGTAGTGTGTTGGGGCATTGAGTTGTTTATATGAAGTGTTTTTTTGTCATGTACAGGTACTAGCAGGTTGTAAAAAAAAATTACATGTCACACGTACAGGGGAGACTATGCCGAAATTTCGAGAAAATCTTTCTAGGTACATCCCATGGTTTTTGGAGGCATTATGCATGTAGTTCTCAATACATGATTTTGTCTTTCTTGCTTTAGTTTAACTTAGCTTGTTAAGTTGTACAATACATGGAAGTGAATGAACTACCTATACTATACTATGCATGTGTATATATGTACATAGAAATTAATTTATTTATATATATATACAAAGGTTTTTGTTGTTTAGATGTTAGTATTCTGAGGTATATTGCAGGTTTTTTTATCGTGGTACAGTAGGTTCTTTTGATATTAAAAAAATTAATAAATTGTGAAATTATATCGATTTTTAATGAAACCGATATAACAAACCAATTACATATTTTTTATATCGGTTATTCTTAATCAATTATATCGGTTATAATTTAACCGATATAATAAACCATATGAAACCGATATAACAAACCAATTACATATTTTTTATATCGGTTATTCTTAATCAATTATATCGGTTATTATGAAACCGATATAAAAAACCATATGAAACCGATATAACATATATTAATTATGTTGGTTTGGCTATAAGTTATATCGGTTTTGCAATAATTTATGATATAAATACATATGATATTACATCACTTTAGGCTTAACCGATATGATATACACTGATTTATCGGTTTCGTTATCTTTTATATCGGGGGTACTTATATCAGTTTGGAATTCACTCAAAAACCGATATAATTGGTCTTTTATATTGGTTTTTAGCCGATATAAAAACCCTTTTTTCTAGTAGTGACAGCTCGGCAGCGAAGGCAGGCTAGGAAACATCTCCTCAAGCTCAAACGACAAGAGAAGGCCCAGCCAAAACAAGAAGTCAAAGAAAAGGTAGAGGCTTCCTCTACCGCTTCACTGGAGGCAACAAAAACATCCCTTCCAGAGACTTCAAAGGGGGTAAGAAAATTCACTCTCAGTGATTTCATGCCACCTCAATTCAAAGAAGCCACGCAGGAGGCATCATACTCTTGCAATTCGGTAGTTGGATTCTCCATTGATGGATACAAGTCCAGCGACACCGATGATGGATTCGAATCCAACTACACAGACGAGTGGGAGGAGTCCCTTGAAACAGGAGAATATCTCTCCGATGAAGAATGGGTTCCTGAGTCTCATCTTATGCCAGTAATCTGGTATAATCCCCTGCAGCCACAAGGATCCTGGTCTGATGATGAAGAAGACCAAGAGGCTGTACAAAAAAATGTTGTTGAACCAGCACACCTCATTGCTCCAGTGGAAATCAACAATGTTGAGCCACAAAGAGTTGATGAAGAAGAAGATTTGGCTCCCATGCCTAATCTTGAAGAATATGCAAGGATCTTGCAGCGTCTCGCTTTAGAACAAGAGCAAGACCGCGTCAACGAGCCTCCTCGCAATCCAGAGCCTGAAGTCCCTGAAGACCATCAGGTACAACCTCCCTTAACTCCTGGAAATGGAGAAAATTGCTAGATAGATGATCCTCTTACATCCGAGGATGAGCCTTACTCCGATCAAGCAACGTCTCCTGTCAGAGCTTCCTGTAATGTGATAATTCGGGATTATAACTCTTCCGAAGCATCGTCTGATGAGAGCACTTACACTCCGGCGACGCCGAGTAATGTATCTTCTGGGGCCACCTCATCTCACGTGACTTTCACTAAGATGATACCCTCTCAGGTTTCTTCTCCTGAGACTGTGACTTCAAAGTTCACACCCTTCCTGACTGAAGAATTCCCAGCTATTGATGCTTGGGATGATGAATTGGTTAACGAAGAAGAAAGGTTGCTGGATGCTATTCAGGACTTGTTCCCGGAAAACGCTCCGTGCAACACAATCACTGAGGATGGCAACTCCGCTGCTGATACACCCTCAGCAAATGAAAAACGACAGCCTCTTGATCCTGAAGACAATCTTCCAAACGAAGACCCTTCTCAAGAAGCTCTCGAAGTTGGTAGAGGCTCCCGCTCTGGTCGGGACTACCACAAAAATTACAACCAATCTTCCTTTACATATGTAAATCCTTCGGGAAAAGATGTCGTAAGCGCCCCTAGTGGCAACAATGATGAAATGCATGCCCAAAGGAGGCTTTCAAGTATGACTTGATTGAACACTTCAAGCACATACCTGCACGTCTGCACATCCTAGATTTGTTGCGAATGTCTCCGCACACTCGTGATAATCTCATTTCAAAATTACAAAAGCTGAATGAGGATGTCGACAAACATGCCCCGCAAGTCCTCCAAATTGAAATGGATTACCGGGTCAAAAACTCAGAAGCTTCCTCAAAGGGAGAAAAGAAGAAAACCGAGGGATCATGCATTGAATGCCTCTCGGTTAAAAAACCAGCCAGTGTAACCATCGCCTTCACAAAGGATGACCTCCTACTTGGCGAAACAAGGCATAACCGACCCCTGTACTTCACAGGGTACATCAAGGAAATGCCTATGCACAGAGTTCAGATTGACCCAGGTTCTGTATCTATCTTTGGATATGATGGGAGTACTCAAAGGCCTATCGGCAAAATCAGGTTCAAGTTGCAGATCGGTGATCTTATCTCTGAGGTCACAGTGTATGCAATAAAAACCCCTTCATGCTACAACATCCTTCTCGGACGCCCTTGGATCCACGAGAATGGTGTTGTCCCTTCAACTGTACATCAATGCATCAAGTTTGTTGGCGACGACGGCATGATACATCGAGTCTTTGCGGACAGAAAACCCTTCAAAGGTAAAGAAGTCCACTTTGCAGACTCACAAATGTATGAAGGTGAAAAAGAAGAGGAGGAGAAGCACACAGCACCCTTTGCCGGAAGAAAACAAACCATCCGGTAAATCCGAAGACAGCACTCAAACTCCCTTCATCATCTCCCTCAAACCTTCAAAGCCTTTGGTCATCACAACTAAAGTGAAGAAGGCAAAGCAAAAGTCTGGGGGCAAATTTGTTGTCTCTTTCGTGTCTATTATGCAAGACACGGATTCGGATTCAGAGCCAGAAAACGACACATCGTCAAGCCAAGCTGACGCTCAGCAAGGTCAGCCTGCTCTTACTCCAATGGAGACAACTTCTGACATAGAAGATCCTACGTCGGCTTCCTTCGTTGTTCCAGCAACTTCAGCAAAGGAAAAGCCGATCTTCTTCCATAGATCGGATGCCTCTTCATCAAACTCCATGCTTGAACCTTTCCAAAATGAAGTATGCCTTAACTATCCTTATATAGTTCTGTGGCACAAGCTATTATGAAGAAAATGGGCTATGACGCTCAAAACCCAGTCGGTTTGGGAGAAGGACGCGGTATTCTCACGCCATTGGGGCCCGTCTTGACCAAAAGCCAGCTGGAAGATTGGAGACTCTACGGCTATGTAGAAAAGTCTTCGCACGGGTTAGGGTATGATCCCGACACTCCCCTGAGACAGTTGACACAAAGGCTTAAAAGTCAATTTACTAACCAAGCCTCAACATCTCGTATCCATGAAGACATCGATCTCCCTAGATATCTCTTCGATGAGTCACCTGACAAAGATCCAGGAAGCTCATCCAATTGGCACGATTTCTCCAAAAATGAAGAGGAGTTGTCCGATGGCATAGACATGTGATCTTCTGACCCAGAAGAACCCTCATCTCCAAAAGAAGTAGCCTACTTCGACCCGGTTTCAACAGGCGATTGGGATCATCTCATAGCAAGCCTTGGGAAAACTACCGATCAAGAAGACCCGTGGAAAGGAACAAAACCTTGGTCTGGAAATGCCCTTGAAACCCCAGAAGGTTTCGTTGAGCTAGAAGCCTTCGAAAATATTGTGGAGGAACCACCTTCGAACCTTCCAACAGAAGATCCTATTCAAAAGATAGACTTGGGAACACCAGATAACCCACGTTCTGTATTCATAAGCAAGAATATAAAGGATGATGAGTTACCTGAGTATATCGCCTTTCTTCGTGAGTTCGTTGATTGCTTTGCATGGTCTTACGCTGAAATGCCTGGCTTAGACCCCAAAATAGCGGTCCACAAACTCAATCTTCAAGAAGACATCAAGCCTATCAAGCAGGGCCAAAGAAGATTCCGTCCAGATGTGATGGATAAAATTGAACGAGAAGTTCAAAAACTCAAAAGCGTTGGCTTCATCCGTGAGGAACAACATCCTGAATGGTTGGCCAACATTGTCCCCGTGACAAAGAAAAACGGGCAGATCAGGGTCTGTATTGACTATAGAGACCTGAATGGCGCATGCCCAAAAGATGAATTTTCGCTCCCCATACTAGAGGTAATGATTGATAATACTTGTGGATTCGAGCGAATGACATTTACGGATGGTTTCTCTGGCTATAATCAGATAAAGATGCATCCTGAAGATGAAAAACATACATCTTTTCGGACCCCATTTGGCATGTATTGCTACACTGTCATGCCATTTGGTCTGAAAAATGCTGGTGCCACATATCAGAGGGCTATGATGAAGATATTCCAAGATATGCAGCACAAGGCGGTTGAATGTTACGTTGATGACCTCGCCGTCAAAAGTAAAAGAAAAGAAGATCTTCTCGAAGACCTTCGAGAAGTCTTCCTCCGGCTTCGCAAACACAAACTACGAATGAATTCTTTGAAATGCTTCTTCGGCGTCTCACCGGGTAAGTTCCTCGGATTCTTAGTTCGGAAAGCTGAAATAGAGCTTGACCCGATAATAGTCAAAGCCATTCTAGAAATGCCCTCTCCAAGAATCTTGAGAGAACTCAAAAGGCTTCAAGGGAGATTGGCCTACATCAAACGGTTCATCTCCAATCTTTCGGGGAAATGCCGTCCATTCTCCCGGTTGATGAAAAAATGTGTAAACTTTGTCTGGGATGCTGACTGTGAAGCTGCTTTCCAAGATATCAAGTCATACCTGACAAAACCTCCATTGTTAGCTGCACCTACCACTGGAAAACCATTCATCTTGTACACAAGAGCCCTTGATCACTCTTTGGGAGCTCTGCTTGCACAAGAAAATGATGAAAAAAAAAGAAGCTGCTCTATATTACCTCAGCCGCATGCTAGTAGGTGCAGAGCATCGCTACTCTCTAGTTGAAAAAGAATTGCAGTGATTTTCGCCGTACAAAAGCTGCGTCACTACTTGCTTTCCAACACAGTCTACCTGGTCTCGAGGGTCAACCTCTTGAAGGTCCTTGTCACAAAGGCAGGTTCTCCCAACGCTCGACTGGCAAAATGGTCCATCCTTCTGTCACAATTTGATATTAGGTATGTACCACAGAAGGCAATCAAAGGGCAAGCTCTAGCGGACTTCCTCACAGAGCATCCATTGCCTAAAGATTCTCCACTCAGAGATGATCTCCCAGACGAACCAGTCTACAATGTGGAGACTTTCTCGCAAAGTGCCTCCTGGGACATGTACTTTGACGGTGCAACCAGGATAAATGAAAAAAGACAGCTGATCTCGGGAGTTGGCATCCTCTTTGTTAGCCCCGACAAATACATGATTTCAAATGCTTTCTCACTACTGGAACCATGCACAAACAATGCAGCTGAATATCAAGCTCTGATCCTAGGATTGGAACTCGCCATCGAATCCTGTATCACCATGCTGGAAGTCTTTGGAGACTCTCAACTGATCGTCAACCAGATGAATCAGAAATTTAAAGTCAGGAAGCCAGATCTGCTGCCTTACTACAACAAGGCATAATCACTTCTGTAAAAGTTTGACATCTGTCACATCACCCACATTCGTAGAGGTGAAAACATACCTGCAGATGCCCTAGCTGGACTTGCCGTATCTATGGCAATCCAGAAAGGGGAAAACATGCAAATCACAGTGTGCGAAAGAAGAATCCTCCCTCCTCTTAACACACATCGAGCAATTGCTGAATGCCACCGAGTGGTTGGAAGTCAGATTTCAATCCTTCAAACTTCAATCGGCGACTGGAAGGATCCGTTCATTGATTACATTATGTTCGGAATCCTACCTGAAGATCCAAAAGAACGGGTAAGCATCCAAAGGCGAACCCCAAGCTTTCATTTGGATATTCCTTCAAAAATACTTTACAGGAAATCCTTGAACGGAGTACTTATACGCTACTTGTCACAACAAGAGGCTGAAGAAACACTCAAAGAAGTTCATGCTGGTCTTTGCGGAGCTCATCAGGCTGGTCCTAAGCTCTATGATCAGATAAAAAGGTTAGGTTATTACTGGCCTACCATGGTAGCTGACGCAATGCAATTTGCTAAGCGCTGCTAACAATGCCAAGTTCATGGAGATTACATTCACATGCCTCCAGAATGGCTGCATCCTACAGCGATTTCATGGCCTTTCGAAGCGTGGGGTATGGACATCATAGGTCCTATTTCTCCCCCTTCAAGTAAAGGTCATCGCTTCATCTTCGCCGCTACGGATTATTTCTCCAAGTGGTCAGAAGCTTTTTCGTTCAACGAAATGAAGACCTCATCAGTCCTTCAGTTCCTGCGCACCAACATCATTTGTCATTTCAGCATACCCAAAAGATTCGTCCATGATAACGGACCACAATTCCGGGATCATCGATTCTACAGGTTCTGCGACAAATACAAAATTCAAAGCTGTCCTTCGACTCCATACAATCCGGCAGCAAACGGATTAGCAGAAGCTTTCAACAAGACACTCTGCAAAATCCTCAAAAAAATGGTCTCTAGTCACAGAAGAGACTGGAGCGACAAACTGTCTGAGACTTTGTGGGCCCATCGAACCACCATTCGAGGACCAACCCATAGCACACCATTCTCCTTGGTCTATGGATGTGAAGCTGTCATGCCCTTGGAAGTACAAATTCCTTCCTTAAGGGTATCTTTGCAAAATGACATGACTCAAGAAAGCAATGTCAAATTGGGACTCCATGAGCTGGAAAATCTCGATGAGAGACGGCTCGAAGCTCAACAAAGCATTGAACTTTACCAAGCATGCATGGCAGGATTTTTCGACAAAAAGGTCAGGCAACGCGCCTACAAAAAGGGTGACTTGGTTCTTGCGGTAAAAAGACCAATGGTCTTCGCTCACAAGTCCAAAGGCAAATTTGAGCCAAAATGGGAGGGACCCTACGTCATCAACAAGGTTTTCTCCAACGGCGCATACGCACTCCTAAACATGGAAGGTGACAGATGTATGCTGCCCATCAACGGCAAGTTCTTAAAGCGGTACTACCCTTGAAGACTTACCCAACTGCGTAAGAGCAATGCCTGTACGGCCAAAACCGGTTTCCAAGTACTCGCTCACTATACCCACGTTTTTTTAGAATTTTCATGTCAAATGTTGAAATTTCTATAAATTTAAACAATGCTTACTTTCATCGTTTCATTGTTCAAAAATCTAAGTTTAGGTACCTTTCCCTAACTTGACCAAAATTTTCAACCCTTGAACTCAAAATTCATGGTTTAAAATAAAATCCGGATTCAGGGATTTCCACCCTAGTCCACCCTACCTTTTACCGCCTAAATGGTTTTAGGTCAAAACATATGACCCTCGTGTCTTTAAACAAAAAAAAATGATTTTCAAAAAGCCGCGGGGAAGCGACGCTTAGTCGATACTTGCACAAATCGGAAGCATGCGAACCACATTCGACACTTCCAAAATCGCAGGGAAGCGACATTTCGTCGATACTTGCAAAATCCAAAACCGTGGAGATGCAACATTTCGGTTGATATCCACAACCCAAATTTCAAAGGTTCAAAAACAAAAACCAAGAAACTATGGAGATGCAACATTTCAATTGATATCCACAACCCAAATTTCAAAGGTTCAAAAAAACCTAAAAAACCATGGAGACGCAACATTTCAGTTGATATCCATAACCCGAAGGTTCGAGAAAACCACAAATTTCAAAAATCGTGGGGAAACGACATCAAGTCAGTACCCGCAAAACCAAAATTTTTGAAAAGCAAGGATGTGACATTCCATCGATACTTGCACCCAAATCCGCGAGGATGCGACATTCCATCGATACTCGCAAGTGTACCAAAAAAAGAAAGTGTTCACAAGCACTACAAAAAAAAAAGAGTACCAAAAAAAATACAAGTGGTACCAAAAAAAAAAGGGAAGGATAGTTTATGTTACAAAAAAAAAAACAGGAGCTCAACCAAAAATGGTCTCCAGCCAAGAGTTCAGCTCCTCAAGCGAACTTTTGGCCTCAGCCGTCAGGGATTCCAAGGCACGCTTCTTCAGGAACTTGCCATGAGATGCTGGGGTGGGCTGTAACCCTTCTTTCGCACCGGGAAGTTTATCCCGAGCAGTTCGCCATTGTTTGTTCTCTTTAGACTTCCTTTTAAGAACTCGATCGGCATCTGCAACCCGGCGAATCAGACCACTCTCCCTATCGCGAGCCTCTGTTATTGCAGCCCACTTGGCAGCGACTTGTGCCTGCAGATGCTCAAGACGTTTCCTGGCCTCATCGACCTCCCTATCAAGGATGTTAAGGTCATGTGTCAGCCCCATGATGGCTAGCTCTTTTAAGTTCTTCTTTCAGACTATCTGCTTCCTACTTTGTGTAGCCTCATCCAGGTTGGACTGAGCCTTATCCGCAGGGTCCAGGAACATCTCCTTGAAGAACTGGTCGTCAGGAAAACCCATGGTCTCAAACCATTTGTCACCTAGCTCAATGATCCTATCAACGATCGCCCTGGCACCTATGACATCCAGACCAGCCTCTTCGGCATCACTGAGAATCTCCTGCACATGCTGGATCATGCCAAATCCGGCATCTAAGTGCCCAGCAAAGAGAGTCTCAATCGAAGAGCTCAGAACCCGCACCACCACCTTCTTCGCAAAAAGAAGAGATGGCCCAGCTGAAGATTCGCCCAACTCTGTTGGTCGGCTGCTCATGCCATCACCCGTTGGAAGAGTAACAAAAGAACTCTTTCCAGTTGAAGCTGCTCTTGCTCAGGAAGGAATCTCAGCACAAGGTATCTCCTCAATAGTGTCAGAACTGGTCCCAGGAGTCTCTACCTCTGGATCAACCTTTGGCATCTCTTGCTCTGATTCTGAAGGAAGAGATGGACTCTCCTCTGTCACCTCAAAACCTGCCAAAGAAACATAAAAAGGTATGAACATGATCCTATTTGAAAATCATTATCAGGGTTATTACTACAAAATACATTCTTTGACGACTGGCGGAAGACTCTCTTCCTCCATAAACTCATCGGAAGCATCATCAACATTTGCGTCCATCGATGGTTCAAAGTCATCGGAATCCTGTGGCAAGTCAGCTGACAAGAAAAAATGTTGGCAAAACAAGTCACAGACAAAAAAAAAAAAAGAAAGCAAAAGAAGTCATACCAATTGGAGATTCTGGATTCACTCCAGAGTCCCTCGGTTCTTCTTCAGGTGCCCCGATAGGATCCGTCACCACCTCATCGGTTGGAACCTCAGGCATCACCAAGTCTTCCTCTGCTAAAAAAAAAAAGAAAAGCAGAAACAAGAAGCAAATCAGAACATGGAAAAAACCCATGAAAAGAAATGGAAAGCGAAAAAGGATGAATCATACCTTAACCGACGGTCTATTCTTCTCGGCTTCTCTTCTCTGGAGGCTCGTCAGCATCCACTGGCACATCCTCATTGATAGTAAGAGGGACTTCCAAGTCAGGAGAGTCCTCATGCTGCCCCTTGCTGCGATGATGACTCCTCCTCATCCTACTCCTGTGGGTCGCTTCTTAGAGGAACCTGCCCCGCTGTCAGAGTCAGGTTTCCCACTTGACTCCTCACTAGATGGTCTACTCTTGCCAGTAGACTCCACAGAAGCTTGCCTCTGCGCCGCTTGCATCCAAGCACCAAGTTCGGCTTCCTCCTGTTCTAGCTGCTCTAAAGCCTCATCAGGTATTTCTCGAACAGCTTCAAAACCAATGACGCCCTGGTCACCGAGAAAGCCTATCTTATGCTTCTCTCCAGAAAGGAAGGCCCAAACTTCCTCTCGCCGGCTGCCATCCGACTTTCCAAGGCCCTTTCCAGATGCCAGCTTCACGTTAAGCTCCTTCTTGGAAAGCCCCCGATATGCCGAAAAGCTCTCCGAGGACCACTTCGCAAAGCCGGCAGTCCGAGAAGTCAACAACACAGGATAAGAGATCATGGCTGTAGTGTCTTCAGCACTATAGAAAGCCCATGCATTTCTCCCATCCTGTAAACCTCCAAAGCGCTTCACCATGCTTGAAGGCGCTCCAACAACGCCTTAAGAAAAACCCAACTGCAAAGCAAAGCGAGAGGGTGCATACGACTGGATGTCGACGAAAAGATGTCTGCGGTACACCATCATGCCGACACGTATGCTGAAAAGCCACTCCTTCTCTGCGTTCGTCAAGGAGTAATGCCTTCCCGACCCTGCCCTGGTAGAGTCTCGGGAGGCACCAAAATCAAAAGCCTTCTTCCGCAACTCGGGAGAAAGCTTCACTGAAGACTGCCCCATCTCGACGTCACTGAACCGCCGGATCCTCATGCGGGCAAACAAAAGTCATTCGGACACGACTCTTCCCTTAGACAGCCGAATCATCAGAGGATCATCATCCTATGCGGCACCCAGCCGGTGAGCCTAGACAGTGGTACACGTACCACGAATAAAAGATGTGGGCTAAAAATACCCTATTCATAGGTGATGGACCGCGCTTCTGCTCGGTTCTACCGAGGTCGGCGGACGTGAGAGTCCGTTGGGTCCGACCCTTTTGTAACCGGGGGGCAGAGGCGCGCATCAACATTTTTGTTGTGTGGGTGTGCCAGATTTTCTATTTTACTCGGAATTGCAAGTGGTGATCCGGAGATCAACCTTCGTAAGTAAAAAAGAAATCAACTTCTTTCAAGTTTTCCATTGCACATATATTTAAGAAAAGAGACATTTTTCTTAGTTTGCCGTAAAAGGCGATTTTTTTGGCATTTATAGCCGATTTTGGCATTTATAGCCGATTTACAATCCTTATCAATAATGAAAGACAAGAGTTGTGATTTTTGTCTCTTTTGAAAAAATACAAACTACAATGAAAAGCAAGAAAAGGAGGATCTAACTTCTCAGGAGATTGTGGGGGACCCGTTCAGATTGACGGTCGCAAGCCATATATGGGCTTCGCCATCATCCATGCAGATAAGAACAGAGGATGCTATTGATTCGCTTCGGTTGGCTATAACCTCAGGTTTTTAGAGGACAAAGATCGAAAGGAGGTCCTATGTTCAATAAAAAATCGAGTAGACGGGCTGAAAAGCCACATCTAAGCCATTGGAGGCAGAAGGAGAAGGCAAGGACCTCGGTGGGGCTACCCCCAAGGGACTTTTGTCACCTTGTAGCGGTGGTCGGTGTAGGATTTCCGCAGAGTTTTCTCTCTTAGATTTCTGATGCCTCTTTCTGTCTGAGTTTCCGGATTTTCTGCAGTCTATTGTCTGTGTGTTTGTGATTTTTTCCCTGTGTTTTTCTTCTTGGAGAGCTCTCCTATTTATAGGCTTTTAGGTAGCCATTTAGGAGGGTTTATTGGTTTTTATTGTTATTAAGCCGCATAATGGGAGGAGTTACAAGATTGAATTCTTTATTTTGTAACTCCTTTTTCTTGGCTTCTGATTGGCCGGAGGAGATTGAGGGCATTTAATCGCCTTAATCGCCATGATGGGAGGAGTTTCATGGGTTAAATGCCATGAATCTCTTGACTTGTAACTCCCAGATGCTTGCTTCTGATTGGTCCATCCAAAGAAATGGATTAATGACTGTAATAAAGCTAGTCAATTAATCGCATTAAGTGGTCGCCGAGCAGTTGAAGAGTCGCGGGCCGTGCTGCGTATTTTGGGATTCTTCTGGCAATGATCATCGATGGATCTTCATGTAGATCGACATCGGATGACCATGTGACTTCAGGTGTTGGTTGCCAACAGCGGGTCAGTGCCATCTGTCCTGTCGATTTCTCGATCGGTCGGGTAGAAAGCACACTTTTTTTGGTTGACCGGGTGGCGATCAATGTTGTTTTCGATACTTTTGATGATTGACCCGTGTTTTTTACGGATGTCAGAGGATTTGGTGTCTCAAAAGTATGAGTTTTGGAAACTACCAAAGGCCGGACGCTTTGAATCGTGAAAAAACGGCGAAAACCGGGGTTTCCGGGGCCTTCCCGGCGATCCCGGGCTCCAGGGTCGCCGGCGACCCTGGGGGGTTTTCCCCCTTTTTTGTCCCGTTTTGTGTCCGTTTTTGCTGTTTTTCGATTCTTTTTTCTTCTGTATTTTTCCTTGACATTTTTGACCATTTATTGGCTTGATTTCCCTGTAGGAAACCTGATAAGAATCCTTGCATTTTGGTTTGCAAAGTTTCTAATTTCCTGAGAAAGTCGAAGACTTTGTCGCGTAGAGCTGCCGATTTTCTGTCAGAAGCTGAAACTGGGTCAAACGATGTCGGAATGACCAGAAATTTGGTGTGAAGCCTCCTGAGCAATAAATAAGACCAACCATAGGATTTTTTTTGAGTTTTGAAGCCGTTTGGGGTCCTATCACCAGTAGACTCGCTTTTATCGCGATGAAGATGTCGCGGTTTGATGTGTGGTCAACCGATGTCTGATTAACTTGAAATTTGACAGGGAACCCATTGGAGTCATTTTAAGATGATCCATAGGCTCTATCTTGGAAACCATGGTCCTTGAGAGCTTTGTCGCCGAGAGGCCTGATTTGGCTTCCGAGCGTCAAACTATGGTCAAATGTTTTCGAAATGACCTAAAATTTGACGTGCAGCCCTTTGTAAGCATTTTGAAGCCGTCCATGTGCTCTATCTGATGAGTGATGGCCTCGACGGTTCTTGCTGCCGAGAGGCTTGATTTAGCTGTTCGAGGGTTGATGTAGGGTGAAACGTTGTCGGTTTGACTCGGAACTTGACGTGGAGCATTTTGGATGTATTTTGAGACCATCCATCGGCTCTGATCGAAGATTTGGTGTCTCCGATGCTTTCGCCGCCGAGAGCTCCGTTTCGGCTGTCGGAGAAGCGAAGTTAGGCCAAATGATTTTGAAATGGCCTGAAACTTCTTGTGTACTCCTCTTTTGGCTGTCTTGAAAGATCTTGCAGTTTTTGTTTGATTCTGACAAGATTTGATTTTTTGGAAGTAGCTTTGCCTATTTATGGCAGGTTGCGACTTCATGTAGCTCTTTGGATCTTGAAGAGGCAAAGTGACATTTTTGGTGTCAACAAATGCCCCCTCGAGGTACAGCGGCGAGTTGCTTAACTTTTGTAGTCGATGTGCCTCGAAGAGATTTTTAAAGGAGAGCCTGTGACTTGACCAAGAGTCTTTGAGCAGTCTTTCTTTTTGGTATTTGTAGCCTTTTGAGCTTCCAGGGGAATTTTATGGTAGTGAAAGGGATCACGTACCATCTCGAGGCAAAGTTTTGAAGATGACATCAGGGATGTGGATTTGGGTTTTGACCTTGTGACCTAACAGGCTGTATGTGGCAGGTTAGGGGGTCGGGTTTGGCTTTGACCGTGTGACCCAACAAGCTGTATGTGGAATGTTGGGGGATCAATTTAGGTTTTGATCTTGTGACCTAACAGGCTATATGTGGCAAGTTAGGGGATCAGGTTTTGGTTTTTGGTTTTGGTCTTGTGACCCAACAAGCTGTATGTGGCAAGTTAGGGGACCAGGATTTGGTTTGATTTTTGTGGAATGTCAATTTCAAAATTTTGGCTCAATTTGGTATATGAGGCTGGATGGTTTGATTTTTGGAAGCTCATGGGGCTTGGAATTCTCTTTGTATGGTTGAATCAACTCAAAAGTGGCATGGAACCATTTTTGTATGCTCTTGGTGAGAGGGATTTCTCTTTGACTAAAAGCCCAAAATTCTTTTTTGTGCCTAGGTGGTCAAACCTAGCTCATGTGGGCTAACCCATGGGACCTTAAGCTTTTGAAATGGCTTAGATCTCATATGGTGTCATTTTTGTAAAGAATATCCAAAAATATCTCATTTGGATAGAGAATATCTAAGAATATCTTTACTTGGAGAGAATCTCTCATGTTCCCTTTATTTTGGGATGGGTTATCTCAAGATATCTTTCTTTTGGGAAAGAATCCTTCATTGATTTCTATCTTTTGGAAAAAATATCTCATTGATTTCTTTTTTGGAGAGAATCCCTCAAGATATCTTTCTTTTGGGAAAGAATCCTTCTAATCTCTTTCTTTTGGTAAGGTTACTAATTAGTAACACTTACCTCTTTCTTCTTTCCTTCTTTGGTTTGCTCTCTTCTATAAAAGTAAGGAGGAGGTTGGATCTCTTGCTCTTATTACTTTCTTTTGCAACAATCCCAAGAGGGTTCAAGACCAAGAGTTCTTCTTCTTCAAGATCTTCAAGACTTTTCTTCTTCTTCTCCATCAATGGCTTCAAGTAAGTTCCCCTTTTTAAAGAAAACCCCATTGTAGGAAAAACACAAAGTTCTTTCTTTTTTTTTTATTTCTTTTCTTCTTCTCTTTTTTTTTTACGTGTTTGCTTCTTCTTTTTTTCACACGTTTTTTTTTTTTTTTGCTTTCTTTTCTTCTTTCTTTTTTTTTTTCATGTTTTGTTTTTTTTTTTTTTTGTTTGTGGGCCGTACGGACAGATCCGTACGGATCTGGCCGTACGGCCACGTGGCCTATGGGCCATCCCCTTTTTTTTCCCTTCTTTTTTTTGTTTTCTTTCCCTCCTTTTTTTTTCGAGAAAGTTTCTTTTCTTTTTTTTTTTCTTTCCCCTTTTTTTTTTTGAGAAAGTTTCTTTTCTTTTTTTTTGTTTTCTTTTGCTCATCATGATAATGCCCCTTTTTTTTTTGGCAAACCTAGATGTTCATGCATGCATTCAAATGTAAATTAAATTTGTAGCATGATGTGATAGCATACCTGAAAGTTTTCGCAAATTTGGGAATTTGGAGCTTGCAGCGATGTTGAGCCCTTCTTGATTTTGCGGGGACTTTGAGGCTTCGAAAGTTTGGAGTTTCGGAGCTCGCAGCAATGTTGAGCCCATCTTCAAGCTTTCTATTTCTTTCGGGATAGTTCCTTTTCTTCGGAATTGCCCCGTCATCATGTCAAAATTTCGCCAAAAATTTTTCTAGCGAGATTATGTCATTTTGATGTTTGATCTTTTTCTTTCCCATCCTTTGCAGGTGGTTGCTCCAGAACGAATAAGGGTAAAGAGCCTGCTACAAGCGCTCCTCGTCGATCTGCTAGATCTTCTAATCCGGCCGTTCAGCAGTCCTTTGAGAAGGTCCATTATGATGAGAGAAATCTGGAAGAATGCGACTCCCTCAACAGAGATGAGATGAGGCAGCGATTGATCACTCTATAAGATCATGGTAAGCAGTCGTCCATGGGTGATGGAAGATCAGAGTGTTTTACCCAAGCCTACCTTCTTCTTTGGTGATGCAGTCCCTGATGACATGACATACCAGAGGAGATGTTTTTAGTTCTCTTTCACAGCAGATGGTGAGAAGAAGACTGTTGCTACCCGGTCGACGTTTGATCGCACCGTCTCGATCATGAGCCTTGTCCCCACGTGCTCTAAGAGGGAAGATCCTCCAAGCTGGGTGAGAAGGACAAATGTAATCAAGACCGGGGTTTTTATTGGCGGTTCTCCTGGATATACGGAGAGGTCGCCTGTTGACATGGACCTGTTGATGCCATCCAGCGGCTACCAGGGTTCTGATTATCCGTCGGTCGATTTGAGACTGGTGGGCCTTGGTATTTTTAGCAGTGACGGCAGCAATTGGATCAAGCCTTTTCGACTCCATGGCCGTTTCAATGCTGACTCCGAGTGGAAGTCGTGGACTGATCGCATCTTGCTGATTGGTGGCGCCGTTTTGAAGGAAGCCGGGAGTTTTGATGCGGTCCGTGCCTTTAGGGAGATCGTGATCTTTTCCGATGAGGCCTTCATGGCGATGTTGGAATCATTCCTCCCACAAACCAATACCTTCGTTATGACGAATGGTGAGATTGGTTTCTCTTTGAAGGAGCTGAGCGTCATTACTGGATTGCCTATCCTCGGCAAACTCTATGAGGAGTTTATGCCGATTGACAGCGTCCTTGAGGGGCTGTCTGAGGAGTTCAGGCTTCTGTACTTTCAGCTCATCGCCTTCTATGATTTTTTGAAGGAGAAAAAGGGTTTGAAAGTTAGATCCAGCAGTTGGAAGAGTTCTAGCTCTTCATTCCCCAACTTTTCTGACAGCAGGGAGTCTTCTGATAGTGTGACCCAAGAAGCCAGGGCCCAAGATCCAAGTTTGAAGAAGATCTTAGCCATGCAAGAAGAGTTGAGAGATTTCTATGCAAGTACAAGCATCATTTGTCCTGACATTGCACTGCGGAGAGATCTCGCTGTTTACCTCACTTATTGGCTTGGTGAGGCTATTTTTGCTGGAGGAGATGGAACGCACATCAGGCCGCATTGTATTTTTCCGGCTTGTCAGATGGCGTTTGGAGAGCAGCTTGCTTTGGTGGCAGCTCTTTACTCCTACCTGTGTACCGAACTGCAGGCTGCTGCTTTTTTGGTTCGGCTTGGGCTTCCCATGAATAGGGTATTTTCAGCCCACATCTTTTATTCGTGGTACGTGTACCACTGTCCTGGCTTCCACCGGCAAGGTGCTGCACAGGATGATGATCCTCTAATGATTCGACTAGGTAAGGGCAAAGCCGTGTCCGAATCACTTTTGTTTGCCCGCATGAGGATCCGACGGTTCAGGGACGTCGAGATGGGGCAGTCTTCAGTGAAGCTTTCTCCGGAGTTGCGGAAGAAGGCTTTTGATTTTGGTGCCTCCCGAGACTCTACCAGGGCGGGGTCGGGAAGGCATTATTCCTTGACAAATGCAGAGAGAGAGTGGCTTTTCAGCATACGTGTCGGCACGATGGTATACCGTAAACATCTTTTCGTCGACATCCAGCCGTATGTACCCTCTCGCTTTGCTTTGCAGCTAGGCTTTTCTCAAGGCGTTGTTGGAGCGCCTTCAAGCATGGTGAAGCGCTTTGGAGGTTTACAGGACGGGAGAAATGCATGGACTTTCTATAGTGCTGAAGATACTACAGCCATGATTTCTTACCCTGTGTTGCTGACTTCCCGGACTGCCGGCTTTGCGAAGTGGTTTGCGGAGAGCTTTTCGGCATATCGAGGGCTTTCCAAGAAGGAGCTTGATGTTAAGCTGGCATCTGGAAAGGGCCTTGGAAAGTCAGATGGCGTCCGGCGAGAGGAAGTTTTGGCCTTCCTTTCTGGAGAGAAGCACAAGATAGGCTTTCTCGGTGACCAGGGCGTCATTGGTTCTGAAGCTGTTCGAGAAATACCTGATGAGGCTTTAGAGCAGCTAGAACAGGAGGAAGCCGAACTTGGTGCTTGGATGCAAGCGGCACAGAGGCAAGCTTCCGTGGAGTCTACTGGCAAGAGTAGACCATCCAGTGAGGAGTCAAGTGGGAAACCTGACTCTGACAGCGGGGCAGGTTCCTCCAAGAAGCGAGCCCTCAGGAGTAAGAGGAGGAGGAGTCATCATCACAGCAAGGGGTAGCATGAGGACTCTCCTGACTTGGAAGTTCCTCTTTCTATCAATGAGGATGTGCCAGTGGATGCTGACGAGCCTCCAGAGAAGAGAAGCCGAGAAGAAGAGACCGTCGGTGAAGGTATGATTCTTCCTTTTTCTCTTTCCATTTGTTTTCATGGGATTTTTCCATGTTCTGATTTGCTTCTTGTTTCTGCTTTTCTTTTTTTTTTTTTTAGCAGAGGAAGATTTGGTGATGCCTGAGGTTCCAGTCGATCAGGTGGTGACGGATCCTGTCGGGGCACCTGAAGAAGAACCGAGGGACTCTGGAGTGGATCCAGAATCTCCAATTGGTACGACTTCTTTTGCTTTCTTTTTTTTGTCTGTGACTTGGTTTGCTAACACATTTCTTGCCAGCTGACTTGCCACAGGATTCCGATGACTTTGAACCATCGATGGATGCAAATGTTGATGATGCTTCTGATGAGTTCATGGAGGAAGAGAGTCTTCCGCCAGTCGTCGAAGAAGGTATTTTGTAGTAATAACCCTGATAATGATTTTCAAACAGGATCATATTCATACCTTTTTATGTTTCTTTGGCAGGTTTTGAAGTGACAGAGGAGGATCCGTCGCTTCCAGAGCAAGGGATGCTAGAGGTTGATCCAGAGGTAAAGATTCCTGGGACTAGTTCTGACAATGTTGAGGAGATACCTCATGCTGAGATTCCTTCCCGAGCAGGAGCAGCTTCAACTGGAAAGAGTTATTTTGTTACTCTTCCAACAGATGATGGCATGAGCAGCCGACCAACGGAGTTGGGCGAATCTTCAGCTGGGCCATCTCTTCTTTTTGCGAAGAAGGTGGTGGTGCGAGTTCTGAGCTCTTGGATTGAGACTCTGCTTTCTGGGCACTTAGATGCCGGATTTGGGATGATCCAGCATGTGCGTGAGATTCTCGGTGATGCTGAAGAGGCTGGTCTAGATGTCACAAGTGCCAGGGCGATCGTTGATAGGATCATTGAGCTGGGTGACAGGTGGTTTGAGACCATGGGTTTTCCTGATGACTAGTTCTTCAAGGAGATATTCCTGGACCCTGCGGATAAGGCTCAGTCTAACCTGGATGAGGCTACAGAAAGCAGGAAGCAGGTAGTCCGAAAGAAGAACTTAGAAGAGCTAAACATCATTGGACTGACACATAACCTTAACATCCTTGATAGGGAGGTCGATGAGGCCAGGAAACGTCTTAAGCATCTGCAGGCACAAGTCGCTGCCAAGTGGACTGCAATAACAGAGGCTCATGAAAGGGAGACTGCTCTAATTCACCGGGTTGCAGATGCCAATCGAGTTCTTAAAAGGAAGTCTGATGAGAACAAACAATGACGAACTGCTCGAGATAAGCTTCTCGGTACGAAAGAAGGGTTACAGCCCACTCCACCATCTCATGGCAAATTCCTGAAGAAGCGTGCCTTGGAATCCTTGACGGCTGAGGCCAAAAGTTTGCTTAAGGAGCTGAACTCTTGGCTGGAGACCATTTTTTATTGAGCTCCTGTTTTTTTTTTTAACAGAAATCATCCTTCTCTCTTTTTTTTTTAGTGCCACTTGTATTTTTTTGGTACTTTTCTTTTTTTTTGTAGTGCTTGTGAGCACTTTCTTTTTTTTTCTTTTTTGGTACCACATGTATTTTTTTTTGTACTCTCTTTTTTTTATTTTTTTAATCCCTACGCTCACTTGAATCTTTTTGTGATAAAAGTAATTGCTAAATGGGATTTAATCAAAAGCTTGTCATTGTGTGAAAATCTTTTGTCAAATGATTGTTTTGGCATGGAAGCCAGATTTTTGCTCGTGGCATGGAAGCCAATTTTGGCATGAGAGCCAGCTTTTTTTGTGGCATTGATAGCCGAATTTGTGGCATTGATAGCCAGTTTTTGGTTTGTGGCATTGATAGCCAAGTTTGTGGCATTGAAAGCCGGTTTTGGTGGCATTGATAGCCAGTTTTGGTGGCATTTATAGCCGTTTTGGTTTGGTGGCATCTATTGCCTGTTTGGTTTTCAAAAATGCAAGTATCGACTAAAAGTCGCCTCCTTGCTGAATGTTCTCGCACGTATCGATGGAATGTCGCATCCTTGCTCATTCGGTTGCGAGTATCGATGGAATGTCGCATCCTCGCGGATTTCGGTGCAAGTATCGATGGAATGTCGCATCCTTGCTTGTCAAAAATTTTGGTTTTGCGGGTACTGACTTGATTGTTGACACCAAAAATGTCACTTTGCCTCTTCAAGATCCAAAGAGCTACATGAAGTCGCAACCTGCCATAAATAGGCAATGCTACTTCTAAAAAATCAAATCTTGTCAGAATCAAACAAAAACTGCAAGATCCTTCAAGACAGCCAAAAGAGGAGTACACAAGAAGTTTCAGGCCATTTCAAGATCATTTGGCCTAACTTGGCTTCTCCGACAGCCGAAAAGGAGCTCTCGGCGGCGAAAGCATCGGAGACACCAAATCTTCGATCAGAGCCGATGGATGGTCTCAAAATACATCCAAAAGGCTCCACGTCAAGTTCCGAGTCAAACCGACAACGTTTGACCCTACATCAACCCTCGAACAGCTAAATCAAGCCTCTTGACAGCAAGAACCGCCAAGGCCATCACTCATCAGATAGAGCACCTGGACGGCTTCAAAATGCTTACAAAGGGCTGCACGTCAAATTTCAGGTCATTTCGACAACATTTGACCATAATTTGACGCTCGGAAGCCAAATTAGGCCTCTCAGCGGCAAAGCTCTCAGGGACCATGGTTTCCAAGACAGAGCCTATGGATCATCTTAAAATGACTCCAATGGGTTCCCTGTCAAACTTCAAGTTAATCGGATATCGGTTGACCGCAAATCAAACCGCGACATCTTCATCGCGATAAAAGAGAGTCTACTGGTGATAGGACCCCAAACGGCTTCAAAACTCAAACAAAGGCCTATGGTTGGTCTTATTTATTGCTCAGGAGGCTTCACACCAAATTTCAGGTCATTCCGACATCGTTTGACCCAGTTTCAGCTTCTGACAGAAAATCGGCAGCTCTACGCGACAAAGTCTTCGGTTTTCTCAGGAAATTAGAAACTTTGCAAACCAAAATGCAAGGATTCTTATCAGGTTTCCTACAGGGAAATCAAGCCAATAAATGGTCAAAAATGTCAAGGAAAAATACAGAAGAAAAAAGAATCGAAAAACAGCAAAAACGGACACAAAACGGGACAAAAAGGGGGAAAACCCCCCCAGGGTCGCAGACCCCTGCGACCCTGGCCCAAGGTCGCCGGCGACCCTGGAGCCTGGGATCGCCGGGAAGGCCCCGGAAACCCCGGTTTTCGCCATTTATTCGCGATTCGAAGCGTCCGGCCTCTGGTAGTTTCCAAAACTCATACTTTTGAGACACCAAATCCTCTGACATCCATCAAAAACACGGGTCAATCATCAAAAGTATCGAAAACAACATTGATCGCCACCCGGTCAACCAAAAAAAGTGTGCTTTCTACCCGACCGATCGAGAAATCGACAGGACAGATGGCACTGACCCGCTGTTGGCAACCAACACCTAGTCACATGGTCATCCGATGTCGATCTACATGAAGATCCATCGATGATCATTGCCAGAAGAATCCCAAAAGACGCGGCACGGCCCGCGACTCTTCAACTGCTCGGCGATCAATTAATACGATTAATTGACTAGCTTTATTACAGTCATTAATCCATTTCTTTGGATGGACCAATCAGAAGCAAGCATCCGGGAGTTACAAGTCAAGAGATTCATGGCATTTAACCCATGAAACTCCTCCCATTATGGCGATTAAAGGCGATTAAATGCCCTCAATCTCCTCCGGCCAATCCGAAGCCAAGAAAAAGGAGTTACAAAATAAAGAATTCAATCTTGTAACTCCTCCCATTATGCGGCTTAATGACAATAAAAGCCCATAAACCCTCCTAAATGGCTACCTAAAAGCCTATAAATTGGAGAGCTCTCCAAAAAGAAAAAGACAGAGAAAATCACAAACACACAGACAATAGACTGCAGAAAATCCGGAAACTCAGACAGAAAGAGGCATCAGAAATCTAAGAGAGAAAACTCTGCAGAAATCCTACACCGACCACCGCTACAAGGTGACAAAAGTCCCTTAGGGGTACCCCCCCAAGGTCCTTGCCTTCTCCTTCTGCCTCCAATGGCTTAGATGTGGCTTTTCAGCCCGTCTACTCGGTTTTTTATTGGACATAGGACCTCCTTTTGGTCTTTGTCCTCTAAAAACCTGAGGTTATAGCCAATCCAAGCGAATCAATAGCAACCTCTGTTCTCATCTGCATGGATGATGGCGAAGCCCACATATGGCTTGCGACCGTCAATCTGAACGGGTCCCCCACAATCTCCTGAGAAGTTAGATCCTCCTTTTCTTGCTTTTCATTGTAGTTTGTATTTTTTCAAAAGAGACAAAAATCACAACTCTTGTCTTTCATTATTGATAAGGATTGTAAATCGGCTATAAACACCAAAATCGGCTATAAACGCTAGAAATCGGCTATAAACACTAGAAATCGGCTATAAACGCCAAAATCGGCTATAAATGCCAAAAAAATCGCCTTTTACAGCAAACCAAGAAAATTGTCTCTTTTCTTAAATATATGTGCAATGGAAAACTTGAAAGAAGTTGATTCCTTTTTTACTTGCGAAGGTTGATCTCCGGATCACCACTTGCAATTCCGAGTAAAATAGAATATCTGGCACACCCACACAACAAAATTGTTGATGTGCGCCTCTGCTCCCCGGTTACGAAAGGGTCGGACCCAACGGACTCCCACGTCCGCCGACACTCGGTAGAACCAAGCAGAAGCGCGGTCCATCAAGCTGGCACACCCGGTGGGACCCGTTCATTTGAGAACACGATGCTAGAAATAAAATATTTGCATATCATATATTTTGCTCTATGCTTATATTTCTTTTCTCGATTCCTTGGTTACTTTCTAATTGGTGGCCTATGTTGGATTCCGTATCTAAAAAAAAATGAGATGAGATTTTTTGGAAATTTCTAATTCTTTGAATATATTTCCACTCTTTCTCTTTTCAAAAAAAAAAAACAAAAAAAAATTAGATTTCTCATTTTGAATTCAAAATTGAGAAACCTTGATCCTTTCCTATCGTTCATCACGCTTGCAGAAATGTTGAGCCTGTTCGACTAAGGTTTTGGGCCATCGTTTCTCTTCGATGAGTTCATTAAAGATCTAAAATAAAAAATAAAAAAAAATCAGATTTTTCAGTTTGGATTCAAAATTGAGAAACCTTGATCCGTTCCTATCGTTCATCGCGCTTGCAGAAATGTTGAGCCTGTTCGACTAAGGTTTTGGGCCATCGTTTCTCTTCGATGAGTTCATTAAAAATAATATATATATAAAAACAAAAAAATTAGATTTTTCATTTTGGATTCAAAATTGAGAAACCTTGATCCGTTCCTATCGTTCATCGCGCTTGCAGAAATGTTGAGCCTGTTCGACTAAGGTTTTGGGCCATCGTTTCTCTTCGATGAGTTCATTAAAAATAAAAAATATATATATAAATATAAAAAAAAAAAGACATAGACCACTAAGGTTAAACCAACTGTGTTCTTTGATCATGGTTGATTCAAAGAAAAGCCTTGTCCATAGTGTGGAGACAGCTTGACTGTTCTAGGCAATGGTCCTCCAAACGGGTTCATTAAGTAATCCTACCCTTACCTGGGGGCAATTCTATCAATCAAGATTTCATAAGACCGGGTTAGGAGGCCTATGTGTACTCTCTCGTCTTTTAAATAATTTTTTTTTTTAAATGAAATTTTTAAAAAATAAAAATTTTAAAATAAAAATAAAAAATAAAAAAAATTTCAAAAAAAAAATCTTAAAAAAAATAAAAAATAAAAATAAATAAATAAATAAAGATTTAAAAAAAAATCTTCAAAATCTTCAAAAAAAAAACTTCCGTCATTTTGGGTTTAGATTGGAGAAATCTTGGTCTTCTCCTTTCTGAGCACTGGCGCTCACGGAAATCGCTGAGCCCGTGTTCAGATTGGAGTGCCTTTTGCTCTCTTTGATGAACCCGATATTGGCCTTTCAAAAAAAAAAAAACTCGTCATTTTTAGATTCAGATTCGAGAAATTATGGTTCATTTCTTTCTGAGCACTAGCGCTCGCGGAAATCGCTGAGCCCGTTTTCAGATTGGAATACCATCTGCTCTCTTTGATGAATCCAATCTTGACCTTTCAAAACAGAGAATCTCATCTCATGGATGTGGTCTCAAAACATTTGTGTCTAGCGGTACTAGTACGCCCTTTCAGGGTCTACTGTATTGCGACCGGCACATCTGTAACTCCAAACTTTATATTCTTCTTATCTCGAGCAAGCTTTGCTTCTCGATAAGTCGATTTTAAGTTCACAATTGCTTCTAGCAGTCACTGGGACGCTCATTCTGGGCTTACCATACCTGCGATCAGAACAATTGTACCCTCTATGGCATTTTGCCTTCCTCATATTGCTTG
This sequence comes from Litsea cubeba, assembly GCA_012931725.1. Lineage (NCBI taxonomy): Eukaryota > Viridiplantae > Streptophyta > Magnoliopsida > Laurales > Lauraceae > Litsea > Litsea cubeba. The sequence goes on from CM022952.1 coordinate 39,268,672, forward strand.
GGTCATCTCCCTCGAGCAATTTGAAAAGACGAAACCATAGAACTTCCCATTTATGATCACTTATATTCTTGTGATTACTAATGGATGTAGTCTTGTTTCAGAAATTTTCGAAAAAAACTAACAATGGCAGCATCGCTTACCATTACCTTCGATGAGAACAAGCACCAAATCATGCTTCAACAGAAGCAAACTACGCGCACCTATAAGCGCCCCATCAGCTGCCGAAGTGTCAACTCCCTCGGCAACTCTCTGAACTCCGGGTCGACCTCGACTCCCCGGACTATCGTCTTTGGGACACTGGGATCATTCCCACTTCCCGAGGAACAAACTGCTCCCTCCAAGAAGCAGAAACTCGCCTCTCAACGTGTCACTACCGTGACACCAAAGGCGAGCACCAGAAGGCCTGAAGCCCGTGGCACCCCCACGAAGCCTCGACCTGCAAGCAACCAGGTCTATCCCAAGACTTGGTCCCCAAGACCTTCACCAAAACAAAGAAGGTCCCCAACATCCACTAAGCCAGCATTCCTGGCCCCACTCAAGGAGAACCAGTTCTACCCTCTTGCTTACATGAAAGAGGAGAGACCCATCTCCAACCTGACTCTCAAGTCAACCCAGCATGAGCCGGCTTGTTCCTACAAGCCCAAAATCAAGTCATGCATCACAAGGCCTCTACCAGCACCTGCTAAGGCCTACAAACCTGCAGTTCGACCCTTCATTTCTACAGGGGCCGAACTCCAAAAATTCAAAGCTTCGCTACAACAGCGAAGGATAGGGTTCGCATCCTGTCCTTGCCCAGCTACAAAGAAGACAGGCTCGGCTACTGCGCCCGAGGGAGCACATCCTTCATCGTCAAAGCCCAGCCAGAGCTGACCGAAGCTCAAATTGCTCGTCGCATACGCCGCCGCGCGTCGTATAGATAAAAAAGACTAGAGAAGCAAAGGACCCAGCCTCCTACACTTCAAGTCTCTCCCAAATGGGTCGAAAAAGAAAGACCCAACCAAGTTGCTGCCGTCCATATGGTTGGAAAAACCAGAAGGCGCCAAAAGTCAGCAACAAAAATCCATGTCCGACGTCCGACGACCCGCAGCGTCTTCAGGACAAGAAGACATTCAGAAAAATCCCCTGCTCCTTCAAGCAAAGGACAGCAGAGTGATCCTTCCTCAAGCTCTTCTTCAAAAAGAATGAGCCCCAACTCAGTCACCAGGACAGTTTCTTCGTTCGAATCACGAAGGATGAATGTCTTGGCTACAAATTCTGAGCCACCACCCCGTAATCCACCTCCAGAAGATGCGATCACCCGCATCCAGTAGTTAGAACAAGGCGAGCAGAGGATTGAAACTCTAATGGAAAACCTTCTCCTCGCCTTCCAAAATCAGGCGAACAATGAACCTCCTCCGAATCATCAAAACGATGAGGTAAATGGAGAAGAAAATGAGTCACGCGCCCTTACCAAAAAGGACGTAGACAGTATCCTCGCCAAAGCAAAAGAAGAGGATATACTCAAGGAGCATGGGATCAAGCCACCATATCCCTTATGGATGGACTCGGTCCTGTTCCCCACCAAATTTAAGCATCCTACTCTCCAAACATATACGGGGAAAGGATCAGCCAGACAGCACGTCATCCACTTCAAGATCCTGACGGGAGCTATCGCGGATCAAGATGCACTCAAGATCCGCCTCTTTGCAAGTACCCTAAAAGGTACGGCCTTCGATTGGTACTCCACTCTGCCGGAAGACTCCATCAAAAATTGGGCCATGCTAGAGACACGCTTCCTGACTCACTTCAAAGGTGAGGATCATCCCGCTACTATGGATCAGCTGTGCAGCCTAAAACAGGGGGAGAATGAATCAACATATGACTTCATTCACAAGTGGAAAGCAATGGCATACAAATGCTCTGATGTATTGCCACAAGCGTCGCTAGTCGACATTTGCCGAAACAACATGAGAGCCAGAATCCGCTCCATGATCATCGGCAACAAATCAAAAAACCTGGGAGAACTCCTAGAAGTTTCCATGGAAGCTGAAACGGTGATTAAAGACCTCAACAGTTAGAAATCATCAAGAAAAGAACCAACCGCCATTGCAACCTCTAAACCAAAGATGAGTGGGAGGAGTCCCTTAAAACAGGAGAATATCTCTCCGATGAAGAATGGGTTCCTGAGTCTCATCTTATGCCAGTAATCTGGTATAACCCCCTACAGCCACAAGGATCTTGGTCTGATGATGAAGAAGACCAAGAAGCTGTACAAGAAAATACTGCTGACCCAGCACCTCTCATTACTCCAGTGGAAATCAACCATGTTGAGCCACAAAGAGTTGATGAAGAAGAAGATCCGGCTCCCATGCCTGATCTTGAAGAATATGCAAGGATCTTGCAGCGACTCGCTCTAGAACAAGAGCAAGACCGCGTCAACGAGCCTCCTCGCAACCCAGAGCCTGAAGTCCCTGAAGACCACCAGGCCCTAAGGAGGCTTTCAAGTATGACTTGATTGAACACTTCAAGCACATACCTGCACGTCTGCACATCCTAGATTTGTTGCGAATGTCTCCGCACACTCGTGATAATCTCATCTCGGAATTACAAAAGCTGAATGAGGATGTCGACAAACATGCCCCGCAAGTCCTCTAAATTGAAATGTATTACTAGGTCAAAAACTCAGAAGCCTCCTTAAAAGGAGAAAAGAAGAAAACCGAAGGATCATGCATTGAATGCCTCTCGGTTAAAAAAGCAGCCAGTGCAACCATCGCCTTCACAAAGGACGACCTCCTACTTGGCGAAACCAGGCACAACCGACCCCTGTACTTCACAGGGTACATCAAGGAAATGCCTATACACAGAGTTCAGATCGACCCAGGTTCTGCACTCAACCTCATCTCCACATCGGCTCTTGAAGAGTTGGGCATCCCACCCAGCAAGCTTAGCCACACATCTGTATCTATCTTTGGATGCGATAGGAGTACTCAAAGGCCTATCGGCAAAATCAGGTTCAAGTTGCAGATCGGTGATCTTATCTCTGAGGTCACTGTGTATGCAATAAAAACCCCATCATGCTACAACATCCTTCTCGGACGCCCTTGGATCCACGAGAATAGTGTTGTCCCTTCAACTCTACATCAATGCATCAAGTTTGTTGGCGACGACAACATGATACATCGAGTCTTTGCGGATAGAAAACCCTTCAAAGGTAAAGAAGTCCACTTCGCAGACTCACAGATGTATGAAGGTGAAAAAGAAGAAGAGGATAAGCACACAGCATCCTTTGCCGAAAATCTCCAGAAAGATAAAGGTAAAGCTCCTCAACAATCACCGGAAGAAAACAAATCATCCGGTAAATTCGAAGAGAGCATTCAAACTCCCTTCATCATCTCCCTCAAACCTTCAAAGCCTTTGGTCGTCACAACTAAAGTGAAGAAGTCAAAGCAAAGGCCTGGGGGCAAATTTGTTGTCTCTTTCGTGTCTATCATGCAAGACACGGACTCGAATTCAGAGCCAGAAGACGACGCATCGTCAAGCCAAGCTGACACTCAGCAAGTTCAGCCTGCTCTCACTCCAATGGAGACAACTTCTGCATAGAAGATCCTACGTCAGCTTCCTTCGTTATTCCAGCAACTTCAGCAAAGGAAAAGTCGATCTTCTTCCATAGATCGGATGCTTCTTCATCAAACTCCATGCTTGAACCTTTCCAAAATAAAGGTATGCCTCAACTATCCTTATACAGTTCTGTGGCACAGGCTATTATGAAGAAAATGGGCTATGACGCTCAAAACCCAGTCGGTTTGGTAGAAGGACGCGGTATTCTCACGCCATTGGGGCCCGTCTTGACCAAAAGCCAGCTGGAAGATTGGAGACTCTATGGCCCTGTAGAAAAGTCTTCACACGGGTTAGGGTATGATCCTGACACTCCCATCATCTCAAGTCCGTGAAGACATCGATCTCCCTGGATATCTCTTTGATGAGTCACCTGACAAAGATCCAGGAAGCTCATCCAATTGGCACGATTTCTCCGAAAATGAAGAGGAGTTGTCCGATGGCACAGACGTGTGGTCTTCTGACCCAGAAGAACCCTCATCTCCGAAAGAAGTAGCCTACTTCAACCCGGTTTCAACAGGCGATTGGGATCATCTCATAGCAGGCCTGGGGAAAATTACCGATCAAGAAGACCCGTGGAAAGGAACAAAACCTTGGTCTGGAAATGCCTTTGAAACCCCAGAAGGTTTCGTTGAGCTAGAAGCCTTCGAAAATATTATGGAGGAACCACCTTCGAACCTTCCAACAGAAGATCCTGTTCAAAAGATAGACTTGGGAACACTAGATAACCCACGTCCTGTATTCATAAGCAAAATATAAAGGATGATGAGTTACCCGAGTATATCGCCTTTCTTCGTGAGTTCGTTGATTGCTTTGCATGGTCTTACGCTGAAATGCCAGGCTTAGACCCCAAAATAGCGGTTCACAAACTCAATCTTCAAGAAGACATCAAGCCTGTCAAACAAGGCCAAAGAAGATTCCGTCCAGATGTGATGGATAAAATTGAACAAGAAGTTCAAAAACTCAAAAGTGTCGGCTTCATCCGTGAGGGACAACATCCTGAATGGTTGGCCAACATTGTCCCCGTGACAAAGAAAAATGGGCAGATCAGGGTCTGTATTGACTATAAAGACTTGAACGGCGCATGCCCTAAAGATGAATTTCCGCTCCCCATACCAGAGGTAATGATCGATAATACCTGTGGATTCGAGCGAATGACATTCATGGATGGTTTCTCTGGCTACAATCAGATAAATATGCATCCTGAAGATGAAAAACATACATCTTTTCGGACCCCATTTGGCGTGTATTGCTACACTGTCATGCCATTTGGTCTGAAAAATGCTGGTGCCACATATCGGAGGGCTATGATGAAAATATTCCAAGATATGCAGCACAAGACGGTTGAATGTTACGTTGATGACCTCGCCATTAAAAGCAAAAGAAAAGAAGATCATCTCGAAAACCTCCGAGAAGTCTTCCTCTGGCTCCGCAAACACAAACTGCGAATGAATCCTTTGAAATGTTTCTTCGGCGTCTCATCGGGTAAGTTCCTCGGATTCTTAGTTCGGAAAGCTGGAATAGAGCTTGACCCCATAAAAGTCAAAGCCATTCTAGAAATGCCCTCTCCAAGAACCTTGAGAGAACTCAAAGGGCTTCAAGGGAGATTGGCCTACATTAGACGGTTCATCTCCAATCTTTCAGGGAAATGCCGTCCATTCTCCCGGTTGATGAAAAAAGGTCTAAACTTTGTCTGGGATGCTGACTGTGAAGCTGCTTTCCAAGACATCAAGTCATACCTGACAAAACCTCCAGTGTTAGCTGCTCCTACAACTGGAAAACCATTCATCATGTACACAAGAGCCCTTGATCACTCTTTGGGAGCTCTGCTTGCACAAGAAAATGATCAAAGAAAAGAAGCTGCTCTATATTACCTCAGCCGAATGCTAGTAGGTGCAGAGCATCGCTACTCTCCAGTCGAAAAAGAATGCCTTGCAGCGATGTTCGCCGTACAAAAGCTGCGTCACTACTTGCTTTCCAACACAGTATACCTGGTCTCGAGGGTCAACCTCTTGAAGGTCCTTGTCACAAAGGCAGGTTCTCCCAACGCTCGACTGGCAAAATGGTCCATCCTTCTGTCACAATTTGATATTAGGTATGTACCACAGAAGGCAATCAAAGGGCAAGCTCTAGCGGACTTCCTCACAGAGCATCCATTGCCTAAAGATTCTCCACTCAGAGATGATCTCCCAGACGAACCAGTCTACAATGTGGAGACTTTCTCGCAAAGTGCCTCCTGGGACATGTACTTTGACGGTGCAACCAGGACGAATGAAAAAAGACAGCTGATCTCGGGAGTTGGCATCCTCTTTGTTAGCCCCGACAAATACATGATTCCACACGCTTTCTCGCTACTGGAACCATGCACAAACAATGCAGCTGAATATCAAGCTCTGATCTTAGGATTGGAACTCGCCATCGAATTCGGTATCACCATGCTGGAAGTCTTTGGAGACTCTCAACTGATCGTCAACCAGATGAATCAGAAATTTGAAGTCAGGAAGTCAGATTTACTGCCTTACTACAACAAGGCACAATCACTTCTGCAAAAGTTTGACATCTGTCACTTCACCCACATTCGTAGAGGTGAAAACATACGTGCAGATGCCCTAGCTGGACTTGCCGCATCCATGGCAATTCAGGAAGGGGAAAACATGCAAATCACAGTGTGCGAAAGAAGAATCCTTCCTCCTCTTAACACACACCAAGCTGTTGCTAAATGCCACCATGTGGTTGGAAGTAGGATTTCAATCCTTCAAACTTCAATCGGCGACTGGAGGGATCCGTTCATTGATTACATTATGTTCGGAATCCTACCTGAAGATCCAAAAGAACGGGTAAGCACCCAAAGGCGAATCCTAAGCTTTCATTTGGATATTCCTTCAAAAATCCTTTATAGGAAATCCTTCAACGGAGTACTTCTACGCTGCTTGTCACAACAAGAGGCTGAAGAAACACTCAAAGAAGTTCATGCTGGTCTTTGCGGAGCTCATCAGGCTGGTCCTAAGCTCTATGATCAGATAAAAAGGTTAGGATATTACTGGCCTACCATGGGAGCTGACGCAATGCAATTTGCTAAGCGCTGCCAACAATGCCAAATTCATGGAGATTACATTCACATGCCTCCAGATTGGCTGCATCCTACAGCGGTCTCATGGCCTTTCGAAGCCTGGGGTATGGACATCATAGGTCCTATTTCTCCCCCTTCGAGCAAAGGTCATCGCTTCATCTTCGCCGCTACGGATTATTTCTCCAAGTGGTCAGAAGCATTTGCGTTCAACGAAATGAAGACCTCATCAGTCCTTCAGTTCCTGCGCACCAACATCATTTGTCATTTCGGCATACCCAAAAGATTCGTCCATGATAACGGACCACAATTCCGGGATCATCGATTCTACAGGTTATGCGACAAATACAAAATCCAAAGTTGTCCTTCGACTCCATACTATCCGGCAGCAAATGGGTTAGCAGAAGCTTTCAACAAGACACTCTGCAAAATCCTCAAAAAAATGGTCTCTAGTCACAAAAGAGACTGGAGCGACAAAATGTCTGAAGCTTTGGGGGCCTATCGAACCACTGTTCGAGGACCAACCCATAGTACACCATTCTCCTTGGTCTATGGATGCGAAGCTGTCGTGCCCTTGGAAGTACAAATTCCTTCCTTGAGGGTATCCTTGCAAAATGACATCACTCAATGTCAAATTGCGACTCCATGAGCTGAACAATCTCGATGAGAGACGGCTCGAAGCTCAACAAAGCATTGAACTTTACCAAGCGCGCATGGCAGGATCTTTCGATAAAAAGGTCAGGCAATGCGCCTACAAAAAGAGTGACTTGGTTCTTGTGGTAAAAAGACCAATGGTCTTCGCTCACAAGTCCAAAGGCAAATTTGAGCCAAAATGGGAGGGACCCTACATCATCGACAAGGTTTTCTCCAATGGCGCATATGCACTCCTAAACATGGAAGGTGACAGATGTATGCTGCCCATCAACGGCAAGTTCTTAAAGCGGTACTACCCTTAAAGACTTACCCAACTGGGTAAGAGCAATGCCTGTACGGCCAAAACCGGTTTCCAGGTACACGCTCGCTAAACCCACCCTTTTTAAGAATTTTCATATCAAATGTTGAAATTTCTAGAAATTTAAAACAATGCTTACTTTCATCGTTTCATTGTTAAAAAGAAAAATCCAAGTTTAGGAACCTTTCCCTAACTTGACCAAAATTTTCAACCCTTGAACCCAAAATTCATGGTTTGAAACAAAATCCGGATTCAGGGATTTCCACCCTAGTCCACCTTGCCTTTTACCGCCAAAATGGTTTTAGGTCAAAACTTATGACCCTCGTGTCTTTAAACAAAAAAATGGTTTTCCCAAAAAACCGCGGGGAAGCGATGCTTAGTCGATACTCGCACAAGTCGGAAGCATACGAACTACGTTCGACACTTCCAAAATTGCAGGGAAGCGACATTTCGTCAATACTTGCAAAATTCAAAAACCATGGAGACGCAACATTTCAGTTGATATCCATAACCCAAAGGTTCGAGAAAACCACAAATTTCAAAAAATCATGGGGAAACGACATCAAGTCAGTACCCGCAAAACCAAAATTTTTGAAAAGCAAGGATGCGACATTCCATCGATACTTGCACCCAAATCCGCGAGGATGCGACATTCCATCGATACTTGCACCCAAATCCGCGAGGATGCGACATTCCATCGATACTCGCAACCGAATGAGCAAGGATGCGACATTCCATCGATACTTGCAAGAACATTCAGCAGGGAGGCGACTTTTAGTCGATACTTGCATTTTTTTTAAAAACCAAACCGGCTATAAATGCCACAAACCGGCTATCAATGCCACCAAAACAGGCTATAAATGCCACAAAATCGGCTATCAATGCCACAAACAAAAAAATTGGCTTTCAAAAAAAAAAAAAACCGGCTATCAATGCCACAAACTCGGCTATAAATGCCACAAACCCGGCTATAAATGCCACAAACTGGCTATAGATGCCACAAACAAAAAAAAACTCGGCTATCAATGCCACAAAAAAGCTGGCTCTCATGCCAAAATTGGCTTCCATGCCACAAGCAAAAATCTGGCTTCCATGCCAAAACAATCATTTGACAAAAGATTTTCACAAAATGAAAAGCTTTTGATCAAATCCCATTTAGCAATTACTTTTATCACAAAAAGATTCAAGTGAGCGTAGGGATTAAAAAAACAAAAAAAAAGAGAGTACCAAAAAAAATACATGTGGTACCAAAAAAGAAAAAAAAAAGAAAGTGCTCACAAGCACTACAAAAAAAAAGAAAAGTACCAAAAAAATACAAGTGGTACTAAAAAAAAAGAGAGAAGGATGGTTTCTGTTAAAAAAAAAAAACAGGAGCTCAATAAAAAATGGTCTCCAGCCAAGAGTTCAGCTCCTTAAGCAAACTTTTGGCCTCAGCCGTCAAGGATTCCAAGGCACGCTTCTTCAGGAATTTGCCATGAGATGCTGGAGTGGGCTGTAACCCTTCTTTCGTACCGAGAAGCTTATCTCGAGCAGTTCGTCATTGTTTGTTCTCATCAGACTTCCTTTTAAGAACCCGATTGGCATCTGCAACCCGGTGAATCAGAGCTGTCTCCCTTTCACGAGCCTCTATTATTGCAATCCACTTGGCAGCGACTTGTGCCTGCAGATGCTCAAGACGTCTCCTGGCCTCATCGACCTCCCTATCAAGGATGTTAAGGTCATGTGTCAGTCCAATGATGTTTAGCTCTTCTAAGTTCTTCTCTCGGACTACCTGCTTCCTGCTTTCTGTAGCCTCATCCAGGTTAGACTGAGCCTTATCCGCAGGGTCCAGGAATATCTCCTTGAAGAACTAGTCATCAAGAAAACCCATGGCCTCAAACCACCTGTCACCCAGCTCAATGATCCTATCAACGATCGCCCTGGCACTTGTGACATCTAGACCAGCCTCTTCAGCATTACCGAGAATCTCACGCACATGCTGGGTCATCCCAAATCCGGCATCTAAGTGCCCAGAAAGCAGAGTCTCAATCCAAGAGCTCGGAACTCGCACCACCTCCTTCTTCGCAAAAAGAAGAGATGGCCCAGCTGAAGATTCGCCCAACTCCGTTGGTCGGCTGCTCATGTCATCATCTGTTGGAAGAGTAACAAAAGAACTCTTTCCAGTTGAAGCTGCTCCTGCTCGGGAAGGAATCTCAGCACGAGGTATCTCCTCAACATTGTCAGAACTAGTCCCAGGAATCTCTACCTCTGGATCAACCTCTAGCATCCCTTGCTCTGGAAGCGACGGATCCTCCTCTGTCACTTCAAAACCTGCCAAAGAAACACAAAAAGGTATGAATATGATCTTGTTTGAAAATCATTATCAGGGTTATTACTACAAAATACCTTCTTCGACGACTGGCGGAAGACTCTCTTCCTCCATGAACTCATCAGAAGCATCATCAACATTTGCATCCATCGATGGTTCAAAGTCATCGGAATCCTGTGGCAAGTCAGCTGGCAAGAAATGTGTTAGCAAACCAAGTCACAGACAAAAAAAAGAAAGCAAAAGAATCCGTACCAATTGGAGATTCTGGATTCACTCCAGAGTCCCTCGGTTCTTCTTCAGGTGCCCCGACAGGATCCGTCACCACCTCATCGACTAGAACCTCAGGCATCACCAAGTCTTCCTCTGTTAAAAAAATAAATAAATAAGAAAAACAGAAACAAGAAGCAAATCAGAACATGGAAAAATCCCATGAAAACAAATGGAAAGAGAAAAAGGAAGAATCATACCTTCATCGACGGCCTCTTCTTCTCGGCTTCTCTTCTCTGGAGGCTCGTCAGCATCCACTGGCACATCCTCATTGATAGAAAGAGGAACTTCCAAGTCAGGAGAGTCCTCATGCTGCCCCTTGCTGCGATGATGACTCCTCCTCCTCTTACTCCTGCGGGCTCGCTTCTTGGAGGAACCTGCCCCGCTGTCAGAGTCAGGTTTCCCATTTGACTCCTCACTGGATGGTCTACCCTTGCCAGTAGACTCCACGGAAGCTTACCTCTGTGCCGCTTGCATCCAAGCACCAAGTTCGGCTTCCTCCTGTTCTAGCTGCTCTAAAGCCTCATCAGGTATTTCTCGAACAACTTCAAAACCAATGACGCCCTGGTCACCGAGAAAGCCTATCTTGTGCTTCTCTCCAGAAAGGAAGGCCCAAACTTCCTCTCGCCGGACGCCATCCGACTTTCCAAGGCCCTTTCTAGATGCCAGCTTCACATCAAGCTCCTTCTTGGAAAGCCCCCGATATGCCGAAAAGCTCTCCGCGAACCACTTCGCAAAGCCGGCAGTCCGGGAAGTCAGCAACACAGGATAAGAAATCATGGCTGTAGTATCTTCAGCACTATAGAAAGCCCATGCATTTCTCCCGTCCTGTAAACCTCCAAAGTGCTTCACCATGCTTGAAGGCGCTCCAACAACGCCTTAAGAAAAGCCTAGTTGCAAAGCAAAGCGAGAGGGTACATACGGCTGGATGTCGACGAAAAGATGTCTACGGTACACCATCGTGCCGACACGTATGCTGAAAAGCCACTCTCTCTCTGCATTCGTCAAGGAATAATGCCTTCCCGACCCCGCCCTGGTAGAGTCTCGGGAGGCACCAAAATCAAAAGCCTTTTTCCGCAACTCCGGAGAAAGCTTCACTGAAGACTGCCCCATCTCGACGTCCCTGAACCGTCGGATCCTCATGCGGGCAAACAAAAGTGATTCGGACACGGCTTTGCCCTTAGCCAGTCGAATCATCAGAGGATCATCATCCTGTGCAGCACCCAGCCGGTGGAAGCCAGGACAATGGTACATGTACCATAAATAAAAGATGTGGGCTGAAAATACACTATTCATGGGAAGCCCAAGCCGAACCAAAAAAGCAACAGCCTGCAGTTCGGTACACAGGTAGGAGTAAAGAGCTGGCACCAAAGCAAGCTGCTCTCCAAACGCCATCTAACAAGCCGGAAAAATACAATGCGGCCTGATGTGCGTTCCATCTCCTCCAGCAAAAATAGCCTCACCAAGCCAATAAGTGAGGTAAATAGTGAGATCTCTCCGCAGTGCAATGTCAGGACAAATGACGCTTCTACTTGCATAGAAATCTCGCAACTCTTCTTGCATGGCTAAGATCTTCTTCGAACTTGGATCCTGGGCCCTGGCTTCTTGGGTCACACTATCAGAAGACTCCCTGCTGTCAGAAAAGTTGGGGAATGAAGAGCTAGAACTCTTCCAACTGCTGGATCTAACTTTCAAACCCTCCTTCTCCTTCAAAAAATCATAGAAGGCGACGAGCTGAAAGTACAGAAGCCTGAACTCCTCAGACTGCCCCTCAAGGACGCTGTCAATCGGCATAAACTCCTCATAGAGTTTGCCGAGGATAGGCAATCCAGTAATGACGCTCAGCTCCTTCAAAGAGAAACCAATCTCACCATTCGTCACAACGAAGGTATTGGTTTGTGGGAGGAATGATTCCAGCATAGCCATGAAGGCCTCGTCGGAAAAGATCACGGTCTCCCTAAAGGCACGGACCGCATCAAAAATCCCGGCTTCCTTCAAAACGGTGCCACCAATCAGTAGGACGCGATCAGTCCACGACTTCCACTCGGAGTCAGCATTGAAACGGCCACGGAGTCGAAAAGGCTTGATCCAATTGCTGCCGTCACCGCTAAAAATACCAAGGCCCACCGGTCTCAAATCGACCGACGGATAATCAGAACCCTGGTAGCCGCTGGATGGCATCAACAGGCGACCTCTCCGTATATCCAGGAGAACCGCCAACAAAAACCCCGGTCTTGATTACATTTGTCCTTCTCACCCAGCTTGGAGGATCTTCCCTCCTAGAGCACGTGGGGACAAGGCTCATGATCGAGACGGTGCGATCAAATGTCGACCGGGTAGCAACAGTCTTCTTCTCACCATCTGTTGTGAAAGAGAACTGAAAACATCTCCTCTGGTATGTCATGTCATCAGGGACTGCATCACCAAAAAAGAAGGTAGGCTTGGTTAAAACACTCTGATCTTCCATCACCCATGGACGACTGCTTACCATGATCTTATAGAATTCCTCTCCCTTGAGAGTGATCAATCGCTGCCTAATCTCATCTCTGTTGAGGGAGTCGCATTCTTCCAGATTTCTCTCAACATACTGGACCTTCTCAAAGGCCTGCTGAACGGCCGGATTAGAAGATCTAGCAGATCGACGAGGAGCGCTTGTAGCAGGCTCTTTACCCTTGTTCGTTCTGGAGGAACCACCTGCAAAGGATGGAAAAGAAAAAGATCAAACATCAAAATGACAGAATCTCGCTAAAAAAAAATTTTGGCGAAATTTTAACATGATGACGGGGCAATTCCGAAGAAAAGGAACTATCCCGAAAGAAATAGAAAGCTTGAAGATGGGTTCAACATTGCTGCAAGCTCCGAAACTCCAAACTTTCGAAGCCTCAAAGTCCCCGCAAAATCAGGAAGGGCTCAACATCGCTGCAAGCTCCAAATTCCCAAATTTGCGAAAACTTTCAGGTATGCTATCACGTCATGCTACAAATTTAATTTACAATTGAATGCATGCATGAACATCTAGGTTTGCCAAAAAAAAGGGGGCATTATCATGATGAGCAAAAAAAAAAAAAAGAAAAGAAACTTTCTCAAAAAGAGAAAGAGGGGAAAGAAAACAAAGAAAAAAGAAAAGAAACTTTCTCAAAAAAAAAAAAGAAGGGAAAGGAAACAAAAAAGAAAAAGAAAAGAAACTTTCTCGAAAAAAAAAGGAGGGAAAGAAAACAAAAAAAAAGGGGGATGGCCCACAGGCCACGTGGCCGTACGGCAGATCCGTACAGATCTGTCCGTACGGCCCACAAACAAAAAAAAAAAAACAAAACATGAAAAAAAAAAGAAGAAAAGAAAGCAAAAAAAAAAACGTGTGAAAAAAAAGAAGAAGCAAACACGTGAAAAAAAAAGAGAAGAAGAAAAGAAATAAAAAAAAAAGAAAGAACTTTTTGTTTTTCCTACAATGGGGTTTTCTTTAAAAAGGGGAACTTACTTGAAGCCATGGATGGAGAAGAAGAAGAAAAGTCTTGAAGATCTTGAAGAAGAAGAACTCTTGGTCTTGAAGCCCTCTTGGGATTGTTGCAAAAGAAAGTAATAATAGCAAGAGATCCAACCTCCTCCTTGCTTTTATAGAAGAGAGCGAACCAAAGAAGGAAAGAAGAAATAGGTAAGTTTTACTAATTAGTAACCTTACCAAAAGAAAGAGATTAGAAGGATTCTTTCCCAAAAGAAAGATATCTTGAGGGATTCTCTCCCAAAAAGAAATCAATGAGAGATTTTTTCCAAAAGATATAAGTCAATGAAGGACTCTTTCCCAAAAGAAAGATATCTTGAGATATCCTATCCCAAAATAAAGGGAACATGAGAGATTCTCTCCAAGTAAAGATATTCTTAGATATTCTCTATCAAAATGAGATATTTTTGGATATTCTTTACAAAAATGACACCATATGAGATCTAAGCCATTTCAAAAGCTTAAGGTCCCATGGGTTAGCCCACATGAGCCAGGTTTGACCACCTAGGCACAAAAAAAGGGCTTTTAGTCAAAGAGAAATCCCTCTTACCAAGAGCATACAAAAATGGTTCCATGCCTCTTTTGAGTTGATTCAACCATACAAAGAGAATTCCAAGCCCCATGAGCTTCCAAAAATCAAACCATCCAGCCTCATATACCAAATTGAGCCAAAATCTTGAAATTGACATTCCACAAAAATCAAACCAAATCCTGGTCCCCTAACTTGCCACATACAGCTTGTTGGGTCACAAGACCAAAACCAAAAACCAAAACCTGATCCCCTAACTTGCCACATATAGCCTGTTAGGTCACAAGATCAAAACCAAAATTGATCCCCAAACATTCCACATACAGCTTGTTGGGTCACACGGTCAAAGCCAAACCCGACCCCCTAACCTGCCACATACAGCCTGTTAGGTCACAAGGTCAAAACCCAAATCCACATCCCTGATGTCATCTTTAAAACTTTGCCTCGAGATGGTACGTGATCCCTTTCACTACCATAAAATTCCCCTGAAAGCTCAAAAGGCTACAAATACCAAAAAGAAAGACTGCTCAAAGACTCTTGGTCAAGTCACAGGCTCTCCTTCAAAAATCTCTTCGAGGCACATTGACTACAAAAGTTAAGCAACTCGTCGCTGTACCTCGAGGGGGCATTTGCTGACACCAAAAATGTCACTTTGCCTCTTCAAGATCCAAAGAGCTACATGAAGTCGCAACCTGCCATAAATAGGCAATGCTACTTCCAAAAAATCAAATCTTGTCAGAATCAAACAAAAACTGCAAGATCCTTCAAGACAGCCAAAAGAGGAGTACACAAGAAGTTTCGGGCCATTTCAAAATCATTTGGCCTAACTTCGCTTCTCCGACAGCCGAAAAGGAGCTCTCGGCGGCGAAAGCATCGGAGACACCAAATCTTCGATCAGAGCCGATGGATGGTCTCAAAATACATCCAAAAGGCTTCACGTCAAGTTCCGAGTCAAACCGACAACGTTTGACCCTACATCAACCCTCGAACAGCTAAATCAAGCCTCTCGGCATCAAGAACCGCCAAGGCCATCACTCATCAGATAGAGCACATGGACGGCTTCAAAATGCTTACAAAGGGCTGCACGTCAAATTTCAGGTCATTTCGACAACATTTGACCATAGTTTGACGCTCGGAAGCCAAATCAGGCCTCTCGGCGGCAAAGCTCTCAGGGACCATGGTTTCTAAGACAGAGCCTATGGATCATCTTAAAATGACTCCAATGGGTTCCCTGCCAAATTTCAAGTTAATCGGACATCGGTTGACCGCACATCAAACCGCGACATCTTCATCGCGACAAAAGCGAGTCTACTAGTGATAGGACCCCAAACGGCTTCAAAACTCAAACAAAAGCCTATGGTTGGTCTTATTTATTACTCAGGAGGCTTCACACCAAATTTCAGGTCATTCCGACATCGTTTGGCCCAGTTTCAGCTTCTGACAGAAAATCGGCGGCTCTGCGCGACAAAGTCTTCGGCTTTCTCAGGAAATTAGAAACTTTGCAAACCAAAATGCAAGGATTCTTATCAGGTTTCCTACAGGGAAATCAATCCAATAAATGGTCAAAATGTCAAGGAGAAATACAGAAGAAAAAAGAATCGAAAAACAGCAAAAACGGACACAAAACGGGACAAAAAGGGGGAAAACCCCCCAGGGTCGCAGGCCCAGGGTCGACTTTTCGCCGTTTTTTTCGCGATTCGAAGCGCCCAGCCTCTGGTATTTTCCAAATTTCATACTTTTGAGACACCAAATCCTCTGACATCCGTCAAAAACACGGGTCAATCATCAAAAGTATCGAAAACAACATTGATCGCCACCCGGTCAACCAAAAAAAGTGTGCTTTCTACCTGACCGATCGAGAAATCGACAGGACAGATGGCACTGACCCGCTGTTGGCAACCAACACCTGAAGTCACATGGTCATCCGATGTCGATCTACATGAAGATCCATCGATGATCATTGCCAGAAGAAACCCAAAAGACGCGGCACGGCCCGCGACTCTTCAACTGCTCGGCGACCACTTAATGCGATTAATTGACTAGCTTTATTATAGTCATTAATCCATTTCTTTGGATGGACCAATCAGAAGCAAGCATCCGGGAGTTACAAGTCAAGAGATTCATGGCATTTAACCCATGAAACTCCTCCCATTATGGCGATTAAAGTCGATTAAATGCCCTCAATCTCCTCCGGCCAATCAGAGCCAAGAAAAAGGAGTTACAAAATAAAGAATTCAATCTTGTAACTCCTCTCATTATGTGGCTTGATGACAATAAAAGCCCATAAACCCTCCTAAATGGCTACCTAAAAGCCTATAAATAGGAGAGCTCTCCAAGAAGAAAAAGACAGAGAGAAAATCACAAACACACAGACAATAGACTGCAGAAAATCCGGAAACTCAGACAGAAAGAGGCATCAGAAATCTAAGAGAGAAAACTCTGCGGAAATCCTACACCGACCACCGCTACAAGGTGACAAAACCCCCCCCAAGGTCCTTGCCTTCTCCTTCTGCCTCCAATGGCTTAGATGTGGCTTTTCAGCCCGTCTACTCGGTTTTTTATTAGACATAGGACATCGTTTTGGTCTTTGTCCTCTAAAAACCTGAGGTTATAGCGAAGCCAAGCGAATCAATAGCATCCTCTGTTCTCATCTGCATGGATGATGGCGAAGCCCATATATTGCTTGCGACCGTCAATCTGAACGGGTCCCCCACAGTCTCCTGAGAAGTTAGATCCTCCTTTTCTTGCTTTTCATTATAGTTTGTATTTTTTTCAAAAGAGACAAAAATCACAACTCTTGTCTTTCATTATTGATAAGGATTGTAAATCGGCTATAAACGCCAGAAATCGGCTATAAACGCCAAAATCGGCTATAAATGCCAAAAAAATCGCCTTTTACGGCAAACCAAGAAAAATGTCTCTTTTCTTAAATATATGTGCAATGGAAAACTTGAAAGAAGTTGATTTCTTTTTTACTTGCGAAGGTTGATCTCCGGATCACCACTTGCAATTCCGAGTAAAATAGAAAATCTGGCACACCCACACAACAAAAATGTTGATGCGCGCCTCTGCCCCCCGGTTACGAAAGGGTCGGACCCAACGGACTCCCACGTCCACCGACACTCAATAGAACCTAGCAGAAGCGCGGTCCATCATTGATGTCGTTTCCCCATGATTTTTTGAAATTTGTGGTTTTCTCGAACCTTTGGGTTATGGATATCAACTGAAATGTTGCGTCTCCATGGTTTTTTAGGTTTTTTCGAACCTTTTAAAATTTGGGTTGTGGATATCAACTGAAATGTTACGTCTCCATAGTTTTTAGGTTTTTTCGAACCTTTTAAAATTTGGGTTGTGGATATCAACTGAAATGTAGCGTCTCCACGGTTTTTGAATTTTGCAAGTATCGACGAAATGTCGCTTCCCTGCAATTTTGGAAGTGGCGAACGTAGTTCGTATGCTTCCGACTTGTGCGAGTATCGACTAAGCGTCGCTTCCCCGCGGTTTTTTGAAAAAACCATTTTTTTGTTTAAAGACACGAGGGTCATAAGTTTTGACCTAAAACCATTTTGGCGGTAAAAGGCAAGGTGGACTAGGGTGGAAATCCCTGAATCCGGATTTTGTTTCAAACCATGAATTTTGGGTTCAAGGGTTGAAAATTTTGGTCAAGTTAGGGAAAGGTTCCTAAACTTGGATTTTTTTTGAACAATGAAACGATGAAAGTAAGCATTGTTTTAAATTTCTAGAAATTTCAACATTTGATATGAAAATTCTAAAAAAGGGTGGGTTTAGCGAGCGTGTACCTGGAAACCGGTTTTGGCCGTACAGGCATTGCTCTTACCCAGTTGGGTAAGTCTTCAAGGGTAGTACCGCTTTCAGAACTTGCCGTTGATGGGCACCATACATCTCTCACCTTCCATGTTTAGGAGTGCGTATGCGCCATTGGAGAAAACCTTGTCGATGACGTAGGGTCCCTCCCATTTTGGCTCAAATTTGCATTTGGACTTGTGAGCGAAGACCATTAGTCTTTTTACCGCAAGAACCAAGTCACTCTTTTTGTAGGCGCGTTGCCTGACCTTTTTATCGAAAGATCCTGCCATGCGTGCTTAGTAAAGTTCAATGCTTTGTTGAGCTTCGAGCCGTCTCTCATCGAGATTGTCCAGCTCATGGAGTTGCAATTTGACATTGCTTTCTTGAGTCATGTCATTTTGCAAGGATACCCTCAAGGAAGGAATTTGTACTTCCAAGGGCACGACAGCTTCGCATCCATAGACCAAGGAGAATGGTGTGCTATGGGTTGGTCCTCGAACGGTGGTTCGATAGGCCCACAAAGCTTCAGACATTTTGTCGCTCCAGTCTCTTTTGTGACTAGAGACCATTTTTTTGAGGATTTTGCAGAGTGTCTTGTTGAAAGCTTCTGCTAACCCGTTTGCTGCCGGATTGTATGGAGTCGAAGGACAGCTTTGGATTTTGTATTTATCGCAGAACCTGTAGAATCGATGATCCCAGAATTGTGGTCCGTTATCATGGACAAATCTTTTAGGTATGCCGAAACTACAAATGATGTTGGTGCACAGGAACTGAAGGACTGATGAGGTCTTCATTTCGTTGAACGCAAATGCTTCTGACCACTTGGAGAAATAATCCGTAGCAGCGAAGATGAAGCGATGACCTTTACTCGAAGGGGGAGAAATACGACCTATGATGTCCATACCCCAGGCTTCGAAAGGCCATGAGATCGCTGTAGGATGCAGCCATTCTTTAGGCATGTGAATGTAATCTCCATGAATTTGGCATTGTTGGCAGCGCTTAGCAAATTGCATTGCGTCAGCTACCATGGTAGGCCAGTAATATCCTAACCTTTTTATCTAATCATAGAGCTTGGGACCAGCCTGATGAGCTCCGTAAAGACCAGCATGAACTTCTTTGAGTGTTTCTTCAGCCTCTTATTGTGACAAGCAGCGTAGAAGTGCTCCGTTGTAGGATTTCCTATAAAGGATTTTTGAAGGAATATCCAAATGAAAGCTTGGGGTTCGCCTTTGGGTGCTTACCCGTTCTTTTGGATCTTCAGGTAGGATTCCGAACATAATGTAATCAATAAACGGATCCCTCCAGTCGCCGATTGAAGCTTGAAGGATTGAAATCCTACTTCCAACCACTTGGTGGCATTCAGCAACAGCTTCGTGTGTGTTAAGAGGAGGAAGGATTCTTCTTTCGCACACTGTGATTTGCATGTTTTCCCCTTCCTGGATTGCCATGGATGCGGCAAGTCCAGCTAGGGCATCTGCACGTATGTTTTCACCTCTACGAATGTGGGTGATGTGATAGATGCCAAACTTTTGCAGAAATGATTGTGCCTTGTTGTAGTAAGGCAGTAAATCTGGCTTCCTGACTTCAAATTTCTGATTCATCTGGTTGACGATCAGTTGAGAGTCTCCAAAGACTTCCAGCATGGTGATACCGGATTCGATGGCGAGTTCCAATCCTAAGATCAGAGCTTGATATTCAGCTGCATTGTTTGTGCATGGTTCTAGTAGCGAGAAAGCGTGTGGAATCATGTATTTGTCGGGGCTAACAAAGAGGATGCCAACTCCCGAGATCAGCTGTCTTTTTTCATTCGTCCTGGTTGCACCGTCAAAGTACATGTCCCAGGAGGCACTTTGCGAGAAAGTCTCCACATTGTAGACTGGTTCGTCTGGGAGATCATCTCGAGTGGAGAATCTTTAGGCAATGGATGCTCTGCGAGGAAGTCCGCTAGAGCTTGCCCTTTGATTACCTTTTGTGGTACATACCTAATATCAAATTATGACAGAAGGATGGACCATTTTGCCAGTCGAGCGTTGAGAGAACCTGCCTTTGTGACAAGGACCTTCAAGAGGTTGACCCTCGAGACCAGGTATACTGTGTCGGAAAGCAAGTAGTGACGCAGCTTTTGTACGGCGAACATCACTGCAAGGCATTCTTTTTCGACTGGAGAGTAGCGATGCTCTGCACCTACTAGCATGCGGCTGAGGTAATATAGAGCAGCTTCTTTTCTTTGATCATTTTCTTGTGCAAGCAGAGCTCCCAAAGAGTGATCAAGGGCTCTTGTGTACAAGATGAATGGTTTTCTAGTGGTTGGAGCAGCTAACACTGAAGGTTTTGTCAGGTATGACTTGATGTCTTGGAAAGCAGCTTCACAGTCAGCATCCCAGACAAAGTTTACACCTTTTTTCATCAACCGGGAGAATGGACGGCATTTCCCCGAAAGATTGGAGATGAACCATCTGATGTAGGCCAATCTCCCTTGAAGCCCTTTGAGTTCTCTCAAAGTTCTTGGTAGGCCAGTAATATCCTAACCTTTTTATCTGATCACAGCCTGATGAGCTCCGCAAAGACCAGTATGAACTTCTTTGTGTGTTTCTTCAGCCTCTTGTTGTGACAAGCAGCGTAGAAGTACTCCGTTGAAGGATTTCCTGTAAAGGATTTTTGAAGGAATATCCAAATGAAAGCTTGGGGTTCGCCTTTGGGTGCTTACCCGTTCTTTTGGATGTTCAGGTAGGATTCCGAACATAATGTAATCAATGAATGGATCCCTCCAGTCGCCGATTGAAGTTTGAAGGATTGAAATCCGACTTCCGACCACTTGGTGGCATCAGCCACTGCTTGGTGTGTGTTAAGAGGAGGAAGGATTCTTCTTTCGCACACTGTGATTTGCATGTTTTCCCCTTCCTGGATTGCCATGGATGCGGCAAGTCCGGCTAGGGCATCTGCACGTATGTTTTCACCTCTACGAATGTGGGTGATGTGACAGATGTCAAACTTTTGCAGAAGTGATTGTGCCTTGTTGTAGTAAGGCAACAAATCTGACTTCCTGACTTCAAATTTCTGATTCATCTGGTTGACGATCAGTTGAGAGTCTCCAAAGACTTCCAGCATGGTGATACCGGATTCGATGGCGAGTTCCAATCCTAAGATCAGAGCTTGATATTCAGCTGCATTGTTTGTGCATGGTTCCAGTAGCGAGAAAGCGTGTGGAATCATGTATTTGTCGGGGCTAACAAAGAGGATGCCAACTCCCGAGATCAGCTGTCTTTTTTCATTCGTCCTGGTTGCACCTTCAAAGTACATGTCCCAGGAGGCACTTTGTGAGAAAGACTCCACATTGTAGACTGGTTCGTCTGGGAGATCATCTCTGAGAAAGACTCCACATTGTAGACTGGTTCGTCTGGGAGATCATCTCTGAGCGGAGAATCTTTAGGCAATGGATGCTCTGCGAGGAATCCGCTAGAGCTTGCCCTTTGATTGCTTTTTTGTGGTACATACCTAATATCAAATTGTGACAGAAGGATGGACCATTTTGCCAGTCGAGCATTGAGAGAACCTGCGTTTGTGACAAGGACCTTCAAGAGGTTGACCCTCGAGACCAGGTATACTGTGTTGGAAAGCAAGTAGTGACGCAGCTTTTGTACGACGAACATCACTGCAAGACATTCTTTTTCGACTGGAGAGTAGCGATGCTCTGCACCTACTAGCATGCGACTGAGGTAATATAGAGCAGCTTCTTTTCTTTGATCATTTTCTTGTGCAAGCAGAGCTCCCAAAGAGTGATCAAGGGCTCTTGTGTACAAGATGAATGGTTTTCTAGTGGTTGGAGCAGCTAACACTGAAGGTTTTGTCAGGTATGACTTGATGTCTTGGAAAGCAGCTTCACAGTCAGCATCCCAGACAAAGTTTACACCTTTTTTCATCAACCGGGAGAATGGACGGCATTTCCCCGAAAGATTGGAGATGAACCATCTGATGTAGGCCAATCTCCCTTGAAGCCCTTTGAGTTCTCTCAAAGTTCTTGGAGAGGGCATTTCTAGAATGGCTTTGACTTTTATGGGGTCAAGCTCTATTCCAGCTTTCCGAACTAAGAATCCGAGGAACTTACCCGACGAGACGCCGAAGAAACATTTCAAAGGATTCATTCGCAGTTTGTGTTTGCGGAGCCGGAGGAAGACTTCTCGAAGGTTTTCGAGATGATCTTCTTTTCTTTTGCTTTTGATGGCGAGGTCATCAACGTAACATTCAACCGTCTTGTGCTGCATATCTTGGAATATTTTCATCATAGCCCTCTGATATGTGGCACCAGCATTTTTCAGACCAAATGGCATGACAGTGTAGCAATACACGCCAAATGGGGTCCGAAAAGATGTATGTTTTTCATCTTCAGGATGCATCTTTATCTGATTGTAGCCAGAGAAACCATCCATGAATGTCATTCGCTCGAATCCACAGGTATTATTGATCATTACCTCTGGTATGGGGAGCGGAAATTCATCTTTAGGGCATGCGCCGTTTAGGTCTCTATAGTCAATACAGACCCTGATCTGCCCGTTTTTCTTTGTCACGGGGACAATGTTGGCCAACCATTCAGGATGTTGTTCCTCACGGATGAAGCCAACGCTTTTGAGTTTTTGAACTTCTTGTTCAATTTTATCCATCACATCTGGATGGAATCTTCTTTGGCCTTGTTTGACAGGCTTGATGTCTTCTTGAAGATTGAGTTTGTGAACCGCTATTTTGGGGTCTAAGCCTGGCATTTTAGCTAAGACCATGCAAAGCAATCAACGAACTCACGAAGAAAGGCGATATACTCGGGTAACTCATCATCCTTTATATTCTTGCTTATGAATACAGGACGTGGGTTATCTGGTGTTCCCAAGTCTATCTTTTGAACAGGATCTTCTGTTGGAAGGTTCGAAGGTGGTTCCTCCACAATATTTTCGGAGGCTTCCTACTCAACGAAACCTTCTGGGGTTTCAAAGGCATTTCCAGACTAAGGTTTTGTTCCTTTCCACAGGTCTTCTTGATCGGTAATTTTCCCCAGGCTTGCTATGAGATGATCCCAATCGCCTGTTGAAATCGGGTTGAAGTAGGCTACTTCTTTTGGAGATGAGGGTTCTTCTGGTTCAGAAGTCCACACGTCTGTGCCATCGGACAACTCCTCTTCATTTTCGGAGAAATCGTGCCAATTGGATGAGCTTCCTGGATTTTTGTCAGGTGACTCATTAAAGAGATATCCAGGGAGATCGATGTCTTCACGGACTTGAGATGTTGTGGCTTGGTCATTATATTGACTTTTAAGCCTTTGTGTCAACTGTCTCAAGGGAGTGTCAGGATCATACCCTAACCCGTGTGAAGACTTTTCTACATAGCCATAGAGTCTCCAATCTTCCAGCTGGCTTTTGGTCAAGACGGGCCCCAATGGCGTAAGAATACCGCGTCCATCTCCCAAACCGACTGGGTTTTGAGCGTCATAGCCCATTTTCTTCATAATAGCTTGTGTCACAGAACTGTATAAGGATAGTTGAGGCATACATTCATTTTGGAAAGGTTCAAGCATGGAGTTTGATGAAGAAGCATCCGATCTATGGAAGAAGATCGGCTTTTCCTTTGCTGAAGTTGCTGGAACAACGAAGGAAGCTGACGTAGGATCTTCTATGTCAGAAGTTGTCTCCATTGAAGTGAGAGCAGGCTGAACTTGCTGAGTGTCAGCTTGGCTTGATGATGCGTCGTCTTCTGGCTCTGAATCCGAGTCCGTGTCTTGCATGATAGACACGAAAGAGACAACAAATTTGCCCACAGGTTTTTGCTTTGCCTTCTTCACTTTAGTTGTGATGACCAAAGGCTTTGAAAGTTTGAGGGAGATGATGAAGGGGGTTTGAATGCTCTCTTCGGATTTACCGGATGATTTTTTTTCTTCCGGTGATTGTTGAGGAGCTTTACCTTTATCTTTCTGGAGATTTTCGGCAAAGGATGCTGTGTGCTTATCCTCTTCTTCTTTTTCACCTTCATACATCTGTGAGTCTGCGAAGTGGACTTCTTTACCTTTGAAGGGTTTTCTGTCCGCAAAGACTCGATGTATCATGCCATCGTCGCCAACAAACTTGATGCATTGATGTAGAGTTGAAGGGACAACACCATTCTCGTGGATCCAAGGGCGTCCGAGAAGGATGTTGTAGCATGAAGGGGTTTTTATTGCATACACAGTGACCTCAAAGATAAGATCACCAATCTGCAACTTGAACCTGATTTTGCCGATAGGCCTTTGAGTACTCCCATCATATCCAAAGATAGATACAGATGTGTGGCTAAGCTTGCTGGGTGGGATGCCCAACTATTCAAGAGCCGATGTGGAGATGAGGTTGAGTGCAGAACCTGGGTCGATCTGAACTCTGTGTATAGGCATTTCCTTGATGTACCCTGTGA
The DNA here is from genome assembly GCA_012931725.1 of Litsea cubeba. Classification (NCBI taxonomy): domain Eukaryota; kingdom Viridiplantae; phylum Streptophyta; class Magnoliopsida; order Laurales; family Lauraceae; genus Litsea; species Litsea cubeba. The sequence continues at coordinate 39,293,118 of CM022952.1, forward strand.
AGTACAGGAGTCGGTTGTGCCTGGTTTCGCCAAGTAGGAGGTCGTCCTTTGTGAAAGCGATGGTTGCACTGGCTACTTTTTTAACCGAGAGGCATTCAATGCATGATCCTTCAGTTTTCTTCTTTTCTCCTTTTAAGGAGGCTTCTGAGTTTTTGACCCGGTAATCCATTTCAATTTGGAGGACTTACGGGGCATGTTTGTCGACATCCTCATTCAGCTTTTGTAATTCCGAGATGAGATTATCACGAGTGTGCGGAGACATTCGCAACAAATCTAGGATGTGCAAACGTGCAGGTATGTGCTTGAAGTGTTCAATCAAGTCATACTTGAAAGCCTCCTTAGGGCCTGCATGTTCATCATTGTTGCCACTAGGGGTGCTTACAACATCTTTTCCCGAAGGATTTACATATGTAAAGGAAGATTGGTTGTAATTTTTGTGGTAGTCCCGGCCAGAGCGGGTGCCTCTACCAACTTCGAGAGCTTCTTGAGAAGGGTCTTCGTTTGGAAGATTATCTTCAGGATCAAGAGGCTGTCATTTTTCATTTGCTGAGGATGTATCAGTAGCAGAGTTTCCATCCTCAGTGATTGTGTTGCACGGACCATTTTTCGGGAACAAGTCCTGAACAGCATCCAGCAACCTTTCTTCTTCGTTGACTAATTCATCATCCCAAGCATTAATAGCTGGGAATTCTTCAGTCAGGAAGGGTGTGAACTTTGAAGTCACAGTCTCAGGAGAAGAAACCTGAGAGGGTGTCATCTCAGTGAAAGTCACGTGAGACGAGGTGGCTCCAGAAGATACATTGCTAGGCGTCGCCGGAGTGTAAGTGCTCTCATCAGACGATGCTTCGGAAGAGCTATAATCCCGAATTATCATATTACAGGAAGCTCTAACGAGAGGCGTTGCCTGATCGGAGTCAGACTCGTCCTCGGATGTAAGAGGATCGTCTATCCAGCAATTTTCTCCATTTTCAGGAGTTAAGGGAGGATGTACCTGGTGGTCTTCAGGGACTTCAGGCTCTGGGTTGCGAGGAGGCTCGTTGACGCGGTCTTGCTCTTGTTCTAGAGCGAGTCGCTGCAAGATCCTTGCATATTCTTCAAGATCAGGCATGGGAGCCGGATCTTCTTCTTCATCAACTATTTGTGGCTCAACATGGTTGATTTCCACTGGAGTAATGAGAGGTGCTGGGTCAGCAGCATTTTCTTGTACAGCTTCATGGTCTTCTTCATCATCAGACTAGGATCCTTGTGGCTGTAGGGGGTTATACCAGATTACTGGCATAAGATGAGACTCAGGAACCCATTCTTCATCGGAGAGATATTCTCCTGTTTCAAGGGACTCCTCCCACTCATCTGTGTAGTTGGATTCGAATCCATCATCGGTGTCGCTGGACTCGTATCCAGCAATGGAGAATCCAACTACCGAATTGCAAGAGTATGATGCCTCCTGCATGGCTTCTTTGAATTGAGGTGGCATGAATTCACTGAGAGTGAATTTTCTTACCCCCTTTGAAGTCTCTGGAAGGGATGTTTTTGTTGCCTCCAGTGAAGCGGTAGAGGAAACCTCTGCCTCTTCTTTGACTTCTTATTTTGGCTGGGTCTTCTCTTGCCGTTTAAGCTTGAGGAGATGTTTCCTAGCCTGCCTTCGCTGTTGAGCTGTAGGCTTTGTTTTCACGACCTCCCAATTTTCATCTTCCAGGAGATCGGGATGTACCCATATCGGTTGTCCGTCTGGTGTCGGGTAAGGAACCAGTTCCTCGGACGCTTGGATTGAGTTTATCACCTTGAAGGATGTAGTGATCTTTTTCTTCGGTGATTTTGATGTTTGTCCACATGTCACCATGTTGACGGAGGCAGGCCCATAGTTTTTGTCAAAGGTGATGACTCCGTTTTTCCACATCTTGTTTATTTTCTCCCTCACAACGAAGCATTGATTGAGAGGATGCGAGATCATCTGGTGGTATGGACAGTACCGAGGATCGTTGGTTTTGCCAACATCACCCGGTCTTTTTGGTTCAGGCAAGGTGAGCTTGCCATTTGCCACAAGAGCCCCGAAGATTTCATCAACATCTTCATCAAATGGGTATTTCTTCTCTACTCGTTCTTTGAAGGCATCTGAGAGTTCAGGTCTCTTACCAGCAACTTTATTTTCAGCTTTCTTTGGTGGCTGAGGAGCTGACTTGGTCTGCACATTGAGGACCTCTTTTTTCTTTGGTTTAGAGGTTGCAATGGCGGTTGGCTCTTTTCTTGATGATTTCTGACTGTTGAGGTCTTTAATCACCGTTTCAGCTTCCATGGAAGCTTCTAGGAGTTCTCCCAGGTTTTTTGATTTGTTGCCGATGATCATGGAGCGGATTCTGGCTCTCATGTTGTTTCGGCAAATGTCGACTAGCGACGCTTGTGGCAATACATCAGAGCATTTGTATGCCATTGCTTTCCACTTGTGAATGAAGTCATATGTTGATTCATTCTCCCCCTGTTTTAGGCTGCACAGCTGAGCCATAGTAGCGGGATGATCCTCACCTTTGAAGTGAGTTGATGGACCGCGCTCCTGCTCGGTTCTACCGAGGTCGGCGGACGTGGGACTCCGTCGGGTCCGACCCTTTCGTAACCGGGGGGCAAGGGCGTGCATCAACATTTCTTTTTTTGTGTGGGTGTGCCAGATTTTCTATTTTACTTGGAATTGCAAGTGGTGATCCGGAGATCAGCCTTCGCAAGTAAAAAGGATATCAACTTCTTCAAGTTTTCCATTGCACATATATTTAAGAAAAGAGACATTTTCTTGGTTTGCCGTGAAAGGCGATTTTTTTGGCATTTATAGGTGATTTTGGCGTTTATAGCCGATTTTTGGCGTTTATAGCTGATTTTGGCGTTTATAGCCGATTTACAATCCTTATCAATAATGAAAGACAAGAGTTGTGATTTTTGTCTCTTTTGAAAAAAATACAAACTACGATGAAAAGAAAAGTAAAGGAGGATCTAACTTCTCAGGAGATTATGGGGGACCCGTTTAGATAGATGGTCGCAAGCCATATGTGGGCTTCGCCATCATCCATGCAGATGAGAACAGAGGATGCTATTGATTCGCTTGGCTTGGCTATAACCTCAGGTTTTTAGAGAACAAAGACCAAAAGAAGGTCCTATGTCCAATGAAAAGCCGAGTAGACGGGGTTGAAAAGCCATGTCTAAGCCATTGGCGGCAGAAGGAGAAGGCAAGGACCTTGGGGGGGGGGGGTACCCCGCAAGGGACTTTTGTCACCTTGTAGCGGTGGTCGGTGTAGGATTTCCGTAGAGTTTTCTCTCTTAGATTTCTGATGCCTCTTTCTGTCTGAGTTTCCGGATTTTCTGCAGTCTATTGTCTGTGTGTCTGCTCTTCTTTCTTCTTGGAGAGCTCTCCTATTTATAGGCTTTTAGGTAGCCATTTAGGAGGGTTTATGAGCCTTGATTGTCATAAAGCTACATAAAGGGAGGAGTTACAAAATTGAATTCTTTATTTTGTAACTCCTTTTTCTTGGCTTCTGATTGGCCGGAGGAGATTGAGGGCATTTAATCGCCTTTAATCGCCATGATGGGAGGAGTTTCATGGGTTAAATGCCATGAATCTCTTGACTTGTAACTCCCGGATGCTTGCTTCTGATTGGTCCATCCAAAGAAATGGATTAATGACTGTAATAAAGCTAGTCAATTAATCGCATTAAGTGGTCGCCGAGCATCTGAAGAGTCGCGGGCCGTGCAGTGTCTTTTGGGATTCTTCTGGCGATGATCATCGATGGATCTTCATGTAGATCGACATCGGATGACCATGTAATTTCAGGTGTTTGTTGCCAACAGCAGGTCGGTGCCATCTGTCCTGTCGATTTCTCGATCGGTCGGGTAGAAAGCACACTTTTTTTGGTTGACCGGGTGGCGATCAATATTGTTTTCGATACTCTTGATGATTGACCCGTGTTTTGGACGGATGTAAGAGGATTTGGTGTCTCAAAAGTATGAATTTTGGAAAATACCAGAGTCTGGGCGCTTCGAATCGCGAAAAAAATGGCGAAAACCGGGGTTTCCGGGGCCTTCCCGACGACCCCGGGGGTTTTCCCCCTTTTTGTCCCGTTTTGTGTCCGCTTTTGCTGTTTTTCGATTCTTTTTTCTTCTGTATTCTTCCTTGACATTTTTGACCATTTATTGGCCTGATTTCCCTGTAGGAAACCTGATGAGAATCCTTGCATTTTATTTTGCAAAGTTTCCAATTTCCTGAGAAAGTCGAAGACTTTGTCGCGTAGAGCTGCCGATTTTCCGTCAGAAGCTGAAACTGGGTCAAACGATGTCGGAATAACCTGAAATTTGGTGTGAAGCCTCCTGAGCAATAAATAAGACCAACCATAGGCTTTTGTTTAAGTTTTGAAGCCGTTTGGGGTCCTATCACCAGTAGACTCGCTTTTGTCGCGATGAAGATGTCGCGGTTTTAATTTCCGGTCAGCCGATATCCGATTAACTTGAAATTTGACAGGGAACCTATTGGAGTCATTTTAAGATGATCCATAGGCTCTGTCTTGGAAACCATGGTCCCGGAGAGTTTTTGCCGCCGAGAGGCCTGATTTGGCTTCCGAGCGTCAAACTATGGTCAAATGTTGTCGAAATGACCTGAAATTTGACGTGTAGCCCTTTATAAGCATTTTGAAGCCGTCCATGTGCTCTATCTGATGAGTAATGGCCTCGGTGGTTCTCACCGCCGAGAGGCTTGATTTAGCTGTTCGAGGGTTGATGTTGGGTCAAACGTTGTCGGTTTGACTCGGAACTTGACGTGGAGCCTTTTGGAAGTATTTTGAGACCATCCATCGGCTCTGATCGAAGATTTGGTCTCTCCGACGCTTTTGCAGCCGAGAGCTCCTTTTCGGCTGTCGGAGAAGCGAAGTAAGGCCAAATGATTTTGAAATGGCCCGAAACTTCTTGTGTACTCCTCTTTTGGCTGTCTTGAAGGATCTTGTAGTTTTTGTTTGATTCTGACAAGATTTGATTTTTGGAAGTAGCATTGCCTATTTATGGCAGGTTGCGACTTCATGTAGCTCTTTGGATTTTGAAGAGGCAAAGTGACATTTTTGGTGTCAACAAATGCCCCCTCGAGGTACAGCGACGAGTTGCTTAACTTTTGTAGTCGATGTGCCTCGAAGAGATTTTTGAAGGAGAGCTTGTGACTTGACCAAGAGTCTTTGAGCAATCTTTCTTTTTGGTATTTGTAGCCTTTTGAGCTTCCAGGGGAATTTTATGGTAGTGAAAGGGATCACGTACCATCTCGAGGCAAAGTTTTGAAGATGACATCAAGGATGTGGATTTGGGTTTTGACCTTGTGACCTAACAGGCTGTATGTGGTAGGTTAGGGGGTCAGGTTTGGTTTTGATTGTGTGACCCAACAAGCTGTATGTGGAATGTTGGGGGATCAATTTTGGTTTTGATCTTGTGACCTAACAGGCTATATGTGGCAAGTTAGGGGATCAGGTTTTGGTTTTTGGTTTTGGTCTTGTCACCCAACAAGCTGTATGTGGCAAGTTAGGGGACCAGGATTTGGTTTGATTTTTGTGGAATGTCAATTTCAAGATTTTGGCTCAATTTGGTATATGAGGCTGGATGGTTTGATTTTTGGAAGCTCATGGGGCTTGGAGTTCTTTTTGTATGGTTGAATCAACTCAAAAGAGGCATGGAACCATTTTTGTATGCTCTTGGTAAGAGGGATTTCTCTTTGACTAAAAGCCCGAAATTTTTTTTTTTTTTTTTTTTGTGCCTAGGTGGTCAAACCTGGCTCATATGGGCTAACCCATGGGACCTTAAGCTTTTGAAATGGCTTAGATCTCATATGGTGTCATTTTTGTAAAGAATATCCAAAAATACCTCATTTGGATAGAGAATATCTAAGAATATCTTTACTTGGAGAGAATCTCTCATATTCCCTTTATTTTGGGATAGGATATCTCAAGATATCTTTCTTTTGGGAAAGAATCCTTCATTGATCCTATCTATTGGGAGAAAATCTCTCATTGATTTCTTTTTGGGAGAAAATCCTTCAAGATATCTTTCTTTTGGGAAAGAATCTTTCTAATCTCTTTCTTTTGGTAAGGTTACTAATTAGTAACACTTATCACTTTCTTCTTTCCTTCTTTGGTTTGCTCTCTTCTATAAAAGCAAGGAGGAGGTTGGATCTCTTGCTCTTATTACTTTCTTTTGCAATAATCTCAAGAGGGCTTCAAGACCAAGAGTTCTTCTTCTTCAAGATCTTCAAGACTTTTCTTCTTCTTCTCCATCAATGGCTTCAAGTAAGTTCCCTTTTTCAAGAAAACTCCATTGTAGGAAAAATAAAAAGTTCTTTCTCTCTTTTTTTGTTTCTTTCTTTTTCTTTTCTTTTTTTTTCCACGTGTTTTCCTTTTTTTTTTTACACGTGTTTCTTTTTCTTTTCTTCTTTTTTCTTTTTTTTTCATGTTTTGTTTTTTTTTTTTTTTTGTTTGTGGGCCGTACGGACAGATCCGTACGGATCTGGCCGTACGGCCACGTGGCCTGTGGGCCATCCCCCTTTTTTTTCTTCTTTTTTTCCTCTCTTTTTCTTTTCTTTCCCTCCTTTTTTTTCAAGAAAGTTTCTTTTCTTTTTTTTTTTGTTTTCTTTCCCCTATTTTTTTTTCAAGAAAGTTTCTTTTCTTTTTTTTTTCTTTTTCTCATCATGATAATGCCCCTTTTTTTTTGGCAAACCTAGATGTTCATGCATGCATTCAATTGTAAATTAAATTTGTAGCATGATGTGATAGCATACCTGAAAGTTTTCGCAATTTTGGGAATTTGGAGCTCGCAGCGATGTTGAGCCCTTCCTGATTTTGCGGAGACTTTGAGGTTTCGAAAGTTTGGAGTTTCGGAGCTCGCAGCGATGTTGAGCCCATCTTCAAGCTTTCTATTTCTTTCGGGATAGTTCCTTTTCTTCGGAATTGCCCTGTCATCATGTCAAAATTTCGCCAGATTTTTTTTTAGCGAGATTCTGTCATTTTGATGTTTGATCTTTTTCTTTTCCATCCTTTTCAGGTGGTTCCTCCAGAACGAACAAGGGTAAAGAGCCTGCTACAAGCGTACCTCGTCGATCTTCTAGATCTTCTAATCCGGCCGTTCAGCAGGCCTTTGAGAAGGTCCAGTATGTTGAGAGAAATCTGGAAGAGTGCGATTCCCTCAACAGAGATGAGATGAGGCAGCGACTGATCACTCTCAAGGGAGAGGAATTCTATAAGATCATGGTAAGCAGTCGTCCATGGGTGATGGAAGATCAGAGCGTTTTGCCCAAGCCTACCTTCTTCTTTGGTGATGCAGTCCCTGATGACATGACATACCAGAGGAGGTGTTTTCAGTTTTCTTTCACAGTAGATGGTGAGAAGAAGACTGTTGTTACCCGGTCGACGTTTGATCGCACCGTCTCGATTCTGAGCCTTGCCCCCACGTGTTCTAAGAGGGAAGATCCTCCAAGCTGGGTGAGAAGGACAAATGTAATCAAGACCGGGGTTTTTGTTGGCGGTTCTCTTGAATATACGGAGAGGTCGCCTGTTGACATGGACCTGTTGATGCCATCCAGCGGCTACCAGGGTTCTGATTATCCGTCGGTCGATTTGAGACCGGTGGGCCTTGGTATTTTCAGCGGTGACGGCAGCAATTGGATCAAGCCTTTTCGACTTCGTGGCTGTTTCAATGCTGACTCCGAGTGGAAGTCGTGGACTGATCGCGTCCTGCTGATTGGTAGTGCCGTTTTGAAGGAAGCCGGGATTTTTGATGCGGTCCGTGCCTTTAGGGAGACCGTGATCTTTTCCGACGAGGCCTTCATGGCTATGCTGGAATCATTCCTCCCACAAACCAATACCTTCGTTGTGACGAATGGTGAGATTGGTTTTTCTTTGAAGGAGCTGAGCGTCATTACTGGATTGCCCATCCTCGGCAAACTCTATGAGGAGTTTATGCCGATTGACAGCGTCCTTAAGGGGCAGTCTGAGGAGTTCAGGCTTCTGTACTTTCAGCTTGTCGCCTTCTATGATTTTTTGAAGGAGAAGGAGGGTTTGAAAGTTAGATCCAGCAGTTGGAAGAGTTCTAGCTCTTCATTCCCCAACTTTTTTGATAGCAGGGAGTCTTCTGATAGCGTGACCCGAGAAGCCGGAGCTCAGGATCCAAGTTCAAAGAAGATCTTGGCCATGCAAGAAGATTTGAGAGATTTCTGTGCCAGTAAAAACGCCATATGTCCTGACATTGCACTGCGGAGAGATCTCGCTGTTTACCTCACTTATTGGCTTGGTGAGGCTATTTTTGCTGGAGGAGATGGAACGCACATCAGGCCGCATTGTTTTTTTCCGGCTTGTCAGATGGCGTTTGGAGAGCAGCTTGCTTTGGTGCCAGCTCTTTACTCCTACCTGTGTACCGAACTGCAGGCTGCTGCTTTTTTGGTTCGGCTTGGGCTTCCCATGAATAGGGTATTTTCAGCCCACATCTTTTATTCGTGGTATGTATACCACTGTCCTGGCTTCCACCAGCTAGGTGCTGCACAGGATGATGATCCTCTGATGATTCGACTGGCTAAGGGCAAAGCCGTGTCCGAATCACTTTTGTTTGCCCACATGAGGATCCGACGGTTCAGGGACGTCGAGATGGGGCAGTCTTCAGTGAAGCTTTCTCCGGAGTTACGGAAGAAGGCTTTTGATTTTGGTGCCTCCCGAGACTCTACCAGGGCGGGGTCGGGAAGGCATTATTCCTTGATGAATGCCGAGAGAGAGTGGCTTTTCAGCATACGTGTCGGCACGGTGGTGTACCGTAGACATCTTTTCGTCGACATCCAGCCGTATGTACCCTCTCGCTTTGCTTTGCAGCTGGGCTTTTCTCAAGGCGTTGTTGGAGCGCCTTCAAGCATGGTGAAACGCTTTGGAGGCTTACAGGACGGGAGAAATGCATGGGCTTTCTATAGTGCTGAAGACACTACAGCCATGATTTCTTATCCTGTGTTGCTGACTTCCCGGACTGCCGGCTTTGCGAAGTGGTTCGCGGAGAGCTTTTCGGCATATCGGGGGCTTTCCAAGAAGGAGCTTGATGTGAAGCTGGCATCTGGAAAGGGCCTTGGAAATTCGGATGGCGTCCGGCGAGAGGAAGTTTGGGCCTTCCTTTCTGGAGAGAACCACAAGATAGGCTTTCTCGGTGACCAGGGCGTCATTGGTTCTGAAGCTGTTCGAGAAATACCTGATGAGGCTTTAGAGCAGCTAGAACAGGAGGAAGCCGAACTTGGCGCTTGGATGCAAGCGGCACAGAGGCAAGCTTCCGTGGAGTCTACTGGCAAGAGTAGACCATCCAGTGAGGAGTCAAGTGGGAAACCTGACTCTGACAGCGGGGCAGGTTCCTCTAAGAAGCGAGCCCGCCGGAGTAAGAGGAGGAGGAGTCATCATCGCAGCAAGGGGCAGCATGAGGACTCTCCTAACTTGGAAGTTCCTCTTACTATCAATGAGGATGTGCCAGTGGATGCTGACGAGCCTCCAGAGAAGAGAAGCCGAGAAGAAGAGACCGTCGGTGAAGGTATGATTCTTCCTTTTTATCTTTCCATTTGTTTTCATGGGATTTTTCCATGTTCTGATTTGCTTCTTGTTTCTGCTTTTTTTTTTTTTAGCTGAGGAAGACTTGGTGATGCCAGCGTTTCCAGTCGATGAGGTGGTGACGGATCCTGTCGAGGCACCTGAAGAAGAACCGAGGGACTCTGGAGTGAATCCAGAATCTCCAATTGGTACGACTTCCTTTTTTTTCTTCTTTTTTTTTTGTCTGTGACTTGGTTTGCTAACACATTTCTTGCCAGCTGACTTGCCACAGGATTCCGATGACTTTGAACCCTCGATGGACGCAAATGTTGATGATGCTTCCAATGAGTTCATGGAGGAGGAAAGTGTTCCGCTAGTCGTCGAAGAAGGTATTTTGTAGTTATAACCCCGATAATGATTTTCAAACAGGGTCATATTCATACCTTTTTGTGTTTCTTTGGCAGGTTTTGAAGTGACAGAGGAGGGTCCATCGATTCCTTCAGAACCAGAGCAAGGGATGCCAGAGGTAGAGACTCCTGGGCCCAGTTCTGACAATGTTGAGGAGATACCTCGTGCTGAGATTCCTTCCCGAGTAGGAGTAGCTTCAACTGGAAAGAGTTCTTTTGTTACTCTTCCAACAGATGATGATATGAGCGGCCGACCAACGGAGTTAGGCGAATCTTCAGCTGGGCCATCTCTTCTTTTTGCAAAGAAGGTGGTGGTGCGAGTTCTAAGCTCTTGGATTGAGACTCTGCTTTCTGGGCACTTAGATGCCGGATTTGGGATGATCCAGCACGTGCGTGAGATTCTCAGTGATGCTGAAGAGGCTGGTCTAGATGTCACAAGTGCCAGGGCGATCGTTGATAGGATCATTGAGCTGGGTGACAGGTGGTTTGAGACCATTGGTTTTCCTGATGATCAGTTCTTCAAGGAGATGTTCCTGGACCCTGCTGATAAGGCTAAGTCTAACCTGGATGAGGCTACAGAAAGCAGGAAGCAGGTAGTCCGAAAGAAGAACTTAGAAGAGCTAAACATCATTGGGCTGACACAAGACCTGAACATCCTTGATAGGGAGGTCGATGAGGCCAGGAGACGTCTTGAGCATCTGCAGGCACAAGTCGCTGCCAAGTGCACTGCAATAACAGAGGCTCGTGAAAGGGAGACTGCTCTGATTCACCGGGTTGCAGATGCCAATCGAGTTCTTGAAAGGAAATCTGAAGAAAGCGAACGATGGCAAACTGCTCGGGATAAGCTTCCTGGTGCGAAAGAAGGGGTACAGCCCACTCCAGCATCTCATGGCAAATTCCTGAAGAAGCGTGCCTTGGAATCCTTGACGGCTGAGGCTAAAAGTTTGCTTGAGGAGCTGAACTCTTGGCTGGAGACCATTTTTTATTGAGCTCCTGTATATTTTTTTTAACAAAAACCATCCTTCTCTCTTTTTTGGTACCACTTGTATTTTTTTGGTACTTATTTTTTTTGTAGTGCTTGTGAACACTTTCTCTTTTTTTTTAGTACCACATATATATATTTTTTTGGTACTCTTTTTTTGTTATCCCTACGCTCACTTGAATCTTTTTTGTGATAAAAGTAATTGCTAAATGGGATGCTCTTCTTTTTTTTGTTTTGTTATCCCTACGCTCACTTGAATCTTTTTGTGATAAAAGTAATTGCTAAATGGGATTTGATCAAAAGGTTGTCATTTTGTGAAAATCTTTTGTCAAATGATTGTTTTGGCATGGAAGCCAGGTTTTTGTTTGTGGCATGGAAGCCAATTTTGGCATGAGAGCCAGCTTTTCTTGTGGCATTGATAGCCGAGTTTTTTTTTTTGTGGCATCTATAGCCAGTTTTGGTGGCATTGATAGCCGGTTTGTTTTGTGGCATCTATAGCCGGTTTTTGGTGGCATTGATAGCCTGTTTTGTTTTGGTGGCATTGATAGCCGGTTTTTTTTTTTAAATCCAAGTTTTTTGTTTGTGGCATTGATAGCCGGTTTTGTTTTGGTGGCATTGATAGCCGGTTTGTGGCATTTATAGCCTGTTTTGATGGCATTTATAGCCGGTTTGGTTTTAAAAAATGCAAGTATCGACTAAAGGTCGCCTCCCTGCTGAATGTTCTTGCAAGTATCGATGGAATGTCGCATCCTTGCTCATTCGGTTTCGAGTATCGATGAAATGTCGCATCCGCGCGGATTTGGGTACAAGTATCGATGGAATGTCGCATCCTTGCTTTTCAAAAATTTTGGTTTTGCGAGTACTGACTTGATGTCGTTTCCCCATGATTTTTGAAATTTGTGGTTTTCTCGAACCTTTGAGTTATGGATATCAACTGAAATGTTGCGTCTCCATCGTTTTTTAGGTTTTTTCGAACCTTTGAAATTTGGGTTGTGGATATCAACTGAAATGTTGCGTCTCCACAGTTTTGGATTTTGCAAGTATCGACGAAATGTCGCTTTCCTGCGATTTTGGAAGTGTCGAACATGGTTCATATGCTTCCGATTTGTGCGAGTATCAAGTAAGCGTCGCTTCCTCGCGGTTTTTTGAAAAACCATTTTTTTTTGTTTAAAGACACGAGGGTCATAAGTTTTGACCTAAAACCATTTTGGCGGTAAAAGGCAGGGTGGACTAGGGTGGAAATCCCTGAATCCGGATTTTGTTTCAAACCATGAATTTTGGGTTCAAGGGTTGAAAATTTTGGTCAATTAGGGAAAGGTTCCTAAACTTGGATATTTTTTTTTTGAACAATGAAACGATGAAAGTAAGCATTGTTTTAAATTTCTAGAAATTTCAACATTTGATATGAAAATTCTAAAAAAGGGTGGGTTTAGCGAGCGTGTACCTGGAAACCGGTTTTGGCCATACAGGCATTGCTCTTACCCAGTTGGGTAAGTCTTCAAGGGTAGTACCGCTTTAAGAACTTGCCGTTGATGGGCAGCATACATCTGTCACCTTCCATGTTTAGGAGTGCGTATGCGCCATTAGAGAAAACCTTGTCGATGACGTAGGGTCCCTCCCATTTTGGCTCAAATTTGCCTTTGGACTTATGAGCGAAGACCATTGGTCTTTTTACCGCAAGAACCAAGTCACTCTTTTAGTAGGCGCGTTGCCTGACCTTTTTATCGAAAGATCCTGCCATGCGTGCTTGGTAAAGTTCAATGCTTTGTTGAGCTTCGAGCCGTCTCTCATCGAGATTGTCTAGCTCATGGAGTCGCAATTTGACATTGCTTTCTTGAGTCATGTCATTTTGCAAGGATACCCACAAGGAAGGAATTTGTACTTCCAAGGGTACGACAGCTTCGCATCCATAGACCAAGGAGAATGGTGTGCTATGGGTTGGTCCTCGAACGGTGGTTCGATAGGCCCACAAAGCTTCAGACATTTTGTCGCTCTAGTCTCTTTTGTGACTAGAGACCATTTTTTTGAGGATTTTGCAGAGTGTCTTGTTGAAAGCTTCTGCTAACCCGTTTGCTGCCGGATTGTATGGAGTCGAAGGATAGCTTTGGATTTTGTATTTGTCGCGGAACCTGTAGAATCGATGATCCCGGAACTGTGGTCCGTTATCATGGACGAATCTTTTAGGTATGCCGAAACGACAAATGATGTTGGTGCGCAGGAACTGAAGGACTGGTGAGGTCTTCATTTCGTTAAACGCAAATGCTTCTGACCACTTGGAGAAATAATCCGTAGCGGCGAAGATGAAGCAATGACCTTTGCTCGAAGGGGGAGAAATAGGACTTATGATGTCCATACCCCAGGCTTCGAAAGGCCATGAGATCGCTGTAGGATGTAGCCATTCTGGAGGCATGTGAATGTAATCTCCATGAACTTGGCATTGTTGGCAGCGCTTAGCAAATTGCATTGCGTCAGCTACCATGGTAGGCCAGTAATATCCTAACCTTTTTATCTGATCACAGCCTGATGAGCTCCGCAAAGACCAGTATGAACTTCTTTGTGTGTTTCTTCAGCCTCTTGTTGTGACAAGCAGCGTAGAAGTACTCCGTTGAAGGATTTCCTGTAAAGGATTTTTGAAGGAATATCCAAATGAAAGCTTGGGGTTCGCCTTTGGGTGCTTACCCGTTCTTTTGGATGTTCAGGTAGGATTCCGAACATAATGTAATCAATGAATGGATCCCTCCAGTCGCCGATTGAAGTTTGAAGGATTGAAATCCGACTTCCGACCACTTGGTGGCATCAGCCACTGCTTGGTGTGTGTTAAGAGGAGGAAGGATTCTTCTTTCGCACACTGTGATTTGCATGTTTTCCCCTTCCTGGATTGCCATGGATGCGGCAAGTCCGGCTAGGGCATCTGCACGTATGTTTTCACCTCTACGAATGTGGGTGATGTGACAGATGTCAAACTTTTGCAGAAGTGATTGTGCCTTGTTGTAGTAAGGCAACAAATCTGACTTCCTGACTTCAAATTTCTGATTCATCTGGTTGACGATCAGTTGAGAGTCTCCAAAGACTTCCAGCATGGTGATACCGGATTCGATGGCGAGTTCCAATCCTAAGATCAGAGCTTGATATTCAGCTGCATTGTTTGTGCATGGTTCCAGTAGCGAGAAAGCGTGTGGAATCATGTATTTGTCGGGGCTAACAAAGATGGATGCCAACTCCCGAGATCAGCTGTCTTTTTTCATTCGTCCTGGTTGCACCTTCAAAGTACATGTCCCAGGAGGCACTTTGTGAGAAAGACTCCACATTGTAGACTGGTTCGTCTGGGAGATCATCTCTGAGAAAGACTCCACATTGTAGACTGGTTCGTCTGGGAGATCATCTCTGAGCGGAGAATCTTTAGGCAATGGATGCTCTGCGAGGAATCCGCTAGAGCTTGCCCTTTGATTGCTTTTTTGTGGTACATACCTAATATCAAATTGTGACAGAAGGATGGACCATTTTGCCAGTCGAGCATTGAGAGAACCTGCGTTTGTGACAAGGACCTTCAAGAGGTTGACCCTCGAGACCAGGTATACTGTGTTGGAAAGCAAGTAGTGACGCAGCTTTTGTACGATGAACATCACTGCAAGACATTCTTTTTCGACTGGAGAGTAGCGATGCTCTGCACCTACTAGCATGCGACTGAGGTAATATAGAGCAGCTTCTTTTCTTTGATCATTTTCTTGTGCAAGCAGAGCTCCCAAAGAGTGATCAAGGGCTCTTGTGTACAAGATGAATGGTTTTCCAGTGGTGGGAGCAGCTAACACTGGAGGTTTTGTCAGGTATGACTTGATGTCTTGGAAAGCAGCTTCACAGTCAGCATCCCAGACAAAGTTTACACCTTTTTTCATCAATCGGGAGAATGGACGGCATTTCCCCGAAAGATTGGAGATGAACCGTCTGATGTAGGCTAATCTCCCTTGAAGCCCTTTGAGTTCTCTCAAGGTTCTTGGAGAGGGCATTTCTAGAATGGCTTTGACTTTTATGGGGTCAAGCTCTATTCCAGCTTTCCGAACTACGAATCCGAGGAACTTACCCGACGAGACGCAGAAGAAGCATTTCAAAGGATTCATTCGCAGTTTGTGTTTGCGAAGCCGGAGGAAGACTTCTCGAAGGTTTTCGAGATGATCTTCTTTTCTTTTGCTTTTGACGGCGAGGTCATCAACGTAACATTCAACCGTCTTGTGCTGCATATCTTGGAATATTTTCATCATAGCCCTCTGATATGTGGCCCCAGCATTTTTCAGACCAAATGGCATGACAGTGTAGCAATACACGCCAAATGGGGTCCGAAAAGATGTATGTTTTTCATCTTTAGGATGCATCTTTATCTGATTGTAGCCAGAGAAACCATCCATGAATGTCATTCGCTCGAATCCACAGGTATTATCAATCATTACCTCTGGTATGGGGAGCGGAAATTCATCTTTAGGGCATGCGCCATTCAAGTCTCTATAGTCAATACAGACCCTGATCTGCCCGTTCTTCTTTGTCACGGGGACAATGTTTGCCAACCATTCAGGATGTTGTTCCTCACGGATGAAGCCGACGCTTTTGAGTTTTTGAACTTCTTGTTCAATTTTATCCATCACATTTGGACGGAATCTTCTTTGGCCTTGCTTGACAGGCTTGATGTCTTCTTGAAGATTGAGTTTGTGAACCGTTATTTTGGGGTCTAAGCCTGGCATTTCAGCGTAAGACCATGCAAAGCAATCAACGAACTCACGAAGAAAGGCGATATACTCGGGTAACTCATCATCCTTTATATTCTTGCTTATGAATACAGGACGTGGGTTATCTGGTGTTCCCAAGTCTATCTTTTGAACAGGATCTTCTGTTGGAAGGTTCGAAGGTGGTTCCTCCACAATATTTTCGGAGGCTTCCAGCTCAACGAAATCTTCTGGGTTTTAAAAGGCATTTCCAGACCAAGGTTTTGTTCCTTTCCACGGGTCTTCTTGATCGGTAATTTTCCCAAGGCTTGCTATGAGATGATCCCAATCGCCTGTTGAAACCGGGTCGAAGTAGGCTACTTCTTTTGGAGATGAGGGTTCTTCTGGGTCAGAAGACCACACGTCTGTTCCATCGGAGAACTCCTCTTCATTTTCGGAGAAATCGTGCCAATTGGATGAGCTTCCTGGATCTTTGTCAGGTACCTCATTAAAGAGATATCCAGGGAGATCGATGTCTTCATGGACTTGAGAAGTTGAGGCTTGGTCAGTATATTGACTTTTAAGCCTTTGTGTCAACTGTCTCAAGGGAGTGTCAGGATCATACCCTAACCCGTGTGAAGACTTTTCTACATAGCCGTAGAGTCTCCAATCTTCCAGCTGGCTTTTGGTCAAGACGGGCCCCAATGGCGTGAGAATACCGTGTCCTTCTCCCAAACCGACTGGGTTTTGAGCGTCATAGCCCATTTTCTTCATAATAGCTTGTGCCACAAAACTATATAAGGATAGTTGAGGCATACCTTCATTTTGGAAAGGTTCAAGCATGGAGTTTGATGAAGAAGCATCCGATCTATGGAAGAAGATCGACTTTTCCTTTGCTGAAGTTGCTGGAACAACGAAGGAAGCTGACGTAGGATCTTCTATGTCAGAAGTTATCTCCATTGGAGTGAGAGCAGGCTGAACTTGCTGAGTGTCAGCTTGGCTTGACGATGCGTCGTCTTCTGGCTCTGAATCCGAGTCCGTGTCTTGCATGATAGACACGAAAGAGACAACAAATTTGCCCCCAGGCTTTTGCTTTGCCTTCTTCACTTTAGTCGTGATGACCAAAGGCTTTGAAGGTTTGAGGGAGATGATGAAGGGAGTTTGAATGCTCTCTTCAGATTTACCAGATGGTTTGTTTTCTTCCGGTGATTGTTGAGGAGCTTTGCCTTTATCTTTCTGGAGATTTTCGGCAAAGGATGTTGTGTGCTTATCCTCTTCTTCTTTTTCACCTTCATACATCTGTGAGTCTGCGAGGTGGACTTCTTTACCTTTGAAGGGTTTTCTGTCCGCAAAGACTCGATGTATCATGCCGTCGTCGCCAACAAATTTGATGCATTGATGTAGAGTTGAAGGGACAACACCATTCTCGTGGATCCAAGGGCGTCCAGGAGGATGTTGTAGCATGAAGGGGTTTTTATTGCATACACTGTGACCTCAGAGATAAGATCACCGATCTGCAACTTGAACCTGATTTTGCCGATAGGCCTTTGAGTACTCCCATTGTTTCCAAAGATAGATACAGATGTGTGGCTCAGCTTGCTGGGTGGGATGCCCAACTCTTCATGAGCCGATGTGGAGATGAGGTTGAGTGCAGAACCTGGGTCGATCTGAACTCTGTGCATAGGCATTTCCTTGTTATACCCTATGAAGTACAAGGGTCGGTTATGCCTGGTTTCTCCAAGTAGGAGGTCGTCCTTTGTGAAGGCGATGGTTTCACTGGCTGCTTTTTTAACGGAGAGGCATTGAATGCATGATCCCTCAGGTTTCTTTTTTTCTCCCTTTGAGGAGGCTTCTGAGTTTTTGACCCGGTAATCCATTTCAATTTGGAGGACTTGCGGGGCATATTTGTCGACATCCTCATTCTGCTTTTGTAATTCCGAGATGAGATTATCACGAGTGTACGGAGACATTCGCAACAAATCTAGGATGTCCAGACGTGCAGGTATGTGCTTGAAGCGTTCAATCAAGTCATACTTGAAACCTCCTTAGGGCCTGCATGTTCATCATTGTTGCCACTAGGGGCGCTTACAACATCTTTTCCCGAAGGATTTACATATGTAAAGGAAGATTGGTTGTAATTTTTGTGGTAGTCCCGGCCAGAGCGGGTGCCTCTACCAACTTCGAGAGCTTCTTGAGAAGGGTCTTCGTTTGGAAGATTGTCTTTAGGATCAAGAGGCTGTCTTTTTTCATTTGCTGAGGATGAATCAGCAGCAGAGTTGCCATCCTCAGTGATCGTGTTGCATGGAGCGTTTTCCGGGAACAAGTCCTGAACAGCATCCAGCAACCTTTCTTCTTCATTGACTAATTCATCGTCCCAAGCATCAATGGCTGGGAATTCTTCGGTCAGGAAGGGTGTCAACTTTGAAGTCACAGTCTCAGGAGAAGAAACTTGAGAGGGTGTCATCTCAGTGAAAGTCACGTGAGACGAGGTGGCTTCAGAAGATACATTGCTAGGCGTCGCCGGAGTGTAAGTGCTCTCATCCGACGTTGCTTCGGAAGAGCTATAATCCCGAATTATCACATTACAGGAAGCTCTGACAGGAGACGTTGCCTGATCGGAGTCAGACTCATCCTCGGATGTAAGAGGATCGTCTATCCAGCAATTTTCTCCATTTTCAGGAGTTAAGGGAGGATGTACCTGGTGGTCTTCAGGGACTTCAGGCTCTGGGTTGCGACGAGGCTCGTTGACGCGGTCTTGCTCTTGTTCTAGAGCGAGTCGCTGCAAGATCCTTGCATATTCTTCAAGATCAGGCATGGGAGCCGGATCTTCTTCTTCATCAACTCTTTGTGGCTCAACATGGTTGATTTCCACTGGAGTAATGAGAGGTGCTGGGTCAGCAGCATTTTCTTGTACAGCTTCTTGGTCTTCTTCATCATCAGACCAGGATCCTTGTGGCTGTAGGGGGTTATACCAGATTACTGGCATAAGATGAGACTCAGGAACCCATTCTTCATCGGAGAGATATTCTCCTGTTTCAAGGGACTCCTCCCACTCATCTGTGTAGTTGGATTCGAATCCATCATCGGTGTCGCTGGACTCGTATCCATCAATGGAGAATCCAACTACCGAATTGCAAGAGTATGATGCCTCCTGCATGGCTTCTTTGAATTGAGGTGGCATGAAATCACTGAGAGTGAATTTCCTTACCCCCTTTGAAGTCTCTGGAAGGGATGTTTTTGTTGCCTCCAGTGAAGCGGTAGAGGAAGCCTCTGCCTTTTCTTTGACCTCTAGTTTTGGCTGGGTCTTCTCTTGCCGTTTGAGCTTGAGGAGATGTTTCCTAGCCTGCCTTCGCTGTTGAGCTGTAGGCTTTGTTTTCAGGACCTCCCAATTTTCATCTTCCAGGAGATCGGGATGTACCCATATCGGTTGTCCGTTTGGTGTCGGGTAAGGAACCAGTTGCTCGGACGCTTGGATTGAGTTTATTACCTTGAAGGAAGTAGTGATCTTCTTCTTCGGTGATTTTGATGTTTGTCCACATGTCACCATGTTGACGGAGGCAGGCCCATAGTTTTTGTCAAAGGTGATGACTCCGTTTTTCCACATCTCATTTATTTTCTCTCTCACAACGAAGCATTGATTGAGAGGATGTGAGATCATCTGGTGGTATGGACAGTACCGAGGATCGTTGGTTTTGCCAACATCACCTGGTCTTTTTGGTTCAGGCAAGGTGAGCTTGCCGTTTGCCACAAGAGCCCCGAAGATTTCATCAACGTCTTCATCAAACGGGTATTTCTTCTCTACTCGTTCTTTGAAGGCATCTGAGAGTTCAGGCCTCTTACCAGCAACTTTATTTTCAGCTTTCTTTGGTGGCTGAGGAGCTGACTTGGTCTGCACATTGAGGACCTCTTTTTTCTTTGGCTTAGAGGTTACAATGGCGGTTGGCTCTTTTCTTGATGATTTCTGACTGTTGAGGTCTTTAATCACCGTTTCAGCTTCCATGGAAGCCTCTAGGAGTTCTCCCAGGTTTTTTGATTTGTTGCCGATGATCATGGAGCGGATTCTGGCTCGCATGTTGTTTCGGCAAATGTCGACTAGCGACGCTTGTGGCAATACATCAGAGCATTTGTATGCCATTGCTTTCCACTTGTGAATGAAGTCATATGTTGATTCATTCTCCCCCTATTTTAGGCTGCACAGCTGAGCCATAGTAGCGGGATGATCTTCACCTTTGAAATGAGTCAGGAAGCGTGTCTCTAGCATGGCCCAATTTTGGATTGAGTCCTCCGGCAGGGTGGAGTACCAATCGAAGGCCGTACCTTTGAGGGTACTTACAAAGAGGCGGATCTTGAGTGCATCTTGATCCGCGATAGCTCCCGTCAGGATCTTGAAGTGGATGACGTGCTGTCTGGCTGATCCTTTCCCCGTATATGTTTGGAGAGTAGGATGCTTGAATTTGGTGGGGAACGGGACCGAGTCCATCCATAAGGGATATGGTGGCTTGATCCCATGCTCCTTGAGTATATCCTCTTCTTTTGCTTTGGCGAGGATACTGTCTACGTCCTTTTTGGTAAGGGCGCGTGACTCATTTTCTTCTCCATTTACCTCGTCGTTTTGATGATTCGGAGGAGGTTCATTGTCCGCCTGATTTTGGAAGGCGAGGAGAAGGTTTTCCATCAAAGTTTCAATCCTCTGCTGGCCTTGTTCCAACTGCTGGATGCGGGTGATCGCATCTTCTGGAGATGGATTGCGGGGCGGTGGCTCAGAATATGTAGCCAAGACATTCATCCTTCGTGATTCGAACGAAGAAACTGTCCTGCTGACTGAGCTGGGGCTCATTCTTTTTGAAGAAGAGCTTGAGGAAGGATCACTATGCTGTCCTTTGCTTGAAGGAGCAGGGGATTCTTCTGAATGTCTTCTTGTCCTTGAGACGCTGCGGGTCATCGGACGTCGGACATGGATTTTTGTTGCTGATTTTTGGCGCCTTCTGGTTTTTCCAACCATATGGACGGCAGCAACTTGGTTGGGTCTTTCTTTTTCGACCCATTTGGGAGAGACTTGAAGTGTAGGAGGCTGGGTCCTTTGCTTCTCTAGTCTCTTTTGCCGGTATGACGCGCGGCGGCGTATGTGACGGGCAATTTGAGCTTCGGTCAGCTCTGGCTGGGCTTTGACGATGAAGGATGTGCTTCCTCGGGAGCTGCAGCCGAGCCTGTCTTCTTTGCAGCTGGGCAAGGACAGGATGCGAACCCTGTCCTTCGCCTGTTGCAGTGAAGCTTTGAATTTTTGGAGTTCGGCCCCTGTAGAGATGAAGGGTCGAACTGCAGGTTTGTAGGCCTTAACAGGTGCTTGTAGAGGCCTTGTGATGCATGACTTGATTTTGGGCTTGTAGGAACAAACCGGCTCATGCTGGGATGACTTGGAAGTCAGGTTGGAGATGGGTTTCTCCTCTTTCATGTAGGCAAGACGGTAGAACTGGTTCTCCTTGAGTGGGGCCAGGAATGCTGGCTTAGTGGATGTTTGGGACCTTCTTTGTTTTGGTAAAGGTCTTGGGGACCAACTCTTGGGATAGACCTGGTCGTTTGCAGATCGAGGCTTCGTGGGGGTGCCACGGGCTTCAGGCCTGCTGGTGCTCGCCTTTGGTGTCACGGTAGTGACACGTTGAGAGGCGAGTTTCTGCTTCTTGGAGGGAGCAGTTTGTTTCTCAGGAAGTGGGAATGGTCCCAGCGTCCCAAAGACGATAGTCCGGGGAGTCGAGGTCGACCCGGAGTTCAGAGAATTGCCGAGGGAGTTGATGCTTCGGCAGCTGATGGGGCGCTTGTAAGTGCGCGTGGTTTGCTTCTGTTGAAGCATGAGTTGGTGCTTGTTTTCATCGAAAGTAATGGTTAGTGAAGCTGCCATTGTTAGTTTTCGAAAATTTCTGAAACAAGACCACATCCATTAGTAATCACAAGAATATAATGATCATAAATGGAAAGTTCTATGGTTTCGTCTTTTCAAACTGCTAGAGGAAGATGACCCAAGCAACATGAAGAAGGCAAAGCGCCATAGAGGGTACAATTGTTCTGATCGCAGGTATGGTAAGCCCAGAATGGGCATCCTATTGACTGCTAGAAGCAATTTTGAACTCAAATTCGACTTATCGAGAAGCAGAGCTTGCTCGAGGTAAGAAGAATATAAAGTTGGAGTTACAGATGTGCCGGTCGCAATACAGTAGACCCTGAAAGGGCGTACTAGTACCGCTAGACACAAATGTTTTGAGACCGCATCTATGAGATGAGATTCTCTATTTTGAAAGGTCAAGATTGGATTCATCAAAGAGAGCAGATGGTATTCCGATCTGAACACGGGCTCAGCGATTTCCGCGAGCGCCAGTGCTCAGAAAGAAATGAACCATAATTTCTCGGATCTGAATCTAAAAATGACTAGTTTTTTTTTTTTTGAAAGGCCAATATCGGGTTCATCAAAGAGAGCAAAAGGCACTCCAATCTGAACACGGGCTCAGCGATTTCCGCGAGCGCCAGTGCTCAGAAAGGAGAAGACCAAGATTTCTCCAATCTAAACCCAAAATGACAGAAGTTTTTTTTTTTTTGAAGATTTTGAAGATTTTTTAAAAAAAAAATTTTTTTTTTACTTTTTTATTTATTTTTTATTTTTTTAAGATTTTTTTTTGAAATTTTTTTTATTTTTTATTTTTTATTTTAAATTTTTTATTTTTTTTTTAAATTTATTTTTTTGAAAAAAATTTATTTAAAAGACGAGAGAGTACACATAGGCCTCCTAACCCGGTCTTATGAAATCTTGATTGATAGAATTGCCCCCAGGTAAGGGTAGGATTACTTAATGAACCCGTTTGGAGGACCCTTGCCTAGAACAGTCAAGCTGTCTCCACACTCTGGACAAGGCTTTTCTTTGAATCAACCATGATCAAAGAACACAGTTGGTTTAACCTTAGCGGTCTATGTCTTTTTTTTTTTATATATATATATATATATTTTTTAATGAACTCCTCGAAGAGAAACGATGGCCCAAAACCTTAGTCGAACAGGCTCAACATTTCTGCAAGCACGATGAACGATGGGAACGGATCAAGGTTTCTCAATTTTGAATCCAAAATGAAAAAATCTAATTTTTATATATATATATATTTTTATTTTTAATGAACTCATCGAAGAGAAACGATGGCCCAAAACCTTAGTCGAACAGGCTCAACATTTCTGCAAGCGCGATGAACGATAGGAATGGATCAAGGTTTCTCAATTTTGAATCCAAAATGAGAAATCTAAATTTTTTTATATATATATATATATTTTTTTAATGAACTCATCGAAGAGAAACGATGGCCCAAAACCTTAGTCGAACAGGCTCAACATTTCTGCAAGCGCGATGAACGATAGGAACGGATCAAGGTTTCTCAATTTTGAATCCAAACTGAAAAATCTAATTTTTTTGTTTTTTTGTTTTTTTTTTTTTTTGAAAAGAGAAAGAGTGGAAATAAATTCAAAGAATTAGAAATTTCCAAACAAAAAATCTCATCTCATTTTTTTTTTTAAATCTTTAATGAACTCATCGAAGAGAAACGATGGCCCAAAACCTTAGTCGAACAGGCTCAACATTTCTGCAAGCGCGATGAACGATAGGAACGGATCAAGGTTTCTCAATTTTGAATCCAAACTGAAAAATCTGATTTTTTTGTTTTTTTTTTTTTTTTTTTTTTTGAAAAGAGAAAGAGTGGAAATAAATTCAAAGAATTAAAAATTTCCAAAAAATCTCATCTCATTTTTTTTAGATGCGGAATCCAACATAGGACACCAATTATAAAGTAGCCAAGGAATCGAGAAAAGAAATATAAGCATAGAGCAAAATATATGATATGCAAATATTTCATTTCTAGCATCGTGTTCTCAAATAAACGGGTCCCACCGGGTGTGCCAGCTTGATGGACCGCGCTCCTGCTCGGCTCTACCGAGGTCGGCGGACATGGGAGTCCGTCGGGTCCGACCCTTTCGTAACCGGGGGGCAAGGGCGTGCATCAACATTTCTTTTTTTGTGTGGGTGTACCAGATTTTCTATTTTACTTGGAATTGCAAGTGGTGATCCGGAGATCAACCTTCGCAAGTAAAAAGGAAATCAACTTCTTTCAAGTTTTCCATTGCACATATATTTAAGAAAAGAGACATTTTCTTGGTTTGCCGTGAAAGGCGATTTTTTGGCATTTATAGCCGATTTGGCGTTTATAGCCGATTTTTGGCGTTTATAGCCGATTTTGGCATTTATAGCCGATTTACAATCCTTATCAATAATGAAAGACAAGAGTTGTGATTTTTGTCTCTTTTGAAAAAATACAAACTACAATGAAAAGCAAGAAAAGGAGGATCTAACTTATCAGGAGATTGTGGGGGACCCGTTTAGATTGACGGTCGCAAGCCATATGTGGGCTTCGCCATCATCCATGCAGATGAGAACAGAGGATGCTATTGATTCGCTTGGCTTGGCTATAACCTCAGGTTTTTAGAGAACAAAGACCAAAAGAAGGTCCTATGTCCAATGAAAAGCCGAGTAGACGGGCTTGAAAAGCCATGTCTAAGCCATTGGCGGCAGAAGGAGAAGGCAAGGACCTTGGGGGGGGGGTACCCCCCAAGGGACTTTTGTCACCTTGTAGCGGTGGTCGGTGTAGGATTTCCGCAGAGTTTTCTCTCTTAGATTTCTGATGCCTCTTTCTGTCTGAGTTTCCGGATTTTCTGCAGTCTATTGTCTGTGTGTCTGCTGTTCTTTCTTCTTGGAGAGCTCTCCTATTTATAGGCTTTTAGGTAGCCATTTAGGAGGGTTTATGAGCCTTGATTGTCATAAAGCTACATAAAGGGAGGAGTTACAAAATTGAATTCTTTATTTTGTAACTCCTTTTTCTTGGCTTCTGATTGGCCGGAGGTGATTGAGGGCATTTAATCGCCTTTAATCGCCATGATGGGAGGAGTTTCATAGGTTAAATGCCATGAATCTCTTGACTTGTAACTCCCGGATGCTTGCTTCTGATTGGTCCGTCCGAAGAAATGGATTAATGACTGTAATAAAGCTAGTCAATTAATCGCATTAAGTGGTCGCCGAGGATCTGAAGAGTCGCGGGCCGTGCCGTGTCTTTTAGGATTCTTCTGGCGATGATCATCGATGAGTCTTCATGTAGATCGACATCGGATGACCATGTAATTTCAGGTGTTTGTTGCCAACAGCAGGTCGGTACCATCTGTCCTGTCGATTTCTCGATCGGTCGGGTAGAAAGCACACTTTTTTTGGTTGACCGGGTGGCGATCAATATTGTTTTCGATACTCTTGATGATTGACCCGTGTTTTGGATGGATGTCAGACGATTTGGTGTCTCAAAAGTATGAATTTTGGAAAATACCAGAGGCTGGGCGCTTCGAATCGCAAAAAAAACGGCGAAAACCGGGGTTTCCGGGGCCTTCCCGGTGACCCCGGGCTCCAGGGTCGCCGGCGGCCCTGGGCCAGGGTCGCAGGGGTCTGCGACCTTGGGGCGGTTTTCCCCCTTTTTGTCCCGTTTTGTGTCCGTTTTTGCTGTTTTTCGATTCTTTCTTCTTCTGTATTTTTCCTTGACATTTTTGACCATTTATTGGCCTGATTTCCCTATAAGAAACCTGATGAGAATCCTTGCATTTTATTTTGCAAAGTTTCCAATTTCCTGAGAAAGCCGAAGACTTTGTCGCGCAGAGCTGCCGATTTTCCGTCAGAAGCTGAAACTGGGTCAAACAATGTCGGAATGACCTGAAATCTGGTGTGTCCTGAGCAATAAATAAGACCAACCATAGGCTTTTGTTTAAGTTTTGAAGCCGTTTGGGGTCCTATCACCAGTAGACTCGCTTTTGTCGCGATGAAGATGTCGCGGTTTGATGTGCGGTCAATCGATGTCCGATTGACTTGAAATTTGACAGGGAACCCATTGGAGTCATTTTAAGATGATCTATAGGCTCTGTCTTGGAAACCATGGTCCCTGAGAGCTTTGCCGCCGAGAGGCCTGATTTGGCTTCCGAGCGTCAAACTATGGTCAAATGTTGTCGAAATGACCTGAAATTTAACGTGCAGCCCTTTGTAAGCATTTTGAAGCCGTCCATGTGCTCTATCTGATGAGTGATGGCCTCGGTGGTTCTTGCTGCCGAGAGGCTTGATTTAGCTGTTCGAGGGTTGATGTAGGGTCAAACGTTGTCGGTTTGACTCGGAACTTGACGTGGAGCCTTTTGGATGTATTTTGAGACCATCCATCGGCTCTGATCGAAGATTTGGTGTCTCCGATGCTTTCGCCGCCGAGAGCTCCTTTTCGGCTGTCGGAGAAGCGAAGTTAGGCCAAATGATTTTGAAATGGCCTGAAACTTCTTGTGTACTCCTCTTTTGGCTGTCTTGAAAGATCTTGCAGTTTTTGTTTGATTCTGACAAGATTTGATTTTTTGGAAGTAGCATTGCCTATTTATAGCAGGTTGCGACTTCATGTAGCTCTTTGGATCTTGAAGAGGCAAAGTGACATTTTTGGTGTCAACAATAGGGGGCCCAAGCCGAACCAAAAAAGCAGCAGCCTGCAGTTCGGTACACAGGTAGGAGTAAAGAGCTGGCACCAAAGCAATCTGCTCTCCAAACGCCATTTGACAAGCCGAAAAAATACAATGTGGCTCGATGTGCGTTCCATCTCCTCCAGCAAAAATAGCCTCACCAAGCCAATAAGTGAGGTAAACAGCGAGATCTCTCCGCAGTGCAATATCAGGACATATGGCATTTGTACTCGCACAGAAATCTCTCAACTCTTCTTGCATAGCCAAGATCTTCTTCGAACTTGGAACCTGAGCCCTGGCTTCCTGGATCACAATATCAGAAGACTCTCTGCTATCAAAAAAGTTGGGGAACGAAGAGCTAGAACTCTTCCAACTGCTGGATCTAACTTTCAAACCCTACTTCTCCCTCAAAAAATCATAGAAGGCGACGAGCTGAAAGTACAGAGCCTTGAACTCCTCAGACTGCTCCTCAAGGACGCTGTCGATCGGCATAAACTCCTCATAGAGTTTGCCAAGGATGGGTAATCCAGTAATGGCGCTCAGCTCCTTCAAAGAGAAACCAATCTCACCATTTGTCACAACGAAGGAATTGGTTTGTGGGAGGAATGACTCTAGCATAGCCATGAAGGCCTCGTCGGAAAAGATCACGGTCTCCCTAAAGGTGCGGACCGCATCAAAAATCCTGGCTTCCTTCAAAACGGCGCCACCAATCAGCAGGACGCGATCAGTCCACGGCTTCCACTCGGAGTCAGTATTGAAATGGCCACGAAGTCGAAAAGGCTTTATCCAATTGCTGGCATCACCGCTGAAAATACCAAGGCCCACCGGTCTCAAATCGACCGGCAGATAATTAGAGCCCTAGTAGCCACTGGATGGCATCAACAGGTCCATGTCAGCAGGCGACCTCTCCGTATATCTAGGAGAACTGCCAACAAAAACCCCGGTCTTGATTACATTTGTCCTTCTCACCCAGCTTGGAGGATCTTCCCTCTTAGAGCACATGGGGGCAAGGCTCATGATCGAGACGGTGCGATCAAATGTCGACCGGGTAGCAACAGTCTTCTTCTCACCATCTGCTGTGAAAGAAAACTGAAAACATCTCCTCTAGTATGTCATGTCATCAAGGACGGCATCACCAAAGAAGAAGGTAGGCTTGGGTAAAACACTCTGATCTCCCATCACCCATGGACGACTGCTTACCATGATCTTAATGAATTCCTCTCCCTTGAGAGCGATCAGTCGCTGCCTCATCTTATCTCTGTTGAGGGAGTCGCACTCTTCCAGATTTCTCTCAACATACTAAACCTTCTCAAAGGCCTGCTGAACGGCCGGATTAGAAGATCTAGCAGATCGACGAGGTATGCTTGTAGCAGGCTCTTTACCCTTGTTCGTTCTAGAAGAACCACCTGCAAAGGATGGAAAAGAAAAAGATCAAACATCAAAATGACAGAATCTCGCTAAAAAAAATCTGGCGAAATTTTGACATGATGCCGGGGCAATTCCGAAGAAAAGGAACTATCCCGAAAGAAATAGAAAGCTTGAAGATGGGCTCAACATTGTTGCGAGCTCTGAAACTCCAAACTTTCGAAACCTCAAAGTCTCCTCAAAATCAGGAAGGGCTCAACATCGCTGCGAGCTCCAAATTCCTAAATTTGCGAAAACTTTCAGGTATGCTATCACATCATGCAACAATTCAATTTACAAAAAAAAATATATACATGCATGAACATCTTGGTTTGCCAAAAAAAAATGCATTATCATGATGAGCAAAAAATAAAGAAGAAAAAGGAAACTTTCTCAATAAAAAAGGGGAGAAAGAAAACGAAAAAAAAAAAAGAAAAGAAAAAGGGGCTGGCCCACAGGCCACGTGGCCGTACGGATCTGTCCGTACGGCCCACAAAAAGAAAAAAAAACATGCAAAAGAAAGCATGAGAAAAAAAAAAGAAAAAACATGTAAAAAAAAGGGAGCAAAACACGTGGAAAATAAAAAAAAAAAAGAAAAGAAAGAAAAAAAAAAAAACTTTTTTTCTACAATGGGGTTTTCTTGAAAAAGGGAACTTACTTGAAGCCATTGATAGAGAAGAAGAATAAAAGTCTTGAAGATCTTGAAAAAGAAGAACTCTTGGTCTTGAAGCCCTCTTGGGATTGTTGCAAAAGAAAGCAATAAGAGCAAGAGATCCAACCTCTTCCTTGCTTTTATAGAAGATAGCAAACCAAAGAAGGAAAGAAGAAATAGGTAAGAGTTACTAATTAGTAACCTTACCGAAAGAAAGAAATTAGAAAGATTCTTTCCCAAAAGAAAGATATCTTGAGGGATTCTCTCCCAAAAAGAAATCAATGAGAGATTTTCTCCCAAAAGATAGGATCAATGAAAGATTCTTTCCCAAAGGAAGATATCTTGAGATATTCTCTCCCAAAATAAAGGGAACATGAGAGATTCTCTCCAAGTAAAGATATTCTTAGATATTCTCTATCCAAAGGAGATATTTTTCGATATTCTTTACAAAAATGACACCATATGAGATCTAAGCCATTTCAAAAGCTTAAGGTCCCATGGGTTAGCCCATATGAGCCAGGTTTGACCACCTAGGCACTAAAAAAAATAAATAAATTTGGGCTTTTAGTCAAAGATAAATCCCTCTTACCAAGAGCATACAAAAATGGTTCCATGCCTCTTTTGAGTTGATTCGACCATACAAAAGAGAATTCCACGCCCCATGAGCTTCCAAAAATCAAACCATCTAGCCTCATCTACCAAATTGAGCCAAAATCTTGAAATTGACATTCCGCAAAAATCCAAACCAAATCCTGGTCCCCAAACTTGCCACATACAGCTTGTTAGGTCACAAGACCAAAACCAAAAACCAAAATTGATCCCCCAACATTCCACATACAGCTTGTTGGGTCACACGGTCAAAACCAAACCCGACCCCCTAACCTGCCACATACAGCCTGTTAGGTCACAAGGTCAAAATCCAAATCTACTTCCCTGATGTCATCTTCAAAACTTTGCCTCGAGATGGTAAGTGATCCCTTTCACTACCATAAAATTCCCCTGGAAGCTCAAAAGGCTACAAATAACCAAAAAGAAAGACTGCTCAAAGACTCTTGGTCAAGTCATAGGCTCTCCTTGACAAATCTCTTCGAGGCACATCGACTACAAAAGTCAAACAACTCGTCGCTGCACCTCGAGGGGGCATTTGTTGACACCAAAAATGTCACTTTGCCTCTTCAAGATCCAAAGAGCCACATGAAGTCGCAACCTGCCATAATTAGGCAATGCTACTTCCAAAAAATCAAATATTGTCAGAATCAAACAAAAACTGCGAGATCCTTCAAGCCAGCCAAAAAAGAGTACACAAGAAGTTTCGGGCCATTTCAAAATCATTTGGCCTAACTTCGCTTCTCCGGCAGCTGAAAAGGAGCTCCCGGCGGCGAAAGCATCGGAGACACCAAATCTTCGATCAGAGCTGATGGATGGTCTCAAAATACATCCAAAAGGCTCCACGTCAAGTTCCGAGTCAAACCGACAACGTTTGACCCTACATCAACCCTCGAATAGCTAAATCAAGCCTCTCGGCGGTGAGAACCACCGAGGCCATCACTCATCAGATAGAGCACATGGACGGCTTCAAAATGCTTACAAAGGGCTACACGTCAAATTTCAGGTCATTTCGACAACATTTGACCAGACTTTGACGCTCGGAAGCCAAATCAAACCTCTCGACGGCGAAGCTCCCCGAGACCATGGTTTCCAAGACAGAGCCTATGGATCATCTTAAAATGACTCCAATAGGTTCCCTGTCAAATTTCAAGTCAATCGGACATCGGTTGACCGCACATCAAGCCGCGACATCTTCATCGCGACAAAAGCAAGTCTACTGGTGATAGGACCCCAAACGGCTTCAAAACTCAAACAACAGCCTATGGTTGGTCTTATTTATTGCTTAGCAAGCTTCACACCAAATTTCAGTTCATTTCGACATCGTTTGACCCAGTTTCAGCTTCTGACGGAAAATCGGCAGCTCTGTGCGACAAAGTCTTCGGCTTTCTCAGAAAATTAGAAACTTTGCAAAATAAAATGCAAGGATTCTCATCAGGTTTTCTATAGGGAAATCAAGCCAATAAATGACCAAAAATGTCAAGGAAAAATACAGAATAAAAAAGAATAAAAAAAACAGCAAAAACGGACTCAAAACGGGACAAAAGGGGGGAAAACCACCCCATGGTCGCAGACCCCTGCGACCCTGGCCCAGAGTCGCCGGGAGGGCCTCGGAAACCCCGTTTTCCTCCTTTTTTCGCGATTCAAAGCGTCCGGCCTCTGGTATTTTCCAAAATTCATACTTTTTGAGCCACCAAATCCTTTGACAACCGTAAAAAACACGGGTCAATCATCAAGAGTATCAAAATCAACATTAATCGCCAACCGGTCAACCAAAAAAAGTGTGCTTTCTACCCGACCGATCGAGAAATCGACAGGATAGATGGCACCAACCCGCTGTTGGCAATCAACACCTGAAGTTACATGGTCATCCGATGTCGATCTACATGAAGATCCATCGATGATCATCGCCAGAAGAATCGCAAAAGACGAGGCACGGCCCGCGACTCTTCAACTGCTCGGCGACCACTTAATGCGATTAATTGACTAGCTTTATTACAGTCATTAATCCATTTCTTTGGACGGCCCAATCAGAAGCAAGCATCCGGGAGTTACAAGTCAAGAGATTCATGGCATTTAACCCATGAAACTCCTCCCATCATGGCGATTAAAGGCGATTAAATACCCTCAATCTCCTCCGGCCAATCAGAAGCCAAGAAAAAGGAGTTACAAAATAAAGGAATTAAATCCTGTAACTCCTCCCATTATGCGGCTTAATGACAATAAAAGCCCATAAACCCTCCTAAATGGCTACCAAAAAGCCTATAAATAGGAGAGCACTCCAAGAAGAAAGGACAGCACAGACAACACAGAAAACACACAACAGACTGCAGAAAATCCAGAAACTCAGACAGAAAAAGGCATCAAAGAGAGAAAACTCTGCGGAAATCCTACACCGACCACCACTACAAGGTGACAAAAGTCCCTTGGGGGGTACCCCCCCAAGGTCTTTGCCTTCTCCTTCTGCCTCCAATGGCTTAGACGTAGCTTTTCAGCCCTTCTACTTAGTTTTTTATTGGACATAGGACCTCCTTTTGGTCTTTGTCCTCTAAAAACCTGAGGTTATAGCCAAGCCAAGCGAATCAATAGCATCCTCTGTTCTCATCTGCATGGATGATGGCGAAGCCCACATATGGGTTGCTACCGTCAATCTGAACGGGTCCCCCACAATCTCCTGAGAAGTTAGATCCTCCTTTTCTTGCTTTTCATTGTAGTTTGTATTTTTTTTTTGAAGAGACAAAAATCAAAACTCTTGTCTTTCATTATTGATAAGGATTGTAAATCGGCTATAAACGCCAAAAATTGGCTATAAACGCCAAAATCGGCTATAAATGCCAAAAAAAATCGCCTTTCACGGTAAATCAAGAAAATGTCTCTTTTCTTAAATATATGTGCAATGGAAAACTTGAAAGAAGTTGATTTCCTTTTTACTTGCGAAGGTTGATCTCCGGATCACCACTTGCAATTCCAAGTAAAATAGAAAATCTGGCACACCCACACCAAAAATCTTGATGCTCGCCTCTGCCCCCTGGTTACGAAAGGGTCGGACCCAAACGGACTCCCACGTCCGGCAACCTCGGCAGAACCGAGCGGAAGCGCTGTTCCATCAACCTTCATTTTGGAAAGGTTCAAGCAGGGAGTTTGATGAAGAAGCATCCGATCTATGGAAGAAGATCGGCCTTTCCTTTTTTGAAGTTGCTGGAACAACAAAGGAAGCAGGCGGAGGATCTTCTACGTCAGCAGGTGTCTCCATTGGAGTAAGAGCAGGCAAAACTTGATGAGTATTGCCTTGGCTTGATGATGTGTCATTTTCTGGCTATGAATCTGCATCCGTGTCTTGCATGATGGACACGAGAGAGACAACAAATTTGCCCCCAAGCTTTTGCTTTGCCTTATTCACTTTAGTTGTGATGACCCAAGGCTTTGAGGGTTTGAGGGAGATGACGAAGGGAGATTGAGTACTCTCTTCGGATTTGCCGGATGGTTTGTTTTCTTGCGGTGATTGTTGAGGAGCCTTGCCTTTATCTTTCTGGAGATTTTTGACAAAGGGTGTTATTTCTTTCTCCCCTTCTTCTTTTTCACGTTCATACATTTGCGAGTCCGCAAAGTGAACTTCTTTACCTTTGAAGGGTTTTTTGTCTGCAAAGACTCGATATATCATGCCGTCGTTGACGACGAATTTTATGCATTCATGTAGAGTTAAAGGGACAACACCATTCTCGTGTATCCAAGGGCGTCCGAGAAGGATGTTGTATCATGAAGGTGTTTTTATTGCATACACAATTACCCTAGAGATAAGATCACTGATTTGTAACTTGAACCTGGTTTTCCCGATAGGCCTTTGAGTGCTCCCATCGTATCCAAAGATAGATACAGATGTGTGGATCAGCTTGCTGGGTCGGATGCCCCACTCTTCGAGAGCCGAAGTGGAGATGAGGTTGAGTGTAGAACCTGGGTCGATCTGAACTCTGTGTATAGGCATTTCCTTGATGTACCCTGTGAAGTACAGGGGTCGGTTGTGCCTTGTTTTGCCAAGTAGGAGGTCTTCCTTAGTGAAGGCGATGGTTGCACTTGCTGTTTTTTGAACCGAGAGGCGTTCGATGCATGATCCCTCCGTTTTCTTCTTTTCTCCCTTTGAGGAAGTTTCTGAGTTTTTGACTCGGTAGTCCATTTCAGTTTGGAGGACTTGCAGGGCATGTCTGTCGACATCCTCATTCAGTTTTTGTAATTCTGAAATGAGATTATCACGAGTGCATGGAGACATTCGTAACAAATCTAGGATGTGCAGTCATCATGTATGTGTTTGAAGTGCTTGATCAAGTCATACTTGCAAGCCTCCTTGGGGCCTGCTGTTCATCATTGTTGCCACTGGGGGCGCTTACAACATCTTTTCCCAAAGGATTTACATAAGTAAAGGAAGATTGGTTGTAATTTTTATGGTAGTCCTGGCCAGAGTGGGTGCCTCTACCAACTTTGAGAGCTTCTTGAGAAGGGTCTTCATTTGGAAGATCGTCTTCAAGATCAAGAGGCTATCGTTTCTAATTTACTGGGGATGTGTATGCAGCAGAGTTGCCATCCTCAGTGATTGTGTTGCACGGAGCATTTTCCGGGAACAAGTCTTGAATAACATCCAGCAACTTTTCTTCTTCGTTGACCGATTCATCGTCCCGAGCATCAATAGCTGGGGCTTCTTCGTGATGATCAGTTAGGAAGAGTGTGAGTTCTAAAGTCACAGTTGATGGACCGCGCATTCCTTGCTCGGTGCTACCGAGGTCCGCGGACGTGGGAGTCATTTTGATCCGACCCTTTCGCGCCGGGGGGGCAGGAGCGGGTATCAACATTTTTTTGTGTGGGTGTGCCAGATTTTCTATTTTTACTTGGAATTGTAAGTGGTGATCCGGAGATCGACCTTCGCAAGAAAAACGGAAATCAACTTCTTTCAAGTTTTCCATTGCACATATATTTAAGAAAAGAGACATTTTCTTGATTTGCCGTGAAAGGCGATTGTTTTGGCATTTATAGCCGATTTTGGCGTTTATAGCCGATTTTTTGCGTTTATAACCAATTTACAATTCTTATCAATAATGAAAGACGAGTTGTGATTTTTGTCTCTTTTAGAAAAATACAAACTACAATGAAAAGCAAGAAAAGGAGGATCTAACTTCTTAGGAGATTGTGGGGGACCGGTTCAGATTGATGGTCGCAAGCCATATGTGGGCTTCGCCATCATCCATGCAGATGAGAACAGAGGATGCTCTTGATTCGCTTGGCATGGCTATAACCTCAGATTTTTAGAGGACAAAGACCAAGAGAAGGTCCTATGTCCAATAAAAAGCTAAGTAAACGGGCTGAAAAGCCACGTTAAGCCATTGGAGGCAAAAGGAGAAGGCAAGGACCTTGGGGGGGTACCCCCCAAGGGACTTTTGTCACCTTGTAGTGGAAGCCGATGCAACTTTCGTAGAGTTTTCTCTCTTTTTTTCTCTTAGATTTCTGATGCCTTTTTTTGTCTGGATTTCCGGATTTTCCGAAGTCTATCTGGAATGCTTGGATGCTCTCCTATTTATAGGCTTTTGGTAGCCATTTAGGAGAGTTTATGGGCTTTTATTTTCATTAAGCCGCATAATGGGAGGAGTTACAGGGTTTAATTCCTTCATTTTGTAACTCCTTTTTCTTGGCTTCTGATTGGCCGGTGGAGATTGAGGGCATTTAATCACCTTTAATCGCCATGATGGGAGGAGTTTCATGGGTTAAATGCCATGAATCGATTGACTTGTAACTCCCATTTGCTTGCTTCTGATTGGGCCGTCCAGAGAAATGAATTAATGACTGCAATAAAGCTAGTCAATTAATCGCATTAAGTGGTCGCCGAGCAGTTGAAGAGTCGCGGGCAATGCCGCGTCTTTTGGGATTCTTCTGGTGATGATCATCGATGGATCTTCATGTAGATCGACATGGGATGACCATGTAACTTCAGGTATTGGTTGCCAACAGCGGGTCGGTGCCATCTGTCCTGTCGATTTCTCGATCGGTCGGGTAGAAAGCACACTTTGTTTTGGTTGACCGGTTGGCGATCAATGTTGATTTTGATACTCTTGACGATTGACCCGTGATTTTGACGGATGTCAAAGTATTTGGTGCCTCAAAAGTATGAATTTTGGAAAATCCCAGGAGTTGGACGCTTCGAATCGTGAAAAATGATGAAAAATGGGCTTTCCGGGGCGAACCCAATGATTCTAGGCTCCATGGTCGCCAGCGACCATGGACCAGGGTCGCAAAGGCCTGCGACCCTGGGCTAGGGTCGCGGGGGTCTGCGACCCTGGGGGGGATTTTTCCCCTTTTGTCCCATTTTGCAGCCGTTTTTTATATTTTTCGATTCTTTTTTCTTCTGTGTTTTTTCTTGAGATTTTTGATCATTTATTGGCCTGATTTCCCTGTAGAAAACTTGATGAGAATCCTTGCATTTTGGAGTGCAAAGTTTCCAATTTTTCGGGAAAGCCGAAGACTTTCTCGCGTAGAGCTGCCGATTTTCCGTCAGAAGCTGAAACTGGGTCAAATTATGTCGGAATGAACTGAAATTTTGGGTGAAGCCTCCTGAGCAATAAATAAGACCAACCATAGAATTTTGTTTGAGTTTTGAAGCCATTTGGGGTCCTATCGCCAGTAGACTTGTTTTTGTCGCGAGGGGGATGTCGCGCTTTAATGTGAGGTCAATCGGTGTCCGATCGACTTGAAATTTGACAGGGAACCTATTGGAGTCATTTTGAGATGATCCATAGGCTCTGTCTTGGAAACCATGGTCCCGGGGAGTTTCGCCGCCAAGAGGCCTAATTTGGCTTCCGAGCGTCAAAGTCTGGTCAAATGTTGTCGAAATGACCTGAAACTTGACGTGTTGCCCTCTGTAAACATTTTGAAGCCGTCCATGTGCTCTATCTTATGAGTGATGGCCATGGTGGTTCTCACCGCCGAGAGACTTGATTTAGCTGTTCGAGGGTTGATGTAGGGTCAGAAGTTGTCGGTTTGACTTGGAACTTGACGTAGAGCCTTTTGGATGTATTTTGAGACCATCCATAGGCTCTGATCGAAGATTTGGTGTCTCCAATGCTTTCGCCGCTGGGAGCTCATTTTTAGCTGTCGGAGAAGCAAAGTTAGGCCAAATGATTTTGAAATGGCCCGAAACTTCTTGTGTACTCCTCTTTTGACTGTCTTGAAGGATCTTGCAATTTTTGTTTGATTCTGATAAGATTTGATTTTTTGGAAGTAGCATTGCCTATTTATGGTAGGCTGCGACTTCATGTAGCTTTTGGATCTTGAAGAGGCAAAATGACATTTTTGGTGTCAACAAATGCCCCCTCGAGGTACAGCGACGAGTTGCTTAACTTTTGTAGTCGATGTGCCTCAAAGAGATTTCTGAATGAGAGCTTGTGACTTGACCAAGAGTCTTTGAGCAGTCTTTCTTTTGGTGTTGTAGCCTTTTGAGCTTCCAGGGGAATTTTATGGTAGTGAAAGGGATCACGTACCATCTCGAGGCAAAGTTTTGAAGATGGCATCAGGGATGTGATTTAGGTTTTTGTTTTGACCTTGTGACCTAACAAGCTGTATGTGGCAGGTTACGGGGTTGGGTTTGATTTTTACCGTGTGACCCAACAAGATGTATTTGGAATGTTGGGGGGTCAATTTTGGTTTTGATCTTGTGACCTAACAGGCTGTATGTGGCAAGTTAGGGGATCAGGTTTTGGTTTTTGGTTTTGGTCTTATGACCTGACAAGCTGTATGTGGCAAGTTAGGGGACGAGGTTTTGGTTTGGATTTTTGTGGAATGTCAATTTCAAGATTTTGGCTTAATTTGGTATGAGGCTGGATGGTTTGATTTTTGGAAGCTCATGGGGCTTGAAATTCTTTTTTGTATGGTCCAATCAACTCAAAAGAGGCATGGAACCATTTTTGTAAGCTCTTGGTAAGAGGGATTTCTCTTTGACTAAAAGCCCAAATATTTTTTTTTTAGTGCCTAGGTGGTCAAACCTGGCTCATATGGCCTAACCCATGGGACCTTAAGCTTTTGAAATGGCTTAGATCTCATATGGTGTCATTTTTATAAAGAATATCTAAAAATATTTCTTTTGGATAGAGAATATCTAAGAATATCTTTATTTGGAGAGAATCTCTCATGTTCCCTTTATTTTGGGAGAGAATATCTCAAGATATCTTTCTTTGGGAGAGAATATCTCAAATCTCCTATATTTTGGGAGAAAATCTCTCATTGATTTCTTTTTGGGAGAGAATCCCTCAAGATATCTTTCTTTTGGGAAGAAAGAGTCTTTCTAATTTCTTTCTTTTGGTAAGGTTACTAATTAGTAAAACTTACCTCTTTCTTCTTTCCTTCTTTGGTTTGCTCTCTTCTATAAAAGCAAAGAGGAGGTTGGATCTCTTGCTCTTATTGCTTTCTTTTGCAACAATCCCAAGAGGGCTTCAAGACCAAGAGTTCTTCTTCTTCAAGACTGTCTTTTTCTTCTCCATCAATGACTTCAAGTAAGTTCCCTTTTTCAAGAAAACGCCATTGTAGGAAATAGGATGATAAAAAAGTTATTTCTTTTCTTTTTGTTTCTTTCTTTTCTTTTCTTTTTCATGTGTTTTCTCTTCTTTTTTTTTGGGCCGTACGGACAGATCCGTACGGATCTGGCCATACGGCCACGTGGCCTGTGGGCCAGTCCCTCTTTTTTTTTTTGTTCTTTTCTTTCTCCCCTTTGTTTTGAGAAAGTTCGTTTCTTTTTTTTTTTGCTCATCACGATAATGCATTTTTTTGGCAAACCAAGATGTTCATGCATGCATTTTTTTTATGAATTTGTAGCATGATGTGATAGCATACCTAAAAGTTTTTGCAAATTTGGGAATTTGGAGCTCGCAGTGATGTTGAGCCCTTCCTGATTTTGCAGAGACTTTGAGGTTTCGAAAGTTTGGAGTTTCAGAGCTCGCAGCAATGTTGAGCCCATCTTCAAGCTTTCTATTTCTTTCGGGGTATTTCCTTTTTCTTTGGAATTGCTCCGAAGTCATGTCAAAAGTTCACCAGTTTTTTTTTAACGAAATTCTGTCATTTTAATGATTGATCTGTTTCTTTTCCAACCTTTGCAGGTGGTTCCTCCAGAACGAACAAGGGTAAAGAGCCTGCTACAAGCGTACCTCATCGATCTGCTAGATCTTCCAATGCGGCCGTTCAACAGGCCTGGGAGAAGGTCCAGTATGTTGAGAGAAACCTCGAAGAGTACAACTCCCTCAACAGAGATGAGATAAGGCAGCGACTAATCGCTCTCAAGAGTGAGGAATTTTATAAGATTATGGTAAGCGGTCGTCCATGGGTGATAGACGATCAGAGGGTTTTGCCCAAGCCTACCTTCTTCTTTGGTGATGCAGCCCCTGATGACATGACATGCCAGAGGAGATGTTTTAAGTTCTCTTTCACAGCTGATGGTGAGAAGAAGACCGTTGCTACCCGGTCAACGTTTGATCGCACCATCTCGATCATGAGCCTTTCTCCCACGTGCTCTAAGAGGGAAGATCCTCCAAGCTGGGTGAAAAGGACAAGTGTAATCAAGACCGCGGTTTTTGTTGGTGGTTCTCCTGGATATGCGGAGAAATCGCCTGCTAACATGGACATTTTGACGCCGGCCAGCTGCTACCAGGCCTCTGATTATCCATCGGTCGATTTAGGATGGGTGGGCCTTTGCATTTTCAGTGGTGACGGCAGCAATTGGGTGAAGCCTTTTCGACTTCGTGGCCGTTTCAGTGCTGGCTCCTAGTGGAAGTCGTGGACTGATCGTGTCCTGCTGATTGGTGGCGCCGTTTTGAAGGAATCAAGGATTTTTTATGCGGTCTGCACCTTTAGGTAGACCGTGATCTTTTCCGACGAGGCCTTCATGGCTATGTTGGAGTCATTCCTTCCACAAACCAATACCTTCGTTGTGACGAATGGTGAGATTGGTTTTTCTTTGAAGGAGCGAGCACCATTACTGGATTGCCCATCCTTGGCAGACTCTATGAGGAGTTTATGCCGATCAACGGCGTCCTTGAGGAGCAGTCAGAGGAGTTCAGGCTTTTGTACTTTCAGCTCGTCACCTTCTATGATTTTTTGAAGGAGAAGGAGGGCTCAAAAGTAAGATCCAGCAGTTCGAAGGGTTTTAGCTCTTCTTCTCCCAACTTCTTTGAAAGTGGGAAGCCTTCTGATAGCATGACCTGGGAAGACAGGGCTAAGGATCCGGGTTAGAAGAAGATTTCGGCTATGCAAGAAGAGTTGAGAGATTTCTTTGCGAGTACAAACGCCATATGTCCTGACATTGCACTGCGGAGAGATCTCGCTGTTTACCTCACTTAAGGTGAGGCCGTTTTTGCTGGAGGAGATGGAATGCACATCAGGCCACATTGTATTTTTTAGGCTTGATAGATGGCGTTTGGAGAGCAGCTTGCTTTGGTGCCGGCTGTTTACTCCTATCTATGTAACGAACTACAGGATGCTGCTTTTTTGGTTAGGCTTAGGCTTCCCATGAACAGGGTATTTTCAGCCCACATTCTCTATTCGTGGTATGTATATCACTGTCCTGGCTTCCACTGGCTGGGTGCTGTACAGGATGATGATCCTCTCATGATTCGACTGGCTAAGGGCAAAGCCGTATCCGAATCACTTTCGTTTGCCCGCATGAGGATCCGACGGTTCAGGGACGTCGAGATGGGGCAATCTTCAGTGAAGCTTTCTCCGGAGTTGCGGAAGAAGGCTTTTGACTTTGGTGCCTCCCGAGATTCTACCAGGGCAGGGTCGGGAAGGCATTACTCCTTGACAAATGCAGAGAAGGAGTGGCTTTTCAGCATACGTGTCGGCACGATGGTATACCTGTTGGAATTTGAGATGACTTGAGAAGCTTTATGAAGAATTGAAGTGATTAGTATCTCAAGCATTGTTTTGAGTTGGAATTATTGTCAACACAATGTCACAAGCATGATGA
This sequence comes from Litsea cubeba, assembly GCA_012931725.1. Taxonomy (NCBI): domain Eukaryota; kingdom Viridiplantae; phylum Streptophyta; class Magnoliopsida; order Laurales; family Lauraceae; genus Litsea; species Litsea cubeba. The sequence goes on from CM022952.1 coordinate 39,332,943, forward strand.
TAATAGGTTGGTGTTGATAGAGCTTAAAAGAAAAATCAGAGTTGAAACAGTTCAGGAATTCAGAATTCCTGAAGCAGAGTGTGCGGTCGACCGGGCACCCCATGCGGTCGACCGAGCAAGAGAAACCTGCAGAAAAAGTTTCAGGTAGCTCCCAGTTATTTTCGTGACACAGTGTGTCGTCGGTCGACCGAGACCCCAGGATGTCGACCGAGCGCGACAATTATCTGCTTCCAGACTGTGTATGATGTCGACCGAGCAAGGCAGGATGTCGACCGAGCACGGGAACCAGAGTTGCGCAGAAACAAAAGTCTTGCACGAAAATTCAGGATTCTCATCTATTTCGTTTGGGACTCTTTCTAAACGAATTGTAGCCTATTTTGAACACTCTTAAGGGTTACCATAACCTATATAAAGGCATGTTTGGTTCGTTTTTAAGAAGAAAAAAGAGAGAAAGAAGAGAAGAGAAAAGAGAAGAAAAGAGAGAGAGTTTTGGAGAGAAGAGAGTGCTGTTGCTGTGTGCAGTCTTGTTACAAGTTTCTACAGCAAGTGTGGACGAGGATGTGCTCTTGAAGATGGTGTTTCGTCCATAAGATAAGTGTCTCTCTGTTTATGCTTTAATTTCAATTTGTAAGGGATTGAGAGAGAGAGATTGTAGAGGGGAAGGGCTGTAGAAAAAGGTTTCTACTCTTATTCTGTAGAACATCAAGTTGGTGCTTGGTGTCTGGGGTTTGGTGATCCTATCTGTTGGTGCAGATAAATTGTAAAGGGAGTAGGTGCTTCCTAGATAGTTGGTCCTATCTGAAACTAAAGGGAGTCGGTGCTTCCTAGATAGTTGGTGCTATCTGAAACTAAGGGTTGGTGCTCTTTGTCGTTGGTGCGACTAAATAGATTCAGATCTGTCCCGGATTGGTGTTCGGACAGTCTTTGAACCGTGGATGTAGCCTTTCGGTGAACCACGTTAAATCTGGTGTCCTTGTGTGATTTGATTTGCTTTTGTTGTTAAATTGGACCTGTTTTTAAAGAATCACTGATTCACCCCCCCCCCCATCTCAGTGATCGCGATATCTAACAATACCGTAGACATCTTTTCGTCGATATCGAACCGTATGTGCCTTCTCATTTTGCACTGCAGTTAGGCTTTTCTCAAGGCGTTGTTGGAGCGCCTTCGAGTATGGTGAAGCGTTTTGGAGGCTTGCAGGATGGCATAAATGCATGGGCTTTTTATAGTATTGAAGACACTACTGCCATGATTTCTTATCCTCTATTGTCGACTTCCCGGACTGCCGGCTTTGCAAAGTGGTTCGCGGAGAGCTTTTAGACATATCGGGGGCTTTCCAAGAAGGAGCTTGATGTGAAACTATCATCTGGAAAAGGCCTTGGAAAGTCGGATGGCGTCTGGCGAGAGGAAGTTTGGGCCTTCTTTTCTGGAGAGAAGCACAAGATAGGCTTTTTCGATGACAAGGGCGTCATTGGTTCTGAAGCTGTTCGAGAAATACCTGATGAGGCTTTAGAGCAGCTAGAACAGGAGGAAGCTGAGCTTGATGCTTCGATGCAAACGGCACAGAGGCGAGCTTCCGTGGAGTCTACTGGCAAGAGTAGACCATCCAGTGAGGAGTCAAGTGGGAAACCTGACTCTGTCAGTGGGGCAGGTTCTTCTAGAAAGCGAGCCTACAGAAGTAAGAGGAAGAGGAGTCATCATCGCAACAAGAGGCAACATGAAGGTTCTCCTGACATAGAAGTCCCTCTTACTATTAATAAGGAGGTGCCAAGGAATGCTACGATCCTCCAGAAAAGAGAAGCCGAGAAAAAGAGACCGTCGGTGAAGGTACGATTCTTCCTCTTTCTCTTTCCATTTCTTTTCATGGGATTTTTCCATGTTCTGATTTGTTTTCTCCCCCTGCTGCCTTTTTTTTTTTAGCAGAGGATGAAGACTTGGTGATGCCTGAGGTTCCTGCCGATGAGGCGGTGAGGGATCCTGTTGGGGCACCTGAAGAAGAACCGAGGGTCTCTGGAGTGAATTTAGAATCTCCAATTAGTATAACTTCTTTTGCTTTTTTTTTTTGTCTGTGACTTGATTTGCTAACATTTTTTTTTGTGTTAGCTGATTTGCCATAGGATTCTGATGACTTTAAGCCATCGATGGACAC